>CM026211.1:2210472-2222972 GCA_014839995.1 Xenentodon cancila | reverse complement strand
TGAAAAGGGTCAACTCAGTGGTGCGTCAATCCACTGTGGTCAGGTGGCGCGAAGTCCCGATCAATACATTTGGCACTGAATTATGGTAGACTTACTCTACCATCCAAAAGGTTCGAAAGTTCAGCATCAAACTTGATTTCTTTGCTGTCCATGAGTTGTCTCCAACATGGGGAAGCACTGCTGATATTTAGTCTGGTTTTAGCTCTGTTTTTATTTACGATTTGTCACCTCCAAACCAGGCTTTATCCCTGCACCTGCTGGTTGTGCCCATGGCAACGCTCTCTTCCTCTTCCTCTTCCTCTTCCTTGCTGTTTCTGTTTTGATCCTAAAATGGTAACTAGGGGGCGGTACTTACATGACTGACAACAGGTTTACGTACGCCCACAGACTGTGCCACTTCTTCCTGTCATTATTTTGCGATTAGGCCATGGTGCTCACTACCGCCACACAAGGCAGAAGCTGGTATTACAAGCCTGGACAGGGTGAGGCTAGTTATTAATCACACTAACTCGTGGATATCGCAACTGCCAAATACATCTTCATCTTCATCATTTTTGTGACATGACGGCACTAATTTTTTCCCATTCTCTCTAGGTTATTTTGTTTTTTTTAACCTACAATCTTACATATTGCTCCGTAAAATGAGGTTTCTTGGAAATAAACATGGACAAAACCTGTGGCAACAAAATGTTAAACAATTCAACAATATTGTTGAATATCTCATTATATTGTCAAAAAAAAAGTCAGATAATTTGGAGAAATGTCTGTGTGCAGGGGCCCAGAGAGATAGAGAGATAGAGAGATAGAATAGAGATAGAGAGAGAGAGAGATGAGAGAATAGAGAGAGATCGAGAGATAGATAGATTAGAGATATAGATATATAGATATAGATATATATATAGATATATATATATATATATATATATATATATATATATATATATATATATATATATATATATATATATATATATATATATATATATATATATATATATATATATATATATATATATTAGAAGCAGGGGCAGCACGGTGGCTTAGTGGTTGGCACTGTTGCCTCACAGCAAGAAGGTTCCCAGTTCAATTCCCGGCCCGGTGGGTCTTTCTGTGTGGAGTTTGCATGTTCTCCCCGTGCTTGCGTGGGTTTCCTCCGGGTACTCCGGCTTCCTCCCACAGTCCAAAAACATGCAGCGTAGGTTAATTGATCTTCCTAAAATTCTCCCTAGGTGTGAATGTGAGTGTGATTGGTTGTTTGTATGTGGCCCTGGATAGACTGGCGACCTGTCCACGGTGTACCCCTGCCTTTCGCCTGATATGCGTCGGGATAGGCTCCGACAGACCCCCGTGACCCGGAAACGGATAAAGCGGGTATAGATAATGGATGGATGGATATTAGAAGCACAAGTAAAAGCAAAAATTTCTTGAGCAACAACTCTCAGAGATTAGTTTAAAAAAAGTCTTTAACTGCACATTTTCTAATATAAGTTGACTAATCATGTTGTGGTACTGTCTTTCACACACATTTGGCCAAAATAATTAATTTTGTGATTAACAAAGAAAGAAAGTAAAGGATTAGGCATTTATAAATATTTCTTTCTTATTTGAGGTGCTTCTTCAGAGCTAGAGCTTTCTTTTCTTGCCATAAAAAAATAATGAAATGACTGATCCAACTGCAGTGAAATATGGGTTTCATTGTTTGTTCAACTTTATTGAAATGATTTTCATAATGCTGCTGTCACTGAAAGCACAGCAAACAGCAGACACAAGGAGCAGGCGATGAGAAATGAAACAAGTTTTCATTCCCAGTGCGTAGAGGGGAGGGGGTGTCTATATGTTTTGGTATTGTACAACAGGGATTAAAACGGCCTTAATCCATGTCACCTATTTAATATTACCAAAACAGTTGGGCTTGACTGACAACAGCACGTGACCCTGAATGGAATGAGATAATTGTAAGAGGAATTAACCCCAAAACAGCAGAAAACGCTTCACTTCCAGACAGAAGAGACTTTTGAGTCTACAGGGAGCATCAAAGCAAACTATCCATCCTACTCGATTAACTGATCATCAGGCGTGACCATAAAAGCAGTTGTGGCAGTTTTCTGATTTGGAGCACGCCACTATCTTTTAACACAATGCCAGTAAGAAAAGACATCCGCAATAATCTCAAAGAAGTGATTGGTGCTTTCCATCAAGCCTGAAATGGCTATGAGATCATTTCTAATCAATCTGAAGTTTGTAATTGCAGCATTCCCTGTAAAAGTTTCACTCGTTAAAAAACAAACAAACAAAAAAACATGACTGCTTGTGTTTTGTTTCAATGTTCAATGTTTGTTCAATGTTCTTTAGACGGATGAGACGCAATTAACAGTGCCACTTTTGGAGAAAACCAAACTCAGCATACCGTCGTCCCAGCTGACAAGCACAGTAGTGGAGGGTTGATGCTTGGAGCTGCTTTGTAGCCACCATACCTGAACACTTTACGGTCATACAAACTGCTCTGTATTCCAAAATATTTCAAAGTCAGATATGAGGCCATCTGTCCAGCAGCTAAAGCTTTGCTCAAATTGGGTCATGCAGCAGGACAGTGACCGCAAACAGAGCTGCAAATCTGCAACTGAATGGATGGAAAAGAAAGTAATCAAGATGCTGTAGTGTTCTAGTCAATATTCAGATGTCAACCTGATTGAGATGCGTGGTGGGAGCTGAAGAGAGCAGCGCATCAACAAATGGATGCCAACTAAGTGAAACTCCGCTTTAAAGAAGATCGCGCCATGTTTCCTCCACAGCTATATGTATGGGCTGATATAGTAAAGAAAAAAAACCTTCAACTTATTGCAGGTGCAGGTAGACAGAAAATATGGAATCAGAGTTTGGTTCTGCATTTTGGTGTAGTTTTTATGAAATATTGACACGCTGTGATATATCACGTGTGGCTACTCATTTCACGTTTATTTACATGTTTTTAAGACCTGCGGAGGACAAGGCAGTTTGTTTAGCGTCTCCAGAGTTGAAACAGGGCGTGCTTTCTTGACAGTATTTTATATAATTTTAATGGACACAAAAATGTCCTCTTGACCTACTTTTCACGTGTCGCTGAACACATTTTCTATTCCGCTAAACATTTCATTAGAAGAACCCAAAAACAAATCTGCCGCTGCTTTTTCATGCACAAATACACGCGGGCGGTCAGTTGTGTAACAAACACATGCACATGTGTTGCTTACACACACACACACACACACACACACACACACACACACACACACACACACACACACACACACACACACGCACACACACACATCTCCTGTTGCCCACCCCCTCTCTCCTTCTTTATGCTTTTGTGTGTGTTTGTGTGGAAGAATGCCCAAGACCCCCACCACGATTATTACCCTCAGGGCTCTTGGGCATTCATCACCATGTGCATCCCTCCCATTTACCCCCTACATCATCAACTCACTCAGACACCCTCTATGACCCCCTCCTCCTACTTTTTTATTTGCTTTTCAGTATCACACTAATACACAAATCAGATTGTTTAGACAATGTAAAACATTACACTTGTTAATATTATTATTTAAATCTCAAACAACACTACCATGCTGATTAGTGGGGGATGAGAGAAAGTGAATCTCCTTCAAAATAGATGGAGCTCCCTTTGAAAAAAATGGGCAGACAGGATTGTGGACTTCTATTGAGCTCCAACTCTCCCTGATGAATGGCTGCAACCTTTGGGAAACGATGGAAGAAGGCATGGAGCGTGGGAGGGAGCAGGAAGGAAGAGGCTGGGGGTTGGGGAGGGGGCTTGGAAAAGTTACAATAAGAATAAGAATAAAACTTTGGTATTAGGGAGGAGGAGGAGCATAGCCAAAACATCTTTTAAAAAACAGCTGAAGAGAGACTCTTGCAAGACTGAAGAAGATAAAACACTATGTTCAATGAAACGTTAATGGGATTGATGATGTGTAGACAAAAGAACACCCCCCCCCCCCCCCCCCCAGCAAAACAGGGGACACAAAAACTTTGAAAATTATTGACAAGATTAAAAAAAGCAGGCATCTTAATGAAGAAGCAAAATAAACCCAAACGAGAGGAGAAGGGACTGTGGGTGGAGGTTTGGAAAACATAAATAGGAAGTTTTAGGAGACAAGATGAAGAGATTCTAGAAAAAAGTCTTGGGACATGAAAAAGAAAGTTGAAGAATGTAAAACAGGAAAAGAGAAACGTGGAAAGTACAGTGAAGTTTTAGGAAAAAGAAAGGAGGAAGAGGAGGCAAAACTAGAAGAGCGAAGATAGAAAGGAGGGGTGAGGATGAGGGGACGTGGGGGGAGAAGAGGAGGGGGCCAACCGACAATTCTTTTCTCCTGCTCAGATGATGAGACGGCTACCGAGCGCGCTGCACACCGCCGTGCGTTTGCCTCCCTCTCAGCCATAAGACTGCCCACAGCACCGACCCGTTCAAAGCCAACCCAAACCAATCCAAGCCGCGGCGTGCGTCTGCGCCCCCAAAGGCATCCTCCGCCGCCACCAGTACCCCACCCTCGCTTCTCCCACCGCCGGTTTTTGAGGCAATGGAGCCGTAACCCGCCTCAGCCTGTACCGACAAAACTGTACCGACAGAGAGAACCTGCGGCGGAGACGCAACGCCAAGCGGCTATGGAGGAGAAGCACAGGGGGGCTGGAGTCTAGACTGCACGCCAACTAACACATCCACCTGTCCGGAGGACTCCCTGCAACATTTCTGAACTCTTTTACCACCACAAGTAATCCCAGGATTGTCTTCTTTTGTCTGATCATCTCACACTAACGTTGCACAGTAAGGATGCAGAGGAAGGAGAAGAGCGTTTACACGGGATGCTGGAGACTAACGCTGCTGTCGTGCGTCCTGGCTCTGCACTGGAGCCCACTGTCAGTCCACGGTAAGAAGCTGCCCTTCACTGTGCACCTTCATCATGCAAAAGCAACCACATTACTTGCTTAATTTTTTTTGCTGCAGCAGCACATCTTCTCTGCGGATTCAGGGTACCTTTACACACTCCCACAGGGCAGCCAGAAAGGAGGTCAGTGAGACTCAGATTGTAGGTTAGGAAGCATTTCACATTCAGCTGATAATAATTAGACAGTGTCTGGTAACATCTGGTGAAAACCTCACACTTTTAACACTTTCAAGGTAATAAAATCTACTATAATTCATCACCGAATGTGCGGTTTAAGCATTTCCCCTCCAACTATTAGTGTAAATATTGTCGTAACAACATATATTCAAAAATATGTCATTCCAAATGGTTTTTCATTCATCCATAGGAATCAGATGAGATAATTAAGTAATTGATGGCTGATTTTTGAACTGTAATTCCTGGCAGAGGTACTATATAGATGTCACAGGGGACAATACGAAAGGTATCAAAAATTAGGTCAGGGTAAAGACCCAAGTTAAATTTTTTATGAAAACCCCAGGAGGTAACAATAGGGTCAGTGTGAACCCACTGAACACCCTGAAACGCTGCGGGAACGACTGACACAACGTTATTTGGGATTTTGTAATGTGGCACATTGTCTCTTTGCTGAGGGATTTATCGTCTGATATGGAGACAACCTTAAAACTACCCAATAAATACATTTATGATAAGGGCTCTGTAGCTCCGTGTTGTGTGAGGAAACGCCGTGAAAGTCAATATGTGGCATTGGAGGGTTAAAACACCGTTCAGTATACATAATTGAAGGAATACCGATGGAGCAAAGTCTGCTGCATTTTAGAAGGCAGCCACAGCAAAATCAGGTCAGTGTATCAACAGTCGGAGCTCCGCAGTCACACATTAATCCACTGCAGGAATATTATTGGAGCACTTTAGATTTGTGACAGTGACAGCGTCCAGTAGATGCACTGAACCGGATCCCTGGAGGCGCACAGGCACTATACAGCCACACAAAGGAGAGGATTAGTTGGGACGGGAGGGGGGGCTTGATGAATAATTCATGAAGGGATCTGAACGGACATTCTGACACAGAGAAGGCAAAAACAGAACAAACGTAAAAAAAGAAAGACACGAAGACTTTCTAGAGCCTTTCCGTGTCTCTTTGTCTCAGATTCTGTGCGCAGGCCGGGTCTATCGCTGTCTGATTATTAATGCAGGAGCGGGGACGAAATAAAATCAGTCTTGTGTTTATAATCTAAAATAATCTGTCTGATTTGTGATCTGTGATTGATTTTGTGCTTCTTTTCTTACTGGACCCCCAAATAGCAGTTTTCTCTGTAGGATGAGCACCTGAGCACAATCCAGTGATTTAACACAAAATTATGTCATTTTTATTAAACACCCCCCTCCCCCTCTTATCATAGTATGTATGTACCTAATAAGTAAGTACCTAATATGATACTGGAACAACTAGTTTTCAACAGGTTCTCCAGATAGTCTCCAGATATGAACAGTATGCCAAGTGGTGTCACCTGTAGGACTGTAGTTATTTCATATGTTATTAAATTATTAAAAGTGTCTGTTTTAACAGAAATATTACTTCCCATTTTTAATTCATGTGGTTCTCCACAGTTTGACGTTTGCTTTACTTCCGTATCTGTGGTTTAATTGCACCCAGCTGAGAGTTGGCACTCACCTTTCCAATTTTGGTGAGCATTGATATTATTTCATGGATTTGGCTGAAAAACCAGACACAACAGCAATATTTATCCCTTTAATGCCTGCTGTATGAAATTATACACAAACAATCTGACGTTTTTGCTATATAACGAACTTATAAACACTCCCAATTTAGTCTTTTCTTACTTTTTCTAACTATCATGAATATGCTGGGTTATTGTATGTATTAATTTTTTTGTATAGATTTTTATTTGTTTACTGATTTGCAGTACAGATGTCTCAAAAATTAATGTATCAAATATGAGACATCCAACATTATGTTTAAGAATTTAACAGTCGAAACAAAGAAAGTTCAGTATTTAAGAGACGGTTTGTTGGTCTTATTTCTGTTCTTTGTGATTTTCTCACCTGAAGCTTTATTCTAACTTTGAAATTTGAACTAGTTATGTAGAAATGTGGCAGCAGTGGATATCATTGTATTGTGTTCATCATGGGAAAAAAAAGGGACTGTGGGAATTAATTAATGAGCGGGGGCTTGTATGGTTGATTTATATATATTAAATATCAGTGTTTGGTGCCAGTTTAGATGGTTTTGCCTTCTGGTCAGGATGCCGCCTAGGATGCTGTGGAGAGTTTACATCTCTTAGCTGGCTTACAACTGTTTAAACATTTCTCTGGAGGGGCTGTAAGAGGTGGGCAGGGAGACAGAGGTCCGGGCAGCTTTGCTCAAGTGCTGCTGCAACGACCTGAAGTTGGATAAGTGGAAGTAGATGGATGGCTGGATGGATGCATGGATGATATATACATATATAAGTCATTGTTTTTTGACGTCATATTAAAAGAGCACTGAGGGAAGACAGCAAGCAGACTGCCTTCGCTTCCCTGAAGATTAAAAATGACACCTGCGAGCTTCTCTGAAGGTCATCAGTGCGCATATAGTTAACATAAACAAATATTTCTTAGAAAGTCAAGGTTGGAGTCTTTGGCACTTGTCCAGCACTTTAACATATTGTTCAAAATGTTCATCTGTTCTTGTCAAAGATGCATTTTATCACTGCCTAAAACTGGGACCCTAACTAGCCATATCGTCCCGTCCTCCAGTGATTCTGTCAAACACAAAAACGGTGTTTGGCTTTTGCTATTGGTCCAAATGTCATTTGTCACAGTTCAACTCCAGTATCGTCCAGCATAGTGCTGGCCGACTATATAAGCCGTCTGAAATGAATGTTTCCAAATGCAGGTTGTTGTGAACTCTGGGACTGTAAAGCTGGTGCTGCTTTGTGTCTAATATTCATCTTCTGTGGACCCTGAACGTCTATAACGGCTGATGAGATCAGTCTGGACTAAAGTGGCGGCCGTACAGACGGAGACAGCCGGTACAGCTGTGTTGACAAGATGCCCATGTTTCCTTTGTTTGGGGCTAAGACAATGAAGGACAACAAAACCTAATCTCCCATTTGAACACAAATATGTCTTGTTCAGGTGCCTTTTTGTCACTTGTCTTCTTTGCTCCTGGAGGAAGTATCTGTCTGTTCAAGTTCAGGTGCATCTGCACTGAAACAGAAACAAGTTGGCAGATCTGGTGCAGATGACAACCTTGGGCTAACCCTCCTCCTCCTCCCGTCGCCACGTACATTTCTCGCTTCATTGGTGAAGTGGAGGCGGCAGCTTGCCCCACATCTGCAAATGATGCTCAGATAACCAAACCCAACTGCCTCCAACCGAAAGCCCCCAACCAGAAGACACTAATGCTCTTAATTATTATTATTATTACAACTATTTTCGCTGGCCATTTTGAATCCTCCTCAGTATTTGTGAGCAGTGCTGATGACATTCTGCTGTCTTTTGCCACCTCCCCTCCCCCATGGGTGGTCGAGGTGATGGATGAACGAATTATGCCCCACACTCATTTCTGCACTGAAACTCATGGAGTTAAAGCTCTCTTCTCCTCTCTCTGTCTTTTCGCCTCTGGCCTGCTGACACATATCTGTTGGCTGACATATTCTCTTTGATGCACAGCTGGTTAATCTTTAAGCCAAATCCTCCCTCCATGATTCTACTAACCCAAGTCCAGCCTTTTTACAGAAACATAAAAACAAAATAAACTATCCCAAATGTACAAACAGTTTCATCTTTTTCTCTTGGTTGTTGATGAACAATGGTCCTGCTTTCTCTGTCTCACCCTCCTCTGTTTGGTTTCCATGGAAACCACCAACATCGGCCGGTAGCACAGTGTTTTCATATCACAGTCATGACATGTTCGCGCTATAAATGTAATGAAGCTCAGAATGATGGTTGGATTTCAGCATACATTCAAATTTAGTCTTCATCCATTGGTTGTGTTTGTTTGTGTGTCTGTGTGTCCAAAGCCACTAAGAATGGGTGTAGTCCATCACTTCCAGCTCTAATTTGAAGATAATATATTAATAGTGTATTCAGTATTTTTGCATATTGATTTGACACTGTGAGGGACTGATGACTTGTCCTGGATGAACTTCAGCTCTCACCTGATGACAGCTGGGATAAATTCCACCCTCGCTTCGTCACGACCCTGCAAAATGTGTTCAGTTTTTACAATTATTTTTCACTAAGAAAACATCCCTGCTTCACGTCATGATGCCAGATGCTATGGTCCAGTGAAAAGGACTAAAAGAAGAACATTAAACAGTGCCTACATATTTATGGTTAGAGGTTATATCCTAGCTGAGGACAACTGCTGATCTGGGTAAATGAGCCAGCACTGGTAATTGAACTGCCTGCATTGGCCTCGGATAGGCTTTTACCTTGTCCAGGGTGGAGACTGGGATTACTAGACCGACAAGACACTGTTATCTGTCCTCTAGTGTCAGAATGTGCAGTATCCTGCTGGCATGAGCTGTGACCGCAGATGCTACTGCTGTTGTGGCTATTAAAAACGTGAAAATAAGTGCTACAAGGCCTCTGTTGCAAAGGACATAGTTGATCTCAGAAGTTGCGTAGTTGGTCGACACTTTGCATGATCCTCGTACAGAATAGTAGAAACTCAGTTCTGTAAAATGAGGAAATTTATAGAAATAAAATGTCATTCAGTTTAAGCCGTGGACAAATGAAGTTTAGGGAACTCTTATCTAAGTGAGCGTTGGTTATGTAAAAGTAAACGCTGTCCAACCACCCACTCAGGTGCCGCCTTCATTTAATGAGCTGCAGTAATAAGCTCATAAACTCATCACAACGTTTGCTGCATTATCCGTCTGTTCATGTTAAACCTTTTCAGTCCTACTCAGGGGTCTGTTGGCGGGCGGGCGACAGGCAGGGAACGCGCTGGGGTCACATGGCAGGAGCTTAGTGTCATTTTATTTTAATGTGATCAAGTCAAACAGAGTGTGGCGGTCCTTCTTAAAGATGCTGTTATATTCAGAGAGAGTTTAAAACACTTTACTTTAAAACAATTTACTGTTTTAATCTGATTTATTCATTGACTGGTTGAAATGGTTTTACTGCTTGAAAACAGTCTCCTCTCGCTGTGTTCATCCTCTCTGTCCTGTCTTCGCCTTCGATCCAGGTCCTGCTCAAGGTTTCTTCGCTCTTAACGCGGAGTTTTCCTTGCCGGTTTTTCTTCTGCTGCGGGAGTTTGTTTTTTTTACTCGTCATTGCGTCTTTAATACTTCCTCGAGGGGTCATGATCTGAGCTCTTTGGAAAGAATCTAGAAGCAATTTTGTATTGTATTAGACACTAAATAAATAAAATAGAATTGAACTTAAAACAGACTCATTTTGACACTTTTTGTAGATAAAGTCTGAGCATCGTTCCAGTTTAGCACTTTGACAAAGTCATGTGGCACAGAAAAAGTGTTGCCGCACTTGTTTTTCTTTGTTCTTTTGTTTCATGTGTCCTTGGTCACTGCATCATTTGAATGAACCTCCTACCTCTGCACCTGGGATACCTGTCTCCTGGTCAAAACACTCAGATGATAAATTAACAGAACCCTCCTACACTTGCTGTTCCTTGTTCCACTCCTATGAGTTACCACCCACATCTGACATTTCCCCAGTGATTCAAGCTGGTGATGTTCATTGACGGCTTCTTCTGCACTTTATGTAATCTTTGTTTGTGTAGAGACCTGCTTGTGGCACAGACCGATGCCATGTATGACCGTTTTGGGAGAACATATTGATTGTGGAGATGTTCTCTTATAGAAATAAATGCATAGAGCATTGTGGCAGAATAATGATATCGATGAAAGTAACATGGTTGTGCATTCATCCATGTGCAAAGAATATGTGCAACTTAGTTGAAAGAAAGAAATTGGGAGTAAATGTTAAAAATTTATAAAATGCCAGCTTTAAAAATAAAAAAGTCAAGTTCTTCTCAAAGTCACTTGCGTCACCATGTCATTGAAAATCCTCACGTGGGAGTGTTTCTGCTCGCTGTTGCTCGTCATCGTACAGGTGTTCTCTGTTGATGCTCTGACTCGCATGACGTTTGCTGGCGTCGGTCGTCCTTGGCGCCCTCCTGAAGAGCTTCGACATGGTGGAGGCAGGTCATAAAGCAATCCTGGCAAAAAGTTTTGTTTGCAATCTGACAGTATTGGGATGCTTGTGCATCCGGACTTAAAGACGATACAGAGTGCATACGTTTTTAGCAGTGCTGAGCTGGCGTTGTTCTTAAACTCTGCACGCCCTTGAACAGTCATTTACATATTTCTGTGTTTCATACCTGAAGTGAGTGTGTCTGTGTGAAACAAAGGCTGGAAAAATATAAGACACTTTGCTTTGCGTCTGTCTGTTTGTGTAAACGTGTGCATCAAAAGGGCTCCATCATTGCAAGAAAATGTGCATTTTACTGTAATTTAAAGGTGTGAGACAGCCTGTGTGTGTGTGTGTGTGTGTGTGTGTGTGTGTTTTAGTGTGTACTTGATGAAGCGAGTCATCGAGTTCATGCTCGTGCACAAGCGTTCCTCGTCTTCTCTGAAATTGATGTGCACGCTCTCTCCTACAGCATACTGTCATATCAGTATTCAGTCCGCCCATCATACCCCACTGCGAGCAGACAAATGCACGCACGCACGCACGCACGCACGCACGCACGCATGCACCTGTCACGGCAACAAACCGTCATCTTCCATAAACCAGTCAATGAGCCCGGAGAATGAAAAAAAAAATATTTTGTTGTTTGTTAACTTTGTAATCGTGTCGCTGTCATTCTGCTGTTATGAATGAAGGGGACAGCACAGCAGAGCATCATATCACACAGTAACACAAGATTAATATAAATGACAGGCGTCTCAGTAAACGTCCAAAAGCCGTATGTGTTTAAGTAAATACGCCCTCCGCTTTTGCAATGACGAGGAAGGAAAAAGTCAGACATTGACATCTGTTTCTTCTTTTCATATTAGACAGCCAATGTTATGTATTTTTTAATGTAATTAATTGGAGTGAGACGATAATTATCCCAGATGCAAAACTGCCCTGGAGGTGAGCAGTAATTGGGCAAAAGAAGGATTTGCAACCACAATGGGAAGCCTAGTGACAATTAAAATGACAACTCTGTGTGTGGCGTCAGTTAAACACCACACATACTGCAAATCAAAACCCAGATTCTGAAAGCCAAAATCCAGAATCTGTAACCAAGACCTAATAATCTGTAATCATCGTTCTGGGCGGCACGTTTCTTTTCATCAGTTCTGTAACCGTTGCTGCTTTCGAACCATCAGTTGTGTGTTTTATTTTTTTGTGGTTGCAATCCTGAAACGAGTCGAATCTGCGCCGCATCAATTTATAGGGGAGAAGCGGGAGATAGCCCGGATAGATGGTTCGGAAGCACTCAGATAACAGATTTGTGCATTTGTAAGTCAAATGAGCTCAGTACAACATTTATTTGGTGTTTTCATTCCATTTATTCACCCTAAATCAATACAT
>CM026211.1:2197972-2205472 GCA_014839995.1 Xenentodon cancila | reverse complement strand
GCACATACACATCTGTGGGCTCTTTTGAATCCCCAACAAGTTAATATACATGTTTTTGGGCCGTGGGGGGGAAACGGACTACCAGGAGACTCAAACCATGACAGCAGCAAACCCAAAAATATGGAGGGAAAAAACTTAGTCAGGAATAAGGTTAAATATATATATATACATATTTATAGACTGAAAATCAATAGATTAGAAGAAGAGCACAACATGCTTGTGTGTAAGTTTCAGGAGTGGAGCTGCTGATTCTCCTACAAACGTAGGAGAAAAAATAAAGCAGACAAAAGTATGACCTACAGCATCACATTTAATCTCTCTCTCTCTCTCTCTCTCTCTATATATATATATATATATATATATATATATATATATATATAGAGAGAGAGAGAGAGAGTCAAATTCCTCTTTACAATATTGCCAAAGACAACCTCCATCCTTGTCTTTTTTGCCAGTTTTCTTGTTGTTTTTTAAATTCTTTCAATATGAGCTCCTTTACTCCAGCCCTCGTTACTTACCTTCTTCTCCTTCTGGCATTATCTCTGAATTTGTGGCAGACATCTGTCTGTTTTGTGTTCGAGCCTCAACAGTTTGAACTCCTAAGACTTGTTGCAGCAGCAGAGGAGGAGGAGGAGGAGGAGGAGGAGTGTGTTGAAGGCTGTGTTTTTGTCATCAGGTGTGTGTAGCTCCAAAGGTAATTGTTTATATGCACATCAAAGACAGGAATCAGACTCTACTGGAGTGGGATCAAATATGTTCTGAATATAATGCTTTTATGGAAGCTTTTCATGTGTGTGTGTTAGAGACAGCAAAGAGGTTTTTGGATCTTATCCTGTGGCTGCTCAGTTGATGGTTTAGACAGCAGTGGATCGTAGGACTGTTGCAGGGATTAGCCCCAGGACGACCTCAAAGTCGGCACTCGCTGCTTCTGTGCCAGAAAACAAATTCTCAGTAAACTCAGTGCTTCCACCTGTCAAGTGGCTCGTAGCTGAAATGTCAGTCTCACGTACAAACCTTCGTATGTACAGGTTATTTTGGAGGGGCGCACTTTCTTTGCATGCATTTGATATCCGACACCCATGTACGACTTCATGATCCTACATGCATTTGTCCTTTTATCCCCAAATCAGACGGACCTTTTTGTCATAAAACTTCAGTGGCAGTTGCAGGTATTCTGCTTTTTGGCATGTTGATGGAAACTTGCTGAGAGGAAGAGACATTTAGAGATTAGATCACAGAGGTTCACGATCTGAGCTTAACATCAGTCCGTAAAGATCCTTAGAGATACCATCACATATGCCATTAGGAGGAGCCTATCAAGCAAAGCTCCTTACAGGACCAAGAGTGCATTAACTTGTCACTGCAGGGGATCATGTTTGGAACTGAACCCCCAACCTCTGGCATAACTTTTGGCATGTCCAAGCAGGAGAGATACATGTTTCTTCAGCATTTGCAGCACTTAGTTTTAATCATTTGAACTTTAAAACTGTGATAGTCTGAAATCTTGAGTTAAATTCCAAACTCTGGACTCCTCTACGGTTGTTTCGTTCACCAGCAGACGTGGCGTGAGCGGAGGATGTTCCAGCAAGATGGTTAGTTGTGGTTTTGAAGTTGATTGTCATTGAATTAGCAGGAAAAGTATTAAGATATTTTAGATTGCTATGATTTTTTTTTAATAGGGCCTAAGCTGTATTTTGGCTGCTAACATCAATGATCAATCCATGGAACAATGAATGGAAAGCATTGAATATGGCGAGGTCCAGTTTTATGTCCTGGAGTCATACAGGAGGTGTTCAAACCTTTTTATGTTGCTTTCATTCTTGGTGTAGTCATAGTTGTCTAAGCCAGCTACTTGAATGACCCATGATATGACGGACCAGAGAGGATATTTTGTTACAGTTCAAGTGTCCTAACATTGACTTGAGAACGTAAACCCCATAATTGAGACAGTTGTTGCAGGTGTCTCTTCTTGATTCATATTCTCATATAGCTTACAGCTGCATTACAACTGTTGGGACTTTGTTTTGTCTGAGTCTCCTCGAGATTATCGCTTCCCCTCCTGCAGGGCACCCCAAATCCTCCAGCCCTCTAATTCTTAATCCCAGCTACACGCCATTCAAGTACATTAGTGAATTACTCCTTTAATCCAAAGTGGGAAGCGACCCTAAAGCAGCTTTTTGCATGACTCAGTGATCCACCTCAGATGAAGTAACTGACCTGAGGATGAGTAAACAGCCAATCGCTTCTCGTTTTAATTAGTGTCATCCCCCATACCCTGTGAACTCTCATTGTTTATCCTGTAATACGAAGGGGTTAAGTATGCGAAGCTGTGGCTGTGCAGGTGAAAAGCAGTGCTACATGGGCTTTAGATGTTTTAGAAGGAGTTAATCATTGTTATTGTTGGATGTGATATTTATCTGTTCTCGGTCAATCAGATTTTACTGGAATTATATTCTGTGATCTGAATATAGGCTTCAGTTATGGAGTGGATGCAGTTGCCATAGATATCACTTAATAAACGTTCAGTTTGCAGGTGAGATTTGTCCAAATGAATTCACAGGAAATCATGCAAAAAGACTGATGGTGTTTTCACTCCTCTGCTGCCAACCGGTTTATCTTTTATACCCACTGTTGTGTGAATATTTATAATGGTAATGGTACTGACATCTTGGCAGCTTGAGGGTCAGCTTTATTTTTATACAACATGCCGCACAAAGCTACAATTTATGCAGTTTTAGGTTGTGAGCATGTTTTGCTCCGTCAGACTAGACATTTTCAAGAGGACTGATAGGAGGTGAAAGAAATAAGTGTATGCAGGTGTTCTCCAAACACGAGGATGTCTGGGGTTGTCCTGTTTATTCAGTAATTATATTCAAAATCCACTGTGAATAATCCACACAAATCTATATGCAAGTCATTTACACAAATCCCAATTCTCATTTGAGGATTAAATTATGTCAACTTTTAAGAGCAAATTATATACATCACTAATAAGATAAATAATACTCAGAGGAGTGATACAGTCGTGGAAACTGGACCATTTTCCTTAGCTTGTTGGAAGGGTACAGTTGTTTTTCATGCCCACTGTGGACCACGCTGCACTTTGGGTGTATTCACTGCACAGGGCCGTATCTGGTTTCTCAAACGGCCGCTAGGGACGAGCTTCAAGAGTGACAGCTGTATGGGGTTTAATTGTTATGTACCTGATAGGTAAAATTATGTTAACCCACAAATGTATGCACAAGTAGGGCCGTGGGATTTGGTTTGTGTCATGCTGTGACCCCAAGGCCGGGTCGTGGTTTTAGGTGTGACGGCAGTATTTAAGTGAATTATACTTCTGAGTTGTGAGTAAAGATCTAACGTAGCGTAATCATTTTTATTTTAAAGGGACTATCAGTAAGTTGTATTAACCTTCCAACGTGACCGCTGTGGCCTGAACCATCGCATTGCAGCTAGCAGATGGTCCAGGAAGCTCTGGGCGGAGCTTGGCCGCTGGTCGTTTTGGTTCCTGAAGTCCCCGTTCTGATGGTGCTACTGAAACTGAGCTCAGAAAATCTGGCTTCAGAACCGCTCTTCAGAGAGGACAAAGTCACACAGGTTCTGTCAAGTCCTTGTTTTATACCGAGCAGGACAAGTACCATCAAATATCGGCTGTTCACATAATTGCTTTAGTTCACTTGATCAAATATCCAAAAACCAGAAAGCCTTGGAATGTCTTGGAAATATTTATAACATTTCCAGCATGGTTTGGTATCATTTTTGAGTGGATACTGCAGTTATTTTAATCATGTTTTTGTTGTTTTTTTTACTTGCCATTTCAACAGCAGTGACCCTTTTCTTGTGAATAAGATGAAGATTTTAATTATTATTAAATAGTTTACTCAATCAATATACTCATCCAAGTATATCCAACGGTTGGTTTTACACACAGTCAATTAATGTTCATTTCAAAACCTGCACAGTTACATTAAGAATTTGAAGAGCATAATGTAAATACGAGATAAGTTGTTATAATTTTATAATTACTTCATTTAAAAGTAATTAAAATGTTTGTGCCAGTATCTTCACAGGTGACATGAAGCATATGTTTACATTAGTATGGAAAAATCCTTGTTAAGCAAAGTTTTTTTTATATTTTTTTATTAAGTTGGACAGCAAGGGAGCAATGCTTGTTTTGCAATTTATATGATTATTTTAAACAATCACCTGTAACCCCATCTGATTAAACACCATCAGGCTTCATCTGATGGTGCAGCCTGGCGTCAGAACATTTGCAATATGTTCTCTTACAGTAACATTGAAAATATATCATGAAGCCAAACTTTCAAAAACATAATGAAGAAACTCTGGTTACTCTACATTTGCACTAAGAAACTTTTCTGTTTGTTTTCAGGAAATATCACTGAGACCAATGCTACTGAGTCAGACAGCGCAGTCAATATCACTTCCTCAGTCATCGAGGAAGAAGGGCCTTTCAAGGTAAATGAGATCATCGCCACGGTAGCAGGGAAGAGTATCTCTGTCACTTCTGACCCGATCACCACTGTGACTCCAAGAGCTGGCCGTCTCCCACGTGCCGGCGAAGATGACGATCAGAGCAGTGGCATGTTCGGAGAAACCGTGGTCCCCACGGTGGAGGAAGTGAGAGTAGCATCGCCATCTCAGCTCAGTCCTGATTCGGCTGAGACGGAGCTTCTGTTGCCTAGCAACCCACGTGGACAGGAAGTTGTGGAGACAGAAGAGGGAGGAAATGAAGAGGAGGAGCGTCTGCCAAACAACGACCCACCTTGGATCCATGCCAAGGACACAGATGTGTTTGATCTGGATCAACTTTTCTCTACCACCACTGCCACACCCTCACCCCCCACCAACCCCTCCAATCCCGACATCCTCCATGTGGACTTCTTTGACCCCTCTTCTCGTGGGCGTGGCTTAGACATAGCCCCACCCTCTCCATCTTCCCTTGCCCATGAGCTGCAAGGTGGTGATGCTACTTCTTGGGCCATGCCAGAAAACTATGACTACATTACACCCTATGATGATGCTGTGTCCCCCACTGAGGAGTACATCGACAGTACTACAACCGATGCTTACGAGAGTGATGAAGACCTGCGAGATCCTGTTAGGTTTCCTGATCTGTCCCGGCCAAGGATCCCCGGGTCTGGCTCTTTCATCCCTGGTGTGGGGGCTCCAGTACCAAATGGCCCTGGAGCAGCACCTCCGGCTGTCTTACCTAACGGATGCCGTCTGGGATACCAGATGGTAAATGGAAGTTGCCGCTCGGCCTGCGACATGCAGCCCAACTACTGCTTAAATGGAGGACAGTGCTACCAGCTGGATGGTGAAGAAATCTTCTGCAGGTAAGACACAGCAGAAATGATTTACTAACAGTCCAAGAATATAACAATGTGCCGTTTGGGGGGTGTTACCAGGCACTCGCAACTTCTATGAATTCTTTTTAATCATCACTTTCATGCATTTAGTATAAATTCTCAGAGTAACTTTCAATTCAGCTTCAAGATTTTTTTAAAAAAGGGAGAGAAAAGGAATGAAAGTCAGTCGCAGCAGGACAGATTCTACGTGTGCAAATGAATAAGAAGCCGGCGCAAAGCTGAGAATGTAAGGAATAGTGGTGAAGAAGGTGAGGAAGTGGAAATACTTGGGCTTATCTGTTCAGATCAACGCAGAGCACGGAAATGAGGCGAAGAAGGGACTGCAGACCAGATGAAGCGATCACAGCCAACTGTGATGGAAGAGTAGCAGCGAGAGAGAGAATGTTTAACAGACGATTGTGAGACCAGCACTTCTCTATGGCTGGAGGATGGCAACACTGACCAAGAAACAGAAGCCAGGAGCTGGAGGTAGCAGAGTTGAAGATGTTAAGAGATAATTTGGGGTTGATGAGGACAGAGAATTAAAAACAAGCCCATCAGAGGATCAGCCTGGGGTGGCAGATAACGTGGTAGAGGCTAAATTGAGATGGTTTGGACACTTAAGAGAGAGATAGTTAATAGATTGATTAGATGATTCAGACTACAGGTTACTGGCAGGAGAAAAGAAAGAAGTTTAAAGAGGAGAGAAAATGCAGTTTGTTGGTGTGACTGACAAAGATACAGAAAACGGGGAAAATGGAAACATGTGATCTGCTGTAAAAAGCTGAAAAAAGAAGGTTTTATTTCTTAATCAACAAGAATTTACAAACATTGAAAATGCACATTTGCTGAGAAAGCTTTTAGCAGTTTTGTAAATGCTGCTGGTAGTTTTGACCACTTTATTCATGTGCATCTGGCACTAATTTTGTAAACAACAAACTCTTAATGTGAAACTTTGCTGATTAAAAAAAATACCTCTTTCAAAATAATCTTGGGCAGGGATATCCGGATTCAGATCTGCATAGACAGTTAATCACCTCTAATCAATCATATTTTTATTGTGCAGCATCCAGTGTGAGCTCTACAGGGAAGTCGGACGAACGAGCAAATGAAAGCTGATAACTGATGTAATGGATTTGATTCCAAAAACGTTTAGCACAAACTAGGAGCGTACACATTGTAAGTCTTATAAGTAAGTCATTTTTAAGGGTTTATTCTGAAGGTTTGCTTTTACTTTACAAGATCTGGAGTCAACCAAACTGCAAACAGATATAAAACACACAAACACACTCTCCTGGGTGCACAAAGAAGCTGAGCTATCACACGCTATGACTGGATGTTGCTTTCGTTTGCCTTGACCTTCAAAAGTTTGGTGCCATTAATGTGGGACCTGCCTTCCAGGCGTCCACCACAAACTAATGCCTTTTCTCAGGGCTCAATCCACTACGGTTGCTGTGGTGGTGAATCTAGGTGGAGGTCAAAAGGCAAGCGGATTAAGGGAATCATTTATGAAAATATGGTGTAAGCCACAGAGTAGATTCAGCCCCATACAAGTCCACAAATAACACATCTAAAAGTCCACAATCAGAGTGTGTCCGCCGCCCCAATCGAGCTAAACTCGAGGTCACCACATGAGCATGCTCAGTTCAGGATTAGAGCTGCTGCAGATGGGGGCAGGGTGGTGTGTGCTCTGACAGCTACTAATACTCGAGCTGTGAAGATAATATTGTCTAAACTATATGCTGAATGTGATAGTAAATGATCTGTACCATACATGTACGTTCCAGTCTGACGTAGGAATCGTTTATGGATAAAGTTTGTGTTTATAATGGGTTGTGTCGTGTCAGGATACAGTTCAGTCCGAGCCTTTTGTGTGTAAGCATCCACGCAGGTCACAGAGCTGAGCTTTAAAAAAAACCCAACACAAAACAGTAAGAACAGATGGTCATTTGCACTTATTCATATTATCAAAGGCTTTTCTGAGTGGTGTAAAAAACAACTCCATATCGCATGTTTGTGCCTCTGTCACAATTTAGGCTTTTTTTTTTTAAAATGCTGTCATCCAACAAGCCTGTCAGTTTGGCCGTTGGTGGATTTTTACGCTTTATTGTAAAGACATGTTTATCCC
>CM026211.1:1840472-2192972 GCA_014839995.1 Xenentodon cancila | reverse complement strand
TGCATGTCGGTTTGGTTTCTGATAAAGGTTTACGCTCCTCACCATCTAGAAATGACCTGGGGTTGTTCACCTCTGGAACGTTCCTTCGAACGGTCGACACGCAGATGTTTTATTCAGGATTGTAATGAGGTGAAAAATGGTTGAAAATGGTGTTGAAAACATAAATCCCGAAAAATTTAAAAAGTCAAAAGGTAAAACACAAAGTCATATGTGATAGGAAACTGAGCTCAACTGGCTGTTCCCAGGGAATAAAGTAAAAAACTGTCAGTTACAGATGACGTGCATTGCTCTGTTAGACTTTGCACTGATTTTTTACACCTATATGTATCATTGTAATCATAAAATAGATGAGCCAACTAATCAGTCAGGAGAAACTTCCAATTACTGAGCAGCTTCCTAGATTAACAAGCAGATTTATGTAGATGAGCTTTATGAGTGTAGATGATGGATAATAAATGAGAAGGGTTGGCCATGTCTCAGCTGTTGTTCACATTCAGCAAACACACAAAAGATGAGACACATCTCTGACTGACCTAAGAAGAATTAAGATGTTGAAGCTCTTGGAAATCATCCAGAGAGATCAGATTAACCTTCAATAAAGGAACAAGGTTAGTGATTTATGTCTATAGACGTAAACCTTCATCTAAAACGAGCATAGAATCGCGTTTCTGCCGCCTGGTCACTCTTAGAGTTGATCCCTTATGTAATCATGACCCCACCCCCAACCCTCATCCCATGCACGTGAAACCACGTTCAGTTCATGATTTAAATCCAGGAGATATTTTAGGATTATTATATTCAATATTCCATTTGAAGTAGCAGATATATACGGCTTCAGTTTTAGATTTAGATTTACTACTTTTAACATGAAATCAAATTTGATGTTTAAACATTTGAAAACGATCAGTTTTGGTTGATCATCTACACTAAATTAATGACCCAACAATGTCTGTGAATTATTCTGGACCCGGAATGTATTTTTTTTTAAACAAAACTGCTGTGGTGTCTGATCTGGTCAGTGGGAATGACCAGTCAGAGGTGACTGGACTTGACTGTTTATATAGAAATAATGTGTGTGGGCTTCCTAAGGAAAAATATCCCGTGTGTGGCAGTAATATTGTATGCAACCCATATATATAATATTAAAATAAAATCGTTCTTAGTTTTGGGCACTCCCATGTGCAGCTGATCAGCTGATTTGAGAGAACGGGCGGGTATGTAAGGGCAAAGAAGCTCACAGAGGTTAGGACTTTAGATGCATATGCAAGAATTTCAAAATGAATCCCTAAATATACAGGGGGAAATATGTTCAAGTTCAAAGATAAAAGTGAAAAGATGCACAGTAGCATAGTGAACCATTTGAAGGTAAGGGTTTGGGTTTGGGTTTGGTTTGGTTTGGGTTTGGGTTTGGGTTTGGGTTTGGGTTTGGGTTTGGTTTGGTTTGGTTTGGGTTTGGGTTTGGTTTGGGTTTGGGTTTGGTTTGGGTTGGGTTTGGGTTTGGGTTTGGGTTTGGGTTTGGGTTTGGTTTGGTTTGGGTTTGGGTTTGGTTTGGTTTGGTTTGGTTTGGTTTGGTTTGGTTTGGTTTGGTTTGGGTTTGGGTTTGGGTTTGGGTTTGGGTTTGGGTTTGGGTTTGGGTTTTGGTTCGGTTTGGGTTTGGGTTTGGGTTTGGGTTTGGGTTTCAGTTTGAAATCTCGGTTTAATTATTGATCTGATGTAACCATCCAGTTTAAGATCAGTTTCCATTTTAAGCCCTAGGTTTGTGACATTTGTCTTCATATCCTGGGTCACAAAAAAAACAACCCAAAAAACAAATCTACAGGAGGGGTCTCAGTGCTCCTGTTGACTAAAGTTTAAAAATCGGAGGGGCATCCAGGCCTTTGCGTTATGTAGACACTTGAGCAGAGGTCTGACGAATTGGCCAAGTGGAAGCAAATAGAGAGAGCGCTTTGTTTCTACACAGTTTATTTTGAAATTTTGAATTTTGAAATAGGAGCAACAAATAATAGTTAAAATTCATGGAAAGTACAGGTGAAAAGTTTGTAGCATGAAGCAAAAATAATCATCAGTCAGTGAACTCAAACTCAGATTCCAAGTATTAATGAATTTAAGGGTTAATGGACCAAAACTCACTGGTCTACACTAAAAAGACTTGCTGACCAGACAACGTGATCCAGATATTTAGGGCAGATTTCAGGCCTCAGTCAGCAGTTACAGCAGTGATGAACCTGTTTAGAGTGAATGGGAGAGATACTGAGAGGTATTTGACAACTGGGCAAGAGCAAGATATGGGTCAATGGACCGCTGGCACAGAAAAGGACCAATATGTTCCTGTGTGAGTGTGTGTTTGTGCATAGACATGATAGCGTGTGTGATTGCACATGTGACTGTGTTTGCATGCGTATATGTGAAAATGTGAGTTAATGTGAGTGCGGGTGTATATTTGAGCGTATGTGCTGATGTCTGCAGCTTGATTCGCCCAGTTCAATTAGAGTGGGATGGAAAGTTGGACCTCATGCCCTCTGCAGTGAAACACACAACCCTTTTGAAGTGTAAAGTTACTGACATCAGACCAGCCCATCGTAATTCTTTTTTTATGGATAGAAAGATTTACCTGCAGAAATGGGCCACTTGCTGCATACATCCCAGTATAACTGATTGCATTTCACTGGTAACTGTTTTCCACTTTGGAAATCAACTGGAAGATGAAATCAATTCAGAAATGAGTGCACATTCTCTGTATGTCTATATGTACGCAAGGGATATACTTAACAGTCACAAATGAGCAATTCTCATCCTGCAAACCCCCTGCTGATAATAGATGGTTTTTCTGGGGACAATCCATAAAATCTTACACTCTGAAAAAACGCCTGGCTGTATCCAAAGTATGGTTGGTGCCTAGAAATATATTAACTCAGCAAAAACAGGACAGGCAGCTTCTTTAGTTACTTTAATATAAAAGTAATAGGTGATTTGGCCGGCCTGGCTATCAACACCCAATCACTTTCCACTGACAGAATCTGCCGAATCAACCACATCAGAACGGGGGGCTCACACACACTCACACACTCACACACACCTGATCATAATGAGAAGTCCTGTGTCAATTCGTTTCAAAGAGCGGAGTAAACCTGATGACAGATTCCAGCCATTTTGTCTCTGAGGAAAATATTTGGTCTACTTTACTATGTGACCAATTATTACGTCTTTTCACTGAAGGAAGTCATTTAGTGAAATTCTAACGCTAAACCTCTGTTAGTTTAAACAACCACACTGCCATGTGATCTCCGGCCTTAAAAGAGTATCTCTGGCTCCACGTCCCTTGGAATGATGGGACGTGACAGCGGCGGTGTCATAAACCCATCCTCCTCTGGAACTGCAGGACAGACGACCATATTCGGAAAAAAACATGAGAAAACAGTGAGGGAAAGACAGAGGGGGTGTTTTGGGAAAATACAACGACATGGCAACAGAGACTATGTTTATGCTCTGTTTATAATAAAGAAAGGCAGATACAGGAAAAGGAATGAAGCAAAGGGAAAGAAGAGGAGTTTGAAGGAGGGATCGTTAGAAATAAGCAAGAAGCTATCAACAGGAAATAAAAGAGAGCTAGAAGTGGACTGAGAGAAAGAAAGGAGGTGGAGGAGAGACAGAGAGTGAATGAGTCAGAACTTTAAAGCGCTTGCCAATATGGAAACGACTCGAGCGAGCCAGGGTGAATTTATTGGCCTGTGTGTGTGTGTGTGTGTGTGTGTGTGTGTGTGTGTGTGTGTGTGTGTGTGTGTGTGTGTGTGTGTGTGTGTGTGTGTGTGTTTTACAGCTTGATGTAATTAAGGGAAGCTTTGAGTTTCAACAGCCGTTCATATCCATTTTGGATTTCATGCTCACATCATGGAAACACTCTTAAAACACCCCACCCCCACCACAAACACAAATAAAATCCATACACAGGATTATGGGTGTATTATGGATAACTTTTAAGTTAAAGAGCGCGGGGTGGTGGAATCAGGCCAGAGGTCAAACGGGGGAGATTTAGAGCTGCTGAGAAGGTTGGGACGAGACACACACACATAAACACACATCCAAAGATAGTTTGTTTTTGCCAAAAGAAATCCGGAGAGCATGTTTAGAACGCTGTCTACACACGCGCACGCACAGACATGCACAAATTAGTTTTTGGCTGTGCTCACTGTGCTGCAGTTTAACTGAGTTTTGACCATTAAACTTTTACTGAATCGACAGATGCGTACACAGATACTTTCACATGCAAACAAAACACAGTCAACAAGTTTTTATTAAGCTGTACATAGGCGTGCTTTGAGGAGGTAACTCCGATGTTTACAGCCATCCGTCTTTTTTGTCAGCTTGTGGTACCTTAAATGCTTCATGCTCTTATTTTGAAAGAGTAGGTTAGCAGTACAAATCCACTGGGCGTCCCAGTGTAAAAACATTGTGATTTCTGTTCCTTCCTTCTATGAAACAACCATATGTTCATAGAATTTGTTATACCAAATCTGCTCCTTCTAAAGGATATTTATTTAGCTCTTAAAGTTTAGGTTTTAATGTTGGTTAGTGAAGTTAAGTGAGATCCATTTTCTGACTGTTAGCTGCATAAGAGAAAACAGTAATATAAATAGATGTGCTGATATCACATAGTGTACAAAACAGATGAAGGTTGTAGATTTGCTTTTGGCATTGGTGAAGACATAACCGCCCCCCACCTGCCTTTTTAAACTACTTTTTGACCAATCTTAAATTGGTTTAGATTAATAGTTACGGTATTCTGTTGGTGTTGCTTTGATTCCTTTTGGAACACGGTACGATGATTCATGAGGTTATATCATGTTAAAGGAATGTAATGATGGATAACGAGTTTTATTAGGGCTTAGAAACTTTACTTTAGCCATCGTACACTAGTAAAACAACAGTACATCAAAACATACATTTATATCCATACAAATATCCTAGAATATACAAATACAAATTTCCACAATAGTTTAGTCTTATAAATGTAAATGTGATGTTTATTTCTCTTAGCTGCTTTTCTATTGTTGTGAAAATTCCACATGAGTCATACAATTTAACCAAAGTAGCATCAACAAACACCAATTTGCCTTGTTTCTTTTTTTTTTTTTTGCCTTTAATGTTTTTTAATTGCAAAAATAAATGTTTGCAGAGTTGTTTTGCTCAACACAGTTGCAGGGGAAAAAGCTGTTACCAGTTACTGGAGGATAAATTGATTATGAGCATTGGTCAGACTGTTTGGGAATTTATATATATATATATATATATATTTTACACCCATTTTACACTCTGTTGCTACAGGAAGATACTGTTTTAAGTCTCTGTACCTTCAGCTGTGAGCTATTGATCAGCAAGGCCAAGATACCTTAAAATGTGTCTGCAAAGGTCAGATTTACTTACGTCTCTACTCTACGTCTTTGTTAGCAAATCCGCCAATTGTGGGGATTTTAGTGGCGTTAACTCAATGTTGCAGACATAAATACTGCTGTGACTGAGCTCCGAAGCAGATTTTCCCACCAAATCTTGTAGAAATTTATTTGCGGCTGTAAAAAAAAATTGCCCCCCGAAGGACAGAATCCCTACAGCCAATGTTCATTTCATTTTCATTATTAAGAGTGCATTAAGATGACTCCATGTGGCATCCTCCCGAGAGCGAAGTGAGCAGCTTTGAGCTGATTTACCACACCCCTGGACGGGTTGCAAGCATTTTTGTTAGCAAACGCATCCAGCACCTAATTGCTGTCGTTAGGTGTGAGACAACTACAAATCTGTAATTGGTTTTCAGTTTACAATGTTGTGACTGCTCTGTGGGGATGCAGAGGTTTATGTGTTTACAGTCAGATCTGCACATCTCTGCTGAACGAGTCATTTTGTGGCATTAACGAGCCTCTCTCTCTCTCTCTATATATATATATATATATATATATATATATATAGAGTGTGCCAGTAGGAATGACAGGTCTTGGCACACAGCCAAACAACTCTGCACAAAATGATATGTGCCTATGACAAACATAAATGAGACTAATTAGGTGCTTATGTTTTGTGAAGCAGATGTCAGAGGTAGGAGGTGAACATGTACCACGATTACTTTCTTGCCAAGTTTTGCCTGACTGCTCATCGTTTGAATCAAGCAGCAGTGTTTCTCATTTCACGCTACATCACAACACGCCGTAAACTTGTAAGGAAATTGAGGAGGATTTGTTTGGGAAGGCTGGGAACAGCTCTTTCATGCTTTGCTGTTATGTGGAAATCGTGGAAGAAGAGCCACTTCAGCATACAAATGTGTAAAAGATATCTAAATATGATAATCAAAGTTTTAACTGGTGGGATTCTTCTGATGCCAAATAAAGGATGCTGATTATGTCATCATGCTTACAAATCCCTTAGTGCCGGATTAAACATCACAAGCTGATTGAATGGTCCTCTTCGGCCCCCGCTGTGGCTGCTAAAACGGTTCGAATGGGTCCATCTACATGTTGGAAGATAATATAGTTATATTAATGTAAGATAGTTTGCTTTGTATGTGTCTGTAGAAGAATCAGCATCATTAGGAACTCCATAAAGATAGCTGATGAAGGTCAGAGAGCAACTGGCAAAGTTTCGCAGGTTCTTAATGAAATGTCAGGAACATGCTTTGTTCAAAGATCCAGATACGGAGACACAGTACAACAGCTGTTTTTACACTCTTGTCTTTACACATCTGTTCCCAGCAGCCCGATTCCGGGGGTTGAATTAATCTCACCACTCCACCCTCCTCTTCAGCACGGTCGGACTCTCCTGAAATAGATGGACAGCTTTGCATGACTGTGCACATGTGTTTTATATGGACTGGACCAAAAAGCGTTCAGTATAGACTCTGGAGGAGTCTATTCTATAAATGTTGCAGTAAGTTACTGGTAACTTTTCCCCTGAACATTTTCCATCTTTAACCAACAAGAGTCGGTAATACTTATGAGTGTTTACATGGTTACTGCCGCAGCATTAACTAAGTGCCAGCAGGTGGACTGTTTAACTGCTTAATAAGGAGGTCATTGTAGTCAAATGAAATGCATCCAGGAGATCTTTCATGCCTGTCGGTTTACCGTGGTAGGCCAGATTGCAAGTGCATATTTGGTAGAAAGCCTTTGTCCTGTCATTGCTCAATTTAAGTGTTACAACACAGCTGAGATCTTCGGCATGTTTTCTTCATAGCAGCAAAATTACCACAGGTGGCGTTCACAGTCACAAGTAAAGGAGAGCGCCGTCTGCCTGGGACCAGGCGGATTTTAGTATCATACTGTTGTTTCTACATTTTAACAGTGCATTACTCAATTGACAGTGACGTGTCGACAAATATATGAAAATATATTAATAATATATTTATAATACATACACTAAAATTAAAAAATAGATGTCCTTCTAAACAAATGTACGGATATGCAGATGTTTTGCTCTATTTCTAGTATTTTAACAAATTACAGATGCAGCCAGTGTTTCCAGAGCCAGCTTGAGGTTTCCAGCCCCAAACTGTGAGAAAGTAGCCAAGGTTCACACAAAGCTGCCAAAAGGAATATGTACATTGTATTTTAAGCACTTGCTTGTTTTAGTGTAAACAAAGCAATACCACAATATCTCACATATGCTGCAAAATCACTTGATGACATCATATATATGGTGCATCTTCACAACCATCACAGCATCAGAAAACTGTGTTTGAAATGTTATTTATTTATTTTTTCAAATTTCCATTTGACAGAGTTTCTTTATTTTCCTTTTGTCATCCACACCCCTCACGTCCCTCTCTGCTCCATCACTAGGATCTCCACCCAGTGATGTAAGGGGTCAGAACTATCCAGAGTATCGGGGATGTCTTCAAGACTGGAACCAATGAAGTCACACGACTATTTTTCATTAACTTTACCTCATGCTAACTCAGTCAGACATCTTTCACTGAAAGTGAAATTGTTTATCCTTCTTCAGATTTATAGCCTGTTGAAATCAAACTCTACAGTCGTTCCTCCTCCTCTCTGTCAGCCTTGTAAAATATATTCCAGTCTTGTTCAGTCTTCTTGGAAAATCTACTCCAAATCCATTACAGCTCCCTTGCCCCCCCCACCCACACACACACACACACACACACACACACACACACACACACACACACACACACACACACACACACACACACACACACACACACACACACACACACACACACAGATAAAACCTGAGTGTTTAGTTTCAGCACCAGAATTCGAGCTTGTGTTTTGGAGATTCAGTAGCAGCACTGGGCACCTCCTCCTGTCCTTTGCTGGTCTTTCATCCACACATCCAGCTCTTTCTGGGTGCTGCTGCTAATTTCACACCATTTCCCTTCTTCTTTCTCTGAATTTCACCAATAATAAAATAAGTTGTGCCTCAGGGAATGTATGTTTAAAAATAGTGATGTTCTAATGCAAATCTTCTTTTTATGTTAAAATATTCTGAGAACACCCCACCGTGCCCTCTGCTGTCAATGCGGTTATTCATTTAATTATTTATTTTACCCTTCTCAGGACCCTGTTAAAATACAATCCTGCTCTTGTCTTTTTCTCTCTCCGACCTGCAAAACGTTCACACTGATTTCCCCCCATATAAGTATCTAAAACAGAAAAAACAAACCGTACTAAAGGAAGTACAATGCAATAGTTTGACCTCCATCAGAGGCCTTCATTGACTCTCAGGGGTCAAGACCCAACCTGGTATCTTGAGTGAGACTGTTTCAAATTCTGTTCAGTGTTATCTGGCCTGGGAGGTCTGGTTTCACTGGTAGGTGCCAGTTCCTGCTCTCTGGCCCGTTTACTAGGTTGTTAGACTCGAAGCGGACGTGGCCTTCTTGGCCTAACAAAACGGTCTAATTGTTGAAACCAAATCTATGACTGTTTTTATCACTGTTGAATTTGGGTGAAATAGTCAATTCCTCATTTGTTTGCACAAACCTGGCAATAAAAGTAAGAAAACAATTGTATATACTGTTTAGTTAAATGTAACATTTAATGAAACATCTTTAACAGAACATTGGGTTAACTTCAACTACATATACAAAAGAACACGGTTTTAGCTGGACATTGCGAGATGGTAATTAAGATGGAGTTACCACCTAATTACTGGGGGTTCAAAAAAAATTATTTTACTAATAATTTTTAAAATTGGGGAGATACAATACCTAGTTAGCAGCAATGAAGAAAAGGAGCAATAAAAACAGGGGGAAACAGCAAGTGAAAGGTGGTGAACGAGAAACTCAAAGAAGATAAGCAGCCAGTAGGGGATGGAGGGATGAAGGGAAACAAGCCAGGGGGAAGGAGAAGAACTGGTTTGACAGATTTGTGTCCATGGACAGTGAAGATGCAGTACATGCCTGTGATGGCATGGCATGTCAGCGCCACATTTGATCCGTTTGCCGCCCAGCTGAGTTGCCATGACTACCAGCGCATCCTCATTCATCTTCTTCCTTTATGCATCCCTCTTTCTGCCTTTTATTTCCATCCCACCCCCACTCTCGCCCTCCCTCTATCTCGCTCTGACTTATATAAACCTCTTCTTTGTATGAGCACAGAAACACTCGGAGGTTGAGTGCACTGAAGTCTCCTTGAAAATGTGATATCAGGCTTCATCACTTTCCTCTCCTTCTCACACATGCCCACGCTCAAAATGTTTCCTGGCTATCTGCCACAGTTTCCCCTCAGCTGGCAAAATAAAAAGGATTCAGTTGGGATCCAGGAAACTAACCTGTGAAAGGAACCTACTTAGCATGTGGAGAGCATCGCTGCCTCATTCACTTTACGCACCCTGATCTCTGCGCGTACATCAACTGTCCGAAACATAAGAAAGAGAAGGGCCAGAAAGCAGTGACTTGGTCTGGTTCATTAAAGCCGCCTTGTTTTACCTCACTAATGAAATCAATGCTGCAACTGTCAGAAATGTGTTTTTGTGTTTAGCATTAGTGTGTTTTAGTTAAAGTTAAGTGTGAGTGTACAGGACAGTATATTTATATTTGTATTTTTTTAACTCGCTATTTGGTTAGTTTTCGTTTAGCATTCACACTGCAAAAACAGCCACTCTAGAAATAAGCCTAATGTTCCATAAATCGAGTCAAAAATATCTCATTTTAAGCAAGAATTTCTTTAAAATAGTAGAATTTTTAAAACTAGCAAAAACAACTAATATTTAATTGAAACTTCTGACTTGGTTTACAAAAGTTCTGATTTTGGAGAACAAATGAATATTGTAATAATAACAGCTTGTAACTTCACACAAAGACGTTTTGAGCACTAAGCTTTAGAGGTGTTTGAGGTGTTCCTGACCTCCACATTCCAGATGTTGAAGTCTCGTTGGCCAAGACAATAAATGCCCAGTGAGCTTCTCCCTGCAAACTGTTTTGTATAAAAGCAGCTGCTTAGAGATGAAACTGAAATGTGAAAATAAATAAAGGTTATAAAGGCTACACATATTTTCCACCGTGTTATAGCGAGACGTGTGAGACGTGTGGCGCTTGGCAGCGCTATTCTTTCATTAAGAGAGAGATAGATTTGCCATCTTACATGCCAAACAGTGTGGAGACAAAACCATCTGGCTTTGCGGTTTCTGTCCCCGGGTGGACGCTGTACTCTGCAGGCAGTTGTCCACGGAGCTTGGGAGTCAGATGGCAGATTGGTGTGTTTCTCTGTGAATGTGTCCACATATGTGTTGTGTTAAATCCAGAAAAGGGAAGAAGAAAAAGAAAAAGTTTTTTCTTTCTGTGCTTGTTTGGTGGAGGCTGTATGTGCATTTGTTCCACATAGTGAACATGTTTATAGCCGGAAAATAACTTCAGGCTGTTCTTCTTTTTCACTTTCTACTTTCAGACATATAAAATGAAGACATTATATTTACTGTATAACCCATCAATCAAAACCTGCCAACGATTGATGCTGCAGTGGATGACGACCTAATAAGATGTGTCTTATAAAACTTATGCAACATTAAAACATATTTTTGGCTACATTTAAAGAGTTTTATTTGACCTCACACCAAAGCAAAGCTAAGCTAAGATGTGGTTTTATCCACAAATTGTTTCCACGTTGGTTTTATCCTTCTCACTTTACTTCACAACTTTATAGTCTTCCCCTCTTCCTCCCATCCTCATATTTAGGTCTCAACGGTTTTCCTCAGTTTTGTCTTGCTCTCCTCCTACCCTCCAAATCCTCCAGTCTCACTACATTCCTCTTTTAAAATGCCTCTTCCTCTGTCTTTGTCTCAGGTGTAACGTCCAGGACTACATCTGGCACAAGGGTGCTCGCTGTGAGTCGGTGGTGACGGAGTTTCAGGTGATGTGTCTGGCCGTGGGCGCCTCGGCTCTCGTGGTTCTGCTCCTCTTCATGATCATTGTCTGCTTCGCCAAGAAGCTCCATGTGCTCAAGACGGAGAACAAGAAGTTGCGCAAGCGCAGGTGAGGCTTATGACCTATCTGAGATGACTGGTAGTACAATTGTTTTAATGGCAAATATGAAGCAACCTGTCAGCTTAGTTTCGCACAAAAGTGTAAACATGGATCTGTCCAGATCTAGTAGAGCCTGGTAACTGATCGCAGAAAATTATGAATTGAAAGGGAAAGGATAAAACAAAACACAAACAGGCCAAGTTGCATTATAACTTTATTATGCATCCTTTCTTGCTTTGCGTGTCATTTCCTGCGTTTGCTCTGTATTTTTAGCCATTTAGTGCAGTCATAAAAAGACATGCAACAAGCTTCAGCTGCACATAAATGGCGTGCAAAATAGGCCCACGCCCCATGCTATTTACTTACATTGATATGAGGTGACATTGTACACAACCCTTCCAGACATGAAGTAGTGTAAAAGATAATGTCCATCCATCTGTGAATCTATGTAGACCTCAGAGAGGCCATCAAATATGTTGACAAATTCTGAAGACTGGATGTTTATAAAATACAAAAAGAAAAGGAAATGACCTCCACTCGTATTCCCTCTCATATCTGTGTTTTAAGCGCCTTGTATCACTGCACAGCTTCATAGAAGCTCATATAAACATTATTGTTAGTTTCTGCACAGTGCTAAGATCATTCAGCAGAATCAAAACATCAGGAGCTCGTCTGATTTTGCCACACTTAATGTCTGTTTTTTGCTGGCCATGCACTAGACCTGGGCTGTTCTGGTCTGGTCGTCTAGGGTCGACGTCCTGCACTATTTTAGATGCACACCTGATTCAAGTGACTGGGTCAAGCTAATGGTGATTGATTAATTTAAATCTGTGGCGCTTTAGTGCCTGACTTGAAGAGCCCCCTAGACGGTTTTCACATCCTACCTCTCGTTTCGAAGTGCTCTGTGTCAGTCGGAATGAAATACGGAAAGTGCCCCCTGGTGTTCATCGCAAGGAAGTCGCTTCTTTACAGATGGGCTGGTTTGATGCGTATGATTATGCTGCTCATATTGCACCACCTAGTTGTTGCTGCTAAGGGAGGGAAACTTTTCTTATAACAGCCTACAGTTGTAACCTGTGCAATTTCTCGATTTAATCAAACAACTGAAAGCCTCCACATTTGTCTGCTGTCTTTTTGATAAAGTTGAGCTTTGCTGCGTATCAAATGCAGATAATAGATAATAAGTGTTTTGTATAAATCATTGTTTTTTGTTGTGGTTTTTTTTTTTATGTCTAATTTTTTATAGACGAATAAACCATGTAGAAGTGAGAAGGTTACCTGGCTACATTTTCTCAGTCACTTTATATTGACTTAGAAAAAATATGTGGATGTATGCAGATATATTTATACCTTTTTACCCCTACGAACAGAGAGGAGTCTCAAATTCTTAAAAACCATCAGTATTTGTTAGATTTCTTGCTGGCAACATACTAAAAAGATGATGTCTCATCACCTAGGGGTCAGCAGGTCACACAGTGCACTGCAAGAAATCTGCACTTCCAAATACAGCCTTGGGTTAAGAAATGTTAGTCAGCAGGCATGTTTTCAATAAAATCTTAAGTGAGACAAAGAGACCTTACTGTGCTATAACCCCAGAACTTCTGCAAAGGCCCTGAAATCACAGATTTGTTTTTTGTGAAACGTAAGAAAAAGACTGTCAGAGAGCAGTGGATGGGGAAAAAGAGAGTGACAGGCAGCTTGAAGGGATGGATTGAGCATAAAGAGGAGTGAGTGGGGGTCGTTTCGCTGGTGCTTCGCCAGTGCCTGTGTTTTCGTGGCCATCTCCCTAGCAACAGAGCTGTTGCGGATGAGCAGCAGGCCGGCGATCAAGCAGCACGGATGCAAATTCGAACCAGAAGGCTGAATCCTCATCACCAGCTCCCACGCTGCAAGGTTTATTTTTAGTTCCAAAGGGAGGGTTATCATGATAGTCATGATGTAGGAGATTAGGGATACGAAAGATGATGGTGAGGATAGACGGTTCGCTGAGCAGCGGCCGTAATGCTGGCTGGCAGAAATTTAAAAAAGAAGAAGAAAAGGGTGATGTCATTGGTACTCTGGATCCAGCTGAAAGTAGGGCAGTCTGAAAGGAGAAGGGGAGGGAGCGAGAAACAGGCAGGGGCGGAGTTGACCTACATACAGCTGTGCGACCTGAGGATCAGCAGGGCGCAGCATGAAAGACACAACGCTGCCTCATCAAGTGGTAAAGACATCGATGAGGAGCAAGAAGGAGAAAGACAAAGAAAAGGAAGTGGAAGAGGGTGGTTCAAGGAGGGCTTGAAGAAACAGTTGGGGGGGGGGGCTGTTGTAGAAGGAAAGGAAAGAGAAAATGAAAGAAGAACAAGTGAGGTCATTTAGAGAGAAAAAGAACTCAGCGCGATGCTTTCAGATGAGTATTGGTGCTACTGAAAAAGCTCGTGGATGCTTTAGACTCCCACACTCCCCATCTGCTGCGTTTCTGTGCTGCAGCCCAGCTCAAACAACACCCTGGCGATGAAGAGGACTTGCACTGTTCTTACAAGAGATTTTAAATTTCAAGTTCATATCTGATAAAGGGAGGAGTTATATGTGCACGATGAGTCAAATCAGACATGTTCAGTACATGCCAGAATGAGTCTTTGGACTGCGCTACGTGCAGTCACTGGCTGAATGAATAGCTTTTAGCAGCTCAGCTGTGAAACATGGGTCATTACTTCCTGCTCAAATGCTTATCGACCACAAATGACAGAGAAACAAACATAATCCAATAGCTCAGATGTTAATGATAGTCTGACAAGATATTAATCTAATGTACAGTGCTTATACAGAACCTCGTTGAGGTGAAACAGCCACTGAAATGAATTCAGTATGTCCATTTGGTTTTGTGCTCATCTAAGTACAAATGAAAAAGTATCAAGGAGCTCAACATAAAAACAGGAGCTTATTGGATTTAACAAAATTATGTGCACAAGTAACGAGTACTCCAGTGTTTCGGGTCGAATTAGGTTAAAAAATGACTTCTTTAAGTCATTGATAAGGGTTTCACTTTTAACTGTGTCTTTCTTGAATTTAGAATATTGGTCTCACACTATAACTAAACTGTGAATCCCTTTTCATCAGCATTTCATTATAAAGAATACGAATATGTCACCGTCTACAGCACACAATATCATCAAGATTCAAAGAATCTGAAAAATTCTGTGCGCAAAACTATCTGATGGTCAAAGAACTTGGAATTTGAGATTAAATTTGGTAACTATAGTCATCTTCTGGAACACGTAGGACCCCTAACTTCTCATCAGCGTTCAGTTGGAAATCTCTGAATCTGCATCTAAGATGGTATGGGGGGACATTAATGGCTTCTGAATTGGTCGATGCTGAAAGGCACATGTAGGGTTTGGAGGAATATGTGTTCCCAACCATATCACACAAGTCCTTGCATCTTTCACCAAGTCAATGCCGGATAGAGTCCGGATACTGAATTGACCTGCCTGCACTCCAGCCCTGTCACCATCTGAAAACAGTTAGTGGATCTCAAAACAAAAGGAAAACACAACAAATTAAACCCAGAACTGTTGAGCAGCTCGAATCACATATCAGAGAAGAATGGGACAATGTTCCTCCCCTGAAATTCCAGCTTTCTTCAGGCAAAGAAACAAACAACCATTCCAACTCACTTTTACTGTCAGTTAAAACTTCCCAAATTTACATCCAAACTTCTGAACTGTGGGGAAAAGTGGAAGTACCTGCACAAAATGCACACAAGCGCAGGGACAACATGGAAACTCCACAAATAAGCGCCCTAAGATGGGATTTGAGCCTTCTCCCCTATGAGGCAAGATATACCTGCACAGCAGCCTGTCTCTAGCTCAAAACTGTTTATCAGCTGGGGACTAAAAAGATAAATATAGAATATGTCCCATATAAAATACAACTTCAAATTGAGGTCACGAGTACCTTTTATTAAGACTCCATTGGATTGCACAGTATACTGTGGAAATATTGAACAAGGTTGCTGTTTTCAATTCTCATCCAGGATTTGTGCCTGTCCCTGTGTGGCTCTGAAACAAAGTCCACTGTTTTCCTCCCTACACCTAATGGACATAAGTTATAATCCCTGCAGTCCAGATAGGGTTTGAACGAAACCAGCGGAGGTTTTGTGGCACTACTGTCACTGAAACAACTGATGTAGCTGCTCTGCTGCAATGCTCAGGCATGAAAACCAGCTCGAATCTACTGTTACCACAGCTGCCAAGAGACGCCTGCTTAAATCTCTGAAGTGTACTAATTAACACCCTGTAGCTCATTTGTTTAATAGGTGGCAAAAAAAGAGTATTTGGATCAAATGTAAAAACACCTTTCAAGCAGAGAAAGTGATCCAAAGCTGGTTTCTGGTGATAGAATCTGATCAAAAGTGGTGATGGAAAACTTACTTTTCTCTCTGCTTGTCCCTTGTCATTACCTCGTCTTTGATGGTTGTGTCACATAATTCATCAAATATATATCTGGAAACTCTGCATGCAGATCAGAGAAACTATCACTCATTTAGCAGAAAGTCGATCACGGCCTCTTCAACTATACATATGACAGAGGAGCGCAATGATGCGGGGAAAGACAACTAGACAGCAGCGTCTTCAAATGTTCGGAGTAAGAGTTTTTACGGGTGAAATGACAACCATTCCATGTATGACATAGAAGGTATATTAAGGAGAAAGAAGAAACAAAATCACTTGACAAAGTCTGATTTGGTCTCTGGGGCAGTGCCTTTTTGCTTTGAGATGAATGTGATGAAAGGCAAAAAACTAATTTCAGTTGAGTCTGTGCTAGTCAGGAAACCCCCGAAGTTGGTTTCTTCTACGCAAAAAAGAAAGATGAGACCGTTTATCTGCACCTGTTTTAAAGTAGTTCAGCAACATTTCAGGAGACTGTGCTGATGATGGAATTATTAAACTAATGTAGGAGCACATTATCTGAAATTATCCATTACATATGTCTTTACTCAAGAGCAGGAGAATAATTAGAGATCATTTGTGACAGCAAAACCCATTTTACATTTTTCAGCAAATATGATGACTCCCTGCTTTCTCTTCTTATTTATGACTAATTTATGCCAAAATTACAAGTTTTTTTTATGTTTTATAATAATGGGTCCTGGAGGGGAGCATGGGTATTTGTCCAACCTGCCCCCATGTGCTTTGTGGACATGCAGAAGGCATCCAAGTATGTTCTTTAAGTTATCCTGTGTCGGGTTCTCCAGGAGGGTTCTGGGTCCGTCCCTATGAACTCTTCAGTCCATACACAACTCGAGAAAAAGTTTGTCCAACAGCAAGTCAGGATTCATCACCGATTTTGGACATTATCTCGTGCCGCTAAGCAGGGGGACGGTTTGCCGGTCTTAAGAGTCCATGTCATGTGATCTGTGCTGCTCGAGTGGGTCCTGATGGTTTCAGTGAGCCATGATCTCCAGCTCTCACTGGAACGCTTCACAACCTAGTGTGAAGCGGCTGGGATGAGAATCATCTGCGTCACACAATCATTTGCTTGTGTATTCTTCACTTTTCCTTTAGCATTTTTCTGCAACGAAACCTTGTAGCCACGTTACACTTTTGCTCGATTATCCATCAGTGACTGAAATGATCTTTGGAAGCAGGTAATTTGGCCCAGTTGGTGGGAAATTAATTTTGATTAAATGTTACATCCCTGCTCTTGCTGCGACAGATGTTTTGAGAATTTAGGAACTATTTTTACTAGAATTTTTAAGTCTCGAGGTCTTTTTAATTTTATGTACACATTTGTGATAAATTCTATGTTCAAGAAAATTAAAGAAATTCATGCTCCCGAGCAGATGTAAAAAGCAGTAAATGTCTCAAATGTGTTGTTTGTGCTACAGAGTCAGATTACCAGATGGGGGTTGAATGTGTCTCGTATTATGGTTAGTGTGTGCACTAAGTACCGTTTTTTTTTTAAATGTGTTGCATCACAGATAATTGTGTTTGTTTTATTCTGACATGTTTCAAACAGATGTCTTGCAGTCTAACTAATGCTACTTTCTTGCTTTTTATCTCCCCCTCTTATTTTTCTATAATAATCCCTTCTTCTTACCATTTCCTTCACAATGTAATTTTCTCTTAACTTTTTCCTCGATTTTGCTTGAACATTTTCTTCTTTTGACTCATTTTGTCCCACTTTGTCTTTTTTTTATATATATTTTTGCCTTCCTTTGAATTAACTATAATTCAACCATATTCTCATCTCTTCTTCTCCCTCATCATTCTTTTTTCTTACCTTCCCATCTCCTGATTCCCTCTACTGTCATTTTACGTTTCTTTCTTTTTCTATTTTCCCGGAGGGTCCTCTCTCCCACTCATCTTGTATTTGTCTACTAAATGTTCTAATATTAAATTTTTCATGTTCTTCTTTGCTCATCTCTAAATTTCCTTGTTCCTTTACATTTTCTCCTTCCCCTTCACCCTCTTTCACCCCCCATTGCCCAGCAGTAAGTACCAGCCTTCATCGGAGCAGCACAATGATAATTTCTCGCTGTCCACCATCGCTGAGGGCTCCCACCCAAATGTAAGGAAACTGTGCGACACCCCTCCTAACGTCCCTCATGCCCGTGCATTGGCTTACTATGATAACATTATCTGTCAGGTAACGTGGTTCTTGCCTCTCTCTCTCACCCCTTTTTCTGCATCTCCTCCCAAATCCTGGCTGGGCCCTTGACTCCCCTCCAATTGCATGGGCATGAGTATTCTCTGATACTTTGAGGTGTGAAACGTTAAAGAAGAGAGGTTGAGTGAGGTCAAAGTGCGAGGATGGATGGTTCACATTTTCTAAAATGGTGCCAGAGACTTAAATCCAAGGGAACCCAAAGAATAGTGGATGGACGTCCATAAATGTTGAACACATTCTACCAAAACTCTCTTCTAACTTGCTAACAGTGTGACGAGCGAGTGGTTAGTGGCTAACATGATTTCCAGCAAGTCTCTCCTTCATCAGATGATGACAACGGTTACTTTGGACCAAATGTCTTTTCAAGCAAAAATAATGGGATGGAAGTTGGTTATTAACCGTACTGGTTGGATGATTAAGTTCACCGATGTCTCAAACTTTCAGTTTTCTTGCAAAAGTCCTGCTGCAGACAACCGCTGCGCTCCGCTAGTGGAGCTTTCACAAAATGCAGTTCCCTATGTATCCGTTTATGAAGCTGGTCATTTTACAATTATTTTTGCAAGGCAAAAGTACAAGCTGCAACATGTAAATAAAACAATTTTGTGTTTTTTTGTTAATTTTAGCCTTGAGCCCCTTGGGCTAAGTGTAGCAATCCTGTGAAAAAGTTCACTGTGAGGAGATTAGTTATAGGAACATAGAAAACATAAATGTACACGTAAATATAGAAAACACATTTACAATAATTTACAATAATTTACTGAGTTATTGCACCTTCCAATTGCAGCAACACATCGGCTGTTTAAACCCTGTTTTCTTTGTTGTGTTTATTGATTATTTCACTTAGTGTTTGGATTATTGACATATTTTAAAGGTGTCTGAGGTACGTGGAACACAAACTTTACACCATACCAAGAGTGCTGCAATGATTATAATAATTATAATGATCTATTTAAACCCACACATTTATTTTGACTTAGCAGTGTCCACTATGCTGACACAGACTGGACACAGCAAATAAGGGCACAAACACAGCTGGGGTTAGAGGTTAAATCCCGCCTGAAACCATGCACACTGAACATTTATGGACTGTCATCACAAGTACAGCTGCCATCTGAGCACATTGGCATCAACAAGGCCATCTTAAGAGAAAACTCCTCACTGTGACCTCTCGCTGTCCTCTCTCTCTTTTTAACTTTCTAACGCTCTATCTGATCACCTCTGGCACTGATATGTCATGGCTTTCCTGCGCCGTCGCCAACATGAGCCACCCGGTGATCATGTTAGCCAGCGCAGCTCTGCTTTGTTGTCTGTTTATACTTTTAACCAAATGTCTGCTTGAATTGTTTATCCTGAAAGTGGGTGGGGAAATGGGAGGGATCTGGATTTCTGGGGATGGGGAGATGATTGATGTCACAACCAGGTAAGGAAGGGGTAAGGAATTTTTGATAACTGCTGACTGTTATCAGGATAAACATCTGAGATGCAACGACTTGCTGCTGCCTGTAGGTGGCAGCAGAGAGTTCACTGCTGCCTCACTAACAGAAGCATGAGTAGCCTTAGAGCTAACTAACGTCGTAGCAGCGTGGGTAGCGGTAGAACTAAAACTGTGAAATATTTTTGTGAGTGATGTTTTTTACAGATGTGGTACCACCCTCTAACAACTCCATCAGTAGTTTTGTTCACCTTTTAAGCTTCAGAATGTAGTTGTTAATTGTGTGCTTCTCATTGTCTTCATGAAGTAGTTTTACATTTAATCTTGTTAAGGGAAAATGTCTCATCTATTAATTTTATACACGAATAAATGCCATTTCCATCACCCTGATCTACATTAAATCTCAAAATGCATTTTCTTTACCCCCAAAAAACTACAAAAAATCTAAAAACCATTATGACTTCCTAATTATCCGTGAAAGTTAAACTCAGTGCAACGTACATATCAAAACCATACAACCATTTTCATAGGCTGGACTGAATAGTACTTGTGCTGTATATGGTTATACAAATGGACTTTCTTGAAACACTTGAAGGTATCTTGTGCAGCACTTTATTTCTACAGTAGTTACTCCATAAAATAGCAAAGTTTATCTTGGCAAATGTCCTTGGCAGGTTTTCTAAGGTGAAATTATTTATTTCATTTGCTTTGCAGCAGTTTTAGTTTATCTGAATCTTCTACTTTTTTTGGCTATAGTTATATACAAATCAAGACTTTTTAAATTCATTAAGATTATTTTAAATAAACCTCTAGATTTTGAAGCATTTAAAAAAAACTGAGAGCAAAGATTATTTAAGCAGCAGTTGATGTCATTATGGATGTGTAAATCCCGAGAAGCCACTCTGAATCTGCCTTTAAGTCATAAATGTTTTAGTGTGCTGACAACTCTGAAGGCCACGAGTGGCCCGGACAGTCCGTTTACATCTTCTTGATATGATCCATCTTTATCAGGCATGTTCAGTGCTAAACCTGAACTTGACGAAAGACTGAGGAAAGATTGAAAAACAACCAGAAGGGAGTCTTAAAACCAATAAAAGCCTTTCTTCTATTTTATGGTCTATATCTGGCACCTGCTGTCCGTAGCTTAACATGAAATAACCATTACAGAAACACTATTCAGCCCAGATTCATTTTATAACAAGATTCCCATTCACATACAAATCCCACCCCAGCACGTAGGTGTTCCTAAACCAAAAACCACACAAACCTTCCCTAAATACTTCCTAAATACACCTTCTAATAAAGCAAATAACCCCAAGTCCGCTGCTAAATCTAACATCCCTGTGTCTGTGCCATGATGGTGGAGAACCTGACCAGAAATACCCCAACCTGTATGAGCTGTGGCGATGCAGGGCAGCACCAGAGAGTCTGTGTTTGAGCAGAGCCTCTAGCCAGCTGGGAATATCGGTTGACATCTGAAAGGAAGTCGAGTTACTCCTACTATTGGTCTCTGTCTCCAACGCTCCATCTCTCTTTGTCTGTTTTATCTGTCTCTTTCTGTCTGCCTTCACTCATCTCTGATCTGTCACTTCTCCACCTCTTCTTCCTTCTTTTTGTCCACTTCACACTTCTTTTCTCTCTGTCGATTCTTATCTGTCTATCTCTGAGGATGCCTTGTATGGTTTTTGAGGAGTATAACCCTTTGCCCCATCCCCCTCCCCTCAGAAAACCATGAGCAGATACACCTGGGAGTGTAAGACCAAAGAGGAGTCCGACTGTGAGGTAAGGCCAAATACCAAATGTCAGATAGTACCGACCCCCTCTCACCCTCCCAAACAGCTCTATCATTGTTACCGTGGACCTGTCAGTCCTCCCTCTCAACTCTACGCTCGTCACATAAAGAAAAAGAAAAATGCACCAAATAATGAACAGACTTACAGAAATAATATGCTGGCAAATTTAAACGTGTGCATGTCTCTAAAGACTTGGGGTCCGTTTCACAAAGCAGGTTATGTAGAAACTCTGAGTATGTTAAACCTGAACTCAGGGAAACTCCAATGGATTTTCCAATTCACAAAGCGAGGTTACTTTAACTCCGACCAAGAGGGTTCAGTTGAGGCGGTAACTCTAACTCGGAGTGTGTTACCGTGGTAACTGACTCTGTGAAGTAAACCTGGTCAGGAGGCAGGTTTACTTCTAACAAACCCAGAGTTGCTTTCTGTCCCCTCCCCTTCGTGAAGCTGAAGCGAGTTGAAATTAACCAGACAATCAAACGTACAAGACACGTTTTAGAGACGCCTGAACGACGGCATGTCATATTTGCGTCAGGAAAACATTGATCTGAATAGAAAGCCATGCCTAGTTGTTAGCGTTTTTTGTTTGTTTTTTTGGCACAGTTATCCTTCTGTACATAACAAATATCTCCTACAGTGTATCCGTACTTTCCTCAAAATACCTTGGGTTATTCCTTTCATTGGCTATTATTGATTTGCAAATGTCTGTTTTCTTAATAACGACAAGGATACTAAACATTTCGTATTCTATTTCATTAGAAGGTAGGTGGTATGCAGAACTGTGAGAAAAGTGGCCCGACTCATAAGACCCCTTTTTGTCCTTTAAACTCAACTGTTTTTGCTTTTTGCCAGTAGCCACGAAGTCGTTGGGTAATCAGCATGATTTAAAAGCTGATATGATTCGTTGTTTAACATGACCATTAGTATCCTGCTCCCATTTCCGTGAGTAAAGACCCTTAGGATTTATCCTCTGAGGATTTGCCAGTGTGACTGGATGCATTGACTGCATCCACATTCCCATCTAGGTCCTTGAATGATTTTCCCTTAATTTTTTCCGTTCCGCTGAAACATTTTTAAAGGGAACACCACCGAGCCCGCTACGTTTGAGTTACCTGTATGAAATACTTTATATTTTATGCTTGATCTTCAACTGCTTCCACTTTCTTTTCGTGGCCACCAGGATCGCACCTACATGACGTGAATATTGAGAACAATACATCTAAATACATCTAAATTGCACCATTTGTCATTCATATAATATTTTAAACAGTCATTCACTCGCTTTGCAATTTTCTCCCACGCCAACTCGCGCTCCGTCACCACTGCAGCCATGTTGCATGTTTGTTTGACTTTCTGCTCACATTCATTATATGACGGCATTACTACGTCCAGTTAGCGAACCCAAATAGGATCGGAGGTATCGGAGCTCCACTGACGATGGCCAACATTCTCCGAATTGATTGAACTAAGTCTGAACACCGTTTCTGTAAACTCAGAGTTTCTGAACTCAGAGCTTCTGAACTCTGAGTTAGTTTTTTGATTGGAAGATTGAACCTCCTTTGTGAAACAGGCCCCTCGTGAACTTGAAGCTGCAGGTGAGGATGCGAACAAAGAACGACGTGAATTTTAGAATCGGCTCATTTTCCCTGCGTCCACGCACACGTTACCTCAGGTTATTTAATCACCAGGAAAAACAAACACCCATTGAAATTACTATGTTTAAAAAGGTGGTTGTCTGAAAAGAGCTTGTAAAAGCCTGGAACAGGCAATCCAGATGAGAACACATGACACAAGCAACATAATGTGATGAAGCTAAAGTTTGTAAAAACTCAATATAAATTATTATTTATATACATTTATTATGTCTTTTATTTAATACCTCAAGGTTTAACCAGCATTTCAGAGAAGCTGATATTAATCAACATGAAATACAGGGAATTCTGTCAAATTAAGAGCAAATTCAAAATTTAGGAACTAAGATTGAAAACACTTTGCTTCTGAGCTTAAACCAAATCCAAAATGTAGGTAATACAACATGAATTAAATTGGTTTGTTATACAACCAAGACCCAAAAGACAATATTTACACAGTGTACAAGTTTTAAAGTGCAGATTTATCCAAACTGACTGAAAATGTCCTAAAAAAAGGAGCAAAGCTAGAAGGAAAAAGTCCAAATTCATAAATAGTTACAAAAGCACAAAACATGGGTTTTGCACTAGAAAACCATTGACGCATAATCCAGACAGCTGAGGTACTACTCACGCACGCACGCACGCACGCACGCATGCACGCACGCACGCACGCACGCACACATGTACGCACGCACGCACACATGTACGCACCCATGCGCAGGCTGTCATGCAAAAAGAAAACACTTAAGAAAAAGATTTACAAAAAAACACACATGCAAGCTCAGAAAGACAGACATGAAACAATCGAGATAAAACGCAGGCCAGTGCTCAGAAACAAAAACAGCAGTTCTGTTTCCCTGCAGGAATCGGATGCTTTGCTTTGTTCAAGCTGGCAGATTGAACCCACCTGTCCTCAGTCTTCCCTTCACAGTGATTCAGCCGAGCGAAGCCACATGCTTTCCTCTGTGGCGAAGGGTGGACTGGAATCGTTTTCTGTCAATATTAAATAACTTCAGCACAGAAAATAAATTATACAGACATAGCTGCCTGTCATTTTAAGAGGATTTCATTTCCATTGCAGAATTGATGCTTGATGAGCTGACCTGAAGTCAAAGTGCTGCAGGTTTGGCATAATGATGCGTTTAGGATGAGTTTACGGTCTCTTTTAAATTAATAGGTTGCTACGATCTCTGATGCAGTGAGAAGGAAAGATGCTGTGTCCATCTAAAGCCATAAGATTATCTAATTTGTCAATGACCTCAATATTAAAATAAAAAAAACGCTAACAGTATTGAATTATAAAATAAATGTTTGTTGCGCAACACTCTAGTCTCCACCTGCAGACACAAATGAGAAAATGCAGTTTATTTAATCATTTCAGTTTAATTTTGATATTATTATAAGAGAAACTACAAAAATGTAGAGTAAAGGCCATCAGATAAGGAGTATTGTTACACTTCCCCCAAAATCTTCTTCTGAGGTTTTATTTAAAGACAATGAAAGGTTCAGCACCTACTGATGGAGGGTTCATGGAGTTCATGTTGCTCACATACAGACATTTTATTAACAACATTTAACAGCACAATAAGCATGTAAAATATGAAACTCTCTAAAGTTGTTTGTGACAAGAAGCTGTAATTTCATGGATAACCTGTTAACCTCTGTGATAACCACAGAACCACAAGTCTCTTTAAAAATCTAGACAGTTCTGCAGCCTTCTAATAGAGACACATGCACACTGGTGAGGAAACATCACACTGTAAACACAACGTGCACATGCATGGTAGAAGGAAAGAAACACATTTACCTGCACAAATATTTCAATGTGAAGTGTTCCCACTCATAAATCACCAATACGAACATTCACAGGCGTTAATCTGCACCATGATCAAAATGAGAGGTACCATAAGAAAATAACCTCAAATTTAAAATTGCATTCCCCAAAAGTCCTTTATCTGCCAGAAAGGTTCAAATAAAAATAAAGGGGTTCATAACCTGAGGCTTTTAAATTTATATTTGAAACATTTCAGATAATGCAAAAAATATCATAAACTGTTTATGTGCTTCCATCATCATGATTATCATCATCATTGTCATCATCATCGTCATCATCACCAGAACTCTGTTTATCTCTGTTCACACTCCCCTAAATTTACTCCCACTCAAAAGTCCCCGTGACTCTGTGCTCCCAACCACTGCCTGCACCCTTCTACCCATGGACAACAACAATGAAACCCAACAAACACAAGAATTTTCTAGTTTCATGCTGACGGGAGGACAGAGGGCCCCTATCCCGTAACCATGGAAGTGACATATCCACACGTCCTGCCTGAAGTTACTATCTAGGCCAACAGCCATCGGGTAAATCCTCTCACTGCTTTTCCTCTCTAAAAGTGCCATTACGTTCAAACTGCAAACATTCAATTAGGGGGTGTTTTGCAAATGGCACTGGCCTCAGGGTCTGGAATCTGATGTGTGTGTCTGTGGATGAGTGCATCTACATCTCAACATGGTTGTCTGTGAGTCTGTATGGATGTGTGCTCTCCAGTGTGGTTGAGATTGTGACAAAGAGGCGCAGACTGATGCCCCAGGATGCCTCAGTGCAGCCGAGTCGATGATGCCATGCAAAATTAATAGGGATAAGAGGCTGGAAAACAGAGTTAAAATGGATTTTACAATCAATCTTTCCCCTTTGACCTTAATTAAATGCAGATATATTAATCTGAAACCTCTAAAATGCAGTGTTTTTTTTCCAGCACCAACTGCTTGGGTATGTATGACGGTGGTACGCACAGATAATCAGCCAGGGTAGACTGTTTGTTTTGATTATGGGATGACAATAGGGCGGCGGAGACAGGAGGTGTTCTGCATGAGTGACACTCAATGGGGTGCATCACGGGGACTTGCATGTGGATGTGCATGTGCTTCCTGGGTTGTCTGAGGTGGGGAGGGGAGGGGGATGTCACTGTCGCTCATGCAGCTCACCTCAGTGTCTCCCCACCCAAACAGAGGCGAGCATGAGGATTTTCAAACAGGGGAGCACTCAGACCCCTAAAACGGCCGGCACTACGCCTGGTTTTGCTGACGACAGCTGGATTTGGATTTTCATCAATGTTTTACTCTATTCTCAGTATTTAAAGAAGTCTTCATGTGTTTTTGGAGATTTTATTTCCCTGCACATAGTCCTGTGCAACACCAAACAAATGCTTTAACACTTTTTTGTGTTTAGCTTCTCTCAGTACAGAAAAATGTGCTTTTTTAAAATACGTTCTAAGAAACACTGTTGTTTGCAAATAAAAGCTGGATTCAGCAGACTGGGTTCAAACATCTGTGACAAATAGATTTTACAGATTTGGTTATTGGTACCCATTGATTTCTGTATAACTGGAAAAGCAATCAGCGGATCTTTAAATTTGCCTTATTGTGAAACGATCCAGTGATCATTTCTTTTCCATTTAGCAGTATGAACAGCTGAAAGCAGACTTGTGTGGTCCTTTAAAGCATGAAGATGGAATGTGAAAATCTGCTTCAGTGAATGAAACTGAATTAATGATTTAAGCCGAAGAACTTCAAATCAGTTCTTCTTTGTTTTTCTCAACCCTCGCTTGGATGAATCAGTACAAAAACTGATTGCATTCAACAATGTAACCTTTTTTTATATTAGTTCTATGTTTGTGCTACAATCTTTTAGATTATTAGTGTAATACTTGGTCAAAGCAAGTAAAACGTGGTGGTAAACAGTTATTGCAGTGAAAGGGTTACGCCGGCTATATCCACCTTCCAAACACTCCACCCAACGAGTTATGTAGGATTTCAAAACTTCCTAAATTGGCACTACACATTAGTTTTGGACATAAATCGTGACTTTCTGGATCATTTAATGTTGAAGAGAAGGTTTTGCTTGTTTTTGGCTATGGCGAGGAAGAAGGTCGCCTTACAGGAAAATTGCTTCTGGTGGTTTTAAGAAGGTGTAAAACAATTCAAAGGCAGACTTTTTTCCCACTAATCATGAAGGTCAGAGTTGCAGCTGAATTTGATGCAGTGATTCTAACTGTGCTTTTCGCCCCCCTCACCCCTCCACCTCCAACCCTTCTTGGGTAGGATGATCCTAATTCCCAGAACAAGCTGGAGGACCCGGTGAAGGCTCCGTCCAAGGAGGACGACTCCCTAAACATCCACAACTCTCTGACCCCCAAACACGAGAACCACAAGGTCCTGGGCGAGGAGAACTCCTCGGAGGTAAACTCACTGCAGAACAACATGATGTGAAACACAACAAAAGGCAAAGCAACCCCAGAAACCTGACAACACCATACAGAAAACGTCAAGGTGCACCGCCAATGGAAGCCCACCACACCCTAACCCCTGTCCTCTGTTCATCTGCTGACGAGTGCACCGAACCGGTCAACCAACCAACAACCAGCCTGTCAACATACCAGCCAACCAACATAGTCTGCAACTGTTTGACACGGCAACACTGCCACAAGCGGCCCTTGGGTCGTTGCATATAAACCCACAAACATCTCCTCCCCAGCTGAAAACCCCTGCTCACGTCCCCCCTGCAGCCCCTCTTACAACACCCTCATGCGTCCAGCCACCTCCCTGTGTCGCAGCCTAGACGCTCCTCATTGTTTTCACTCTACTCCTCTTTTTCAATCCTACCTGCACACACACACACACACACACACACACACACACACACACACACACACACACACACACACACACACACACACACACATACCGTGAAAAGAAGAAGACAAAGCCGCACTTTTATGTAAACACAGATGCACCCCCCCCCCCCTCCCCTGCCTGCATTGGTGTATTTTGTAAAAAGAAAAAAAGTCATACAGAAGTTTAAAACCTACATAAAACGTCATTGTTAAAAAATAATAATAATAATAAGATAAAGCTACTGAGAGTTTTTGATGTTTGTCTGACTAATCCAGTGAGTATGTATAAATATTGGAAAAAAATTGCTTGAATTGATTTAAAAGAAGCAACACGTGTGTCTTGGTTTTCATTGATGTGATTTCTAATCCTTTGATGTAATTGTTCTTTTTTTTCTTTTTGTACTTTTTGGGACTTCAAACAGAAAATAAACCAACAAGACTCAGACAGTTGTTGAAATAAACCTTTTTAACATGACCGTTGTGGATCCTGTGTTTTCCTCATTGTCATGACCCTGTTTCCTTTCCCTCCGCGCTCCAGCGCTCTCTGCATGGCTTTGAATGTGGCGTCTGCAGTCCGTGTCAAACGCGTGCTTGCTTGCCTAAAAAAACAAAACTTTTCACTCTATCAGGTAATGAGAACCGAGCGTAAAGAGTTAACATGTTAGTCCAACTGAAATAGAGAAGTGAACATGTAAATGTGGACTAAACACCAAAGGTTTCTCAGCTGTTCTGGTGTGTGGTCTAGTAGGTGGTCAACCAGAAAAGCCGGTGCCAACAGGCTGAACGCCAAAGCCCTGGCCCCTCACATCCTGGTCACATCCTGGTTTACGTCAAGGAATATTTCTACCTTTTCCAAGTACCTGTGTATGTAACTACCAGTTTCCCAGTTTTCACACCTCCTGCAGAAGACAAAAGGGGATGAAAATGGAGCGATGACTGGTGCATTTAAAGTAAATCCCAAATCCAAAAAAACCTGGGACACTGTAAGATGGAAACATTAAAATAAAAAAACACAATGCAGTGGTTTGCAAAGCTGGCAACAGTATTTTATTCCCAATGAAACAATAAATCAGATGTTGAGACTGAAACATTTTGCCATTTTAATGGAAAATATGATCTCATTTTTAATTTGAAGGTTGAAACACATCTCAAAGTTGGAGCAAGAGCAACATATGGCTAAAAGTAATAACAAATCTAGAAGAAACAGAGGATCACCTGACAACAGGTCAGTAACTTGACTGAGTATAAAAGGAGCAGAGATGCCGGGCAGGTAGCAGAGCTTCACCAATCTGTGACAACCTGTTATGTGCTAAAGAACCCTCCAAACAGGAAACCGTCAGCGGTCAACGGCAGGGTGGGTGACAGCAGCCAAAGTCCAACCTGTCTCCTCTCGCCGTCTTCCTAATCACGGGACTGCACAGCGCTGGTACAGTTACAGGTGAAACCACGATTACTTAGTGAAGGGACCCTTGTTCTCTCAAAATATACAAAACACAGCATTTACAAAGTAACAAACGAGTCAAAACCCGCACCCACTCCCACCCCTCTCTACTTTAGGGTTAGGCTTATCAGGCAGTCCACAGCAGCTTGGGCCCTTAGGTTGCCCTCATGTGTGCTTCCATGAAGCCACGTCCAGGAAGAGCTCAGAGAGCTGGATGTAAGGGAAACAAAATCTCAAAACCAAAACTTCCTAATCAAAATAATAAACAATGTCACAACATATGAATGTTTTCCACCTTAGTGAGGGGGCTGTTGTATGACCTCCCAACCCTTCAATGTAAAATTACAAAGACTTTGATAGAAGGCAGAGAGTCAGATGGCACTGCGTTAAAAAAAGGCATGATTCACCACGGGAAATCACTGCATGGACTCAGAAACGCTTCCAGAGATCGCTGTCTGTGAGCACGGTTCCCCATGAAGAAGCCTGAAGAACCAGAAGAATCCATATGTGAACACAATCCAGAAATCCTCCGGTCTTCTCAGGGCCAAAACTCATTTAAAATGATCTGAAGCAAAAGTGCAAACCTTTCTGTGGTCAGGTGAATCAAAATTTGAAAACTTGTTTTGGAAGCCATGGATGCTGTGTCCTGTGGACTACAGAGGAGAGGGAACATCCAGCTTGTTGTCGGATCAAATGCCTCCATCGCTGATGGTACAGGGCTGCATTAGTGCCTTTGGCATGACAACGTCCACATCTGGAAACACACCATCAATGCTGAAAAGCCCATAAAGGTTTTAGAGCATCATATGTCCCCATCCAGACAAAATCTCTTTGTATAATTCAGCGAGACAATGTTAAACCGCAGCCATCTGCATCCATCACACCAGCATGGCTCCGCAGGAGAGTGTGGATGCTGAACTGGTCTACCTGCAATCCAGACCTTTCACCAATAGAAACGTTTGGAGCATCAGAAACGAAAAGTCCAACAACATTGCTCCTCTAAAACTCCAGCAAATGGTCTCATCACCTTCCAGATGTTTACAGACAGTTGTTTAGAGAAGAGGGGATGCTGCTCGATGGTAAACATCACCTTCCTCCAACTCTTTTGAGATGTGCTGCTGCCATCCAAATCAAAATGAGCTCATATTTTGCATTAAATGAGAAAATGTATTAGTTTCATCTGACATGAAGTTTATGTTCCATCAGAAATAAAATAGGTTATTTTTTATGTATATACTGGCACATGATTTCTCTCTGTTTTTATTTCCATTTTACACAGTGACCTCAGTTTTTTGGAGGTGGGGTTGAAAAAAAACCCGATTCTGGACCGAAGTGGACACACACTCGTTCTTAGCAGCAGAACTGCAAAGCGTCATCAGGCTCGTTATAGATTATAAAAATACATAAAGATATTGTTGTGGCTAATTGTGGAAACACTATTTTAACTTTGTTGTTCAATTATAAAATTTAAAGTCAACCTTAAAAGTCATTCCACACAGGTCCATGTCACGAGTTTTCATAAGCAAGTTCAAGCAGAGTCAAGTCATTCGAGACCAGTGTGAAAAATCCACTCTCAGGTCTCTGATGAGCTTCAGTTCCTGAAATGTTTAATATAAATCCAGCGTGTAACATTTAAGATTATCTATAAGAGGGAATTCATCATTATATCTACATCTTTTTTCATTAAAGTAGAATTGTAGGAAAACAAAAGAGGCTTTATAACATTAGAGGCAGTAATCCCAAGACTCAAGCTGAGCGCTTCCACCCATAGGAACCCGTTCTGCCCCGGCATCATGTTCGTCGGGACCCCAGACATCACTTATCAGTGCGGGAAGTAGCCAAGTAACAAATACGTTTGTTTCTGTTGCACAGATTGACAATGAATGGTACTTAAAAGTGAAAGCAGACAAGTTAGATTTTACTCCTATAACAGTCAAATCATTTATATTAAAATTACGCCAATTAAATCCAGTTATATGACGATCCAATTCAAATAAATACACTACAATGCAATGTCATTTTAATCTAATTTAAAACATTCCAATTCAGAATAGTGTTAATGAGTATAATTGGCATACACACGCACGCACGCACACACACACGCACGCATGCACGCACGCACGCACGCACACACACACGCACGCACGCATGCACGCACACGCACACGCATGCACGCACGTACACACACACGCATGCACGCACGCAGGCACACACATTAATCCTGGGATACCTGCTATGAGAAAGAAAGGCCTACATACATGAGCAGTGAAGTGCTCTGTTATTGTGGGATGTGCTAAAGACCTACATATTGCTGGTGCATAAACAAACACTTATTAATGACATTTGCACCGTTGCCACACACAATACATCTGGATCCAACACCAAAGTACACCTGGTTCATATCTGTACAACGCAAGTGGCCTTGACAGAATGGCTGCATTTGAAGCTCAGGAAAGTGGTGAAGCGGTTGCTACGTAACAACTGTGGCTGAAGAGAGACGGTGCGAACAATAGCGCCTTATGTGCAGCACTTTCAAGACAGGATATTTTCGCCTTTATACTGACTTGTTGTTTGTGCACGGACCCGAGGCAGAGCACAGGACATTTTTGTGACACCTCTGTTGCGCCTACTAACAGAGCGAGCATGATCTCCACGTGGAAACGTATACTCGGCATTGTGAAGCTCATCACTCCTACCCATGATGCTCTGCTCTGGCAATGACAGCACATTGTGTGTAATCACACACTGAAGCTGGACTCTGCTCAGTCTGGATGATTTTAGCACTGATATGGGATGACTGCTGTGTTTAAGGGCTTAATGACATTAGAGCTGGCTTTACTCTTTTTTTCTTTTTCACCACTACTAAAGGTTTTCAGACCTGATGGGAAGAGGAGGATTTAGTTAAGAGTACTGAATTGGTTGCAGTTTGTGGTTTATGCCACTAGATGTCACTACATGACACTGGACATAGAAGCTGAGATATGGTGTAACTTAAGTCTTTTAAAGTCCTAGAAAATCATAAGAATTCAAACCATAAGCAAAGTCAACTAAAGCTCAAACCAACAGACGCAAGACTTTCCTGTTGAATATTACAAGACCATCTTAAGTCAGCATTGCCCAGTCCAAATCTTCAAGGAATGCTGTCCTGCAAGTTCTAGATGTTTCCTCACTCCAACACATCTGATTCTTATGACTGGATTACCATCAGTTTGTCATCAAGGTCTGCACAAATGTATTAATTATACATTCATTTAAATCAGGAACAGTAAATTAGGAGCAGTGAAACATCTAAAGCGTGCAGCACATTGGCCCTTGAGGATCTTGATAAAGGAACGCTGTCTTTTAAGTGGAGTCTCAAATATTTCAGAACAATGTTAAAACCCAACTCTGGCCATGACAAATGTTGGTAACGTCTCAAGAAGAGCTCCAAGATGAACTCAGATGCAACCTCAAATGATTGACGGTAAGTCACAGAACAAACATTCAGTCATTCCAGTCAAGGGCCCCATCAGTTTTGTGAAACCATCAATGTGATTATTTTTCAAGTCTCTAAACAAATCAAGACATTATGGGGTCGTATCTCTCAGTCAAGGTGTTAACACTCTATTTTTTTATCTATTAAAAAGTCCAAATCACAGACAAGTAATGTTACTGTTGTGTAAGAGGCACTTAGAAAAAGAAAACAGTCCCCACCAACAAACACCTTCTCCCAGAGATGATAAACAGGCATGAATGTGTCTCACATGAGGCTGCAGCCTTTTGTCAGGTTTCTTTTTTGGTTTGGTGAGAAAGCAGCGGGTTAAACAATTGTGCTGGATCCTTCTCTGGGTGGAGGGGTGCTAATAGATGGATGGAGGGTGGGGGAAGGTCTCAGTGCCCTTCCCTTTCTTCTGATAAATAGACAGAGGGCTGAGAGTGCATTTCAGCTCCCAGAAGGTAAAATAAAAGACTTTTGATAAATACAGAATAGCAAACAGCAGTAGGCAGGCTACAAAAACAGCAACAACGGTGATTATCACTCTCTTTATTCTTGTTAGCCTATTACACACAACACACACACACACACACACACACACACACAGAGTTGTGAAAGCCGGTACATGACTGCACATGCTCCAACACACATGCTGACACTGGAGATGTACTCTGAATTGAAATGAGTGAAGCAAGAAGTACCAGTGGACACCATGGCAACAAGTGGGCATTACATCACTGACAGGGAGAAGTGAGGCAGCGAGGGAGGTGTCGCTATCCTTCTGAGAGAAACGCTGTGAGGGACGGATTCTTTATGTGCTTGTTCGAGGACTACGTCCAATTTCAGTCCTGGGCAAATTAAATGCAAATATGATAATAGATGAGCAACCAAGTGCAAATGAAAGGCGTCATTCACACTGACGTAGTTGCTGCTTTATTTCAACAATCTGAAGATTTCAATCACTGACACTAATGTAAAAGTACTGGCTCATTTAAAAATGACAGCCCTGACAATCTGGTGCAAAGGTTTTTTTGTCATTCACAGATGGTAGGAAGGGCCACAGTGTAGAAAATGTGCAGAAGTAATCAGTTGCATGTGTTTGTGAATTACCATCCTATCACGCTGCTTATCGAAAGATTGAGTTGTCTGTCTATCTATCTATCTATCTATCTATCTATCTATCTATCTATCTATCTATCTATCTATCTATCTATCTATCTATCTATCTATCTATCTATCTATCTATCTATCTATCTATCTATCTATCTATCTATCTATCTATCTATCTATCTATCTATCTATCTATCTATCTATCTATCTATCTATCTATCTATCTGTCTGTCTGTCTGTCTGTCTGTCTGTCTGTCTGTCTGTCTGTCTGTCTGTCTGTCTGTCTGTCTGTCTGTCTGTCTGTCTGTCTGTCTAGGATGATATTTTATAAAGTTCATCAACTCAATCAATCAGACAATTCTACAAATTACTGGAAAACAGTTAATTTTAGTCACTTTTAGCATGATTTTGTGTATGATGATGATTATGCAACCATGATCACATTTATATTAAACTAATGCTATGATATAATTAATTTTTAGATATATTTCAGGCCAATGTGTCATTGCATGTTAGTACACGCTGCTGTTGCCCGACTTCATTTAATGTAAATCCGCTGCATCTGGGTTTGTATGTTCATCCAGGATGCGCAGATGTGACCGACCAGAAGTGAGCTGCCAATAACACGCTAATGGATTCAACATTTCACTCAATTTTGGCTTTTATTGTATTTATTTTCATTTGGGAGAAATGTGGCTTGGACAAGGAGACTGCTGGAGAACATGGTGAACAACAGAGTATAAAAAGACAGAGACAACGTGGTATTGATAAAAAGGGTATTACAGCTAATCGTTCCATCCATGCACACCCCCGTGCACTCACGCACCACACAGGTCCATACTCCTCTGACCATTAAATACAAATACGATACGAATTTAAGAATTAAGATCAATTAAGCTGAGAAAAATTGGGCTAAGTTTACAGTTAATAACCACTACGCCAACCACTCTGTGTTGATGTGTGTCCGTTTTAGGGCAGAATTGGCTAATTGGGATAATTCAGATGTGGGTTGAGCTGAGACCCAGCGGGTACGGATGAATGACAACAATTTTCTTTTGACAGTGCTTGTTCGGCGCAGCCCCCCACCCCACCCTCCCACCCCACCCACCCACACAAACCTCCAACAATCCGTGGGTTCACGTCTTTGACTGAAGGCAGAAAGGCATTGATCAATATTAATTGAATCTGTAAAGGACATTTTAACAGCATGGGAGTTCAGTTTTCTGCCTGTTTGGCATTTTTCCCCCCTCCCTTCTGCTTCTCTTCCCCCTCTTTTTCACTCTATCTGATACTGGCAGCGTTTTTGTACATCCTCAGACAGAGGGCGTTGTTGCCATGGAAACCCAAGTCTGAGATACAAGCTCTGCAAACCCCAGCTTCACACAAACTCAATCAAACACAGATGAATGAGCAAAGTGTCATGCAGCTTTACTGTAATGTAGTAATACATATTTCACTATCTGAGTATTAAAATTGCTCTCAACTCTGATTAAGACCCAGTGTTGCACCGTTCAATCTCTGCAGACAACATTAATCCAGCTTTCACTCGTAACACAGCCCAGCTATTCGTGGGCTCATGACACACGCAGAGCTCTTTAGTCTGTGTGACAAGTTAATTTAATTTAAAATTATAGTCATCAATGCTTAGTACAAGTCCTGAGGACAAAAACTTATCAATATTCATAATTTTCATGTTATTTTTTTAAATCGTTTACTGAGTCAAACCCTTGCAGAAACACCACTTATGTTGCATCTTCCCTTATTCTTGAGATTTTTATGATATCTTTATTTATATATGCTTTTATGATTTTTGAGGTGAGGGACCATAGCGAGTCCTTCCTCCTGCAATTCCTGCAAAGTGCCATTTTATGATATACAAAGACACAAATTGCAGTAACAGCTTCCCGAATGCACATCTGCTTTAACTGAACGATAAAAGAATTACATTTACTTAGCACTTTTTTAGCCTTGTTGATCACCGGATGGACTTACTGTTTTTTTTATTGCAATTTCATACACACTCGCATACTGATGAACACCTTGGGAACAACGTACTTGACAAAGTGCACATCCACATTTGGACCAGGGAAATCTGGGATGAAGTCGCTAGCATTTTATTTACATAAGTCTTATTGGACAGCTACAGACGAGCCAGAGGAGAGGAGACAGAGGAACTGACGGCTGCTGACGGCTGCTGACGGCTGCTGACGGCTGCTGACGGCTGCTGACGGCGGCTGACGGCTGCTGACGGTGGCTGACGGCGGCTGATTACTGAAAAGTGGGAACATTTCTGAAGCTTTGAAATTTGAATCACCAGACTTCTCCCATCACTGAAACCTTGGGTAGCTGACTGATATCCAAGTCCTTGATAGAAAATTATCCGATAGTTTAAATCTCTTGAGTCTGCAAAGTCTTGCATGATGTACTTTTCTTTTCTTCATTTGGATTCTTAGGAAAATAATGTTTCATCTTCCACTTTAGGTTTTTTTTTTCAGTTAATCATCTCCTGCATATTTTAACCGTTACAGAATTTGACATGCATGAAACGTTATCCTTCATCTGTAAATCTCAGATTTATTGTGACAAAAAGTAAATTATAAATTTAATAAAGTAAAAGGCAATGACAGGTTAAGTACATTTAATACAAGAACCTCAAAGCGACACGGTATTTGAATAAATGTTACTTTAGTTTTCATTTTACCTGAAACACAGATTACCCTAGCTGCAGCCAGCCTTTGAGAAGGAAAAGTAATGTCATGGCATAATTAGTGTAAGAGGTGGAGCTGGAAAACGTGGTTAAGAAGTGAGAAGTGAGTCAAGCCAGATGGGACCTAGGATTCATCAGAAGCCTGTGATTGGCTGACGGTGTGGTGGAATGATGGTGCGAGGATCCTTAAGACACTGTTGTGATTGGCTGGCTCATACAAGCCCATGAAGGAGGCATGCACACACAAACACATACACACAAAGCCATGCATATAAGTGTGCACAATACACACATGCTGAAATGAACGCGTACTTTCAAATAGCCACATATGTAGTGACACATATGCATGCAGAGCCAGAAAACAGCTTTAGATTTACATCCATTGACACTGCCTGAAAAGCAGAGATGAAACCAAAAGCAACAAGAAGAGAGGACAGATGAGGGCGTTGGAGAACATTTCTTATTCTCTCACCAACCCCCACTCTCATGTAGTTCAAAATTAATCAGTCTGGCAGCATCTAGTTTACTAATGAGGCTCTGAGGAATGCTGGTGATCAAAACAGGACCCTCTGGCTTCTTTTCTGATGGAAATCTGATTATACATGACCAGCTCCGAGCAGAGTAGCCCCCACAGCTCCCATCCTCCTGCACTACATGCGTTTGAGTGACTGGTTTGGCAGCAAAGCAGTGCAATGGCCACTGTGACCCGACTGTTTGCCTCGATAAACACTGTTCTCTGGTGAAAATGATGATGGAGCCCTTTGACTACATGAAGTCTTGGTTTGTTTGTGGCTTAGGAAGTTGTTCAGTTTACGGGTATAGAAGATGGGTGGAAGTTCTGGTTTTTTTCCTCCTTTTTTTTTGGGGGGGGGGGGGGGGGGGGGGGTAATCACTGGCTGCAGTGTGGGTAAGAATGAGTTTTTTTTAGTGTTGGTAATAATATTTTCTCTGCTTCATCTTTTTTGACAGCAATTATTCATCCAGACCGGCATTCACGGTCCACATTTACTTTTTCTTTCTCTCGTGTCTGAGACTGATGAAGAGTCTTATTCTTCCCTCAGGCACCACCAACATCTCCAGAGAAATATCATCAGTTGAATGACTGGAGTTAAATTTGTACTATATATTTATCACTTTGTGTTTTATAACAATTCCTTGCAGTCAACATTTTAAGTTGTCCACTTAATTGGTTTGGTTTGTTTTTTTCTGGAAAATAAGTAGTAAGTAAGAGGGTAAATTACAGTCAGGAGTAACTGATTATCACTTATGAACACCTCTATGTTTGAACATGGAGAAACCATGACTGCACAGAAGTCCAACAACAAAATGATACTAATCCATCCATCCATCCATTATCCATACCCGCTCACTCCCTCTCAGGAAGCTTATCCCAACACATTGCAGGTGAAAGGCAGGAGTCCGCCTGGACAGGTTCATCGCAGGGCCACATACAACGACTGACAACCATGCACGCTCACATTCACACCTACGTGTGTTTTTGGGTGTTGCACTATGCAGAAACAATGACTGTCATTGCAGTATGGAGCACATACTTCATGTGTGCACAGTATTCAATTTTGAAAACAAACTATGCTTTGATGACTAATTTCCCTTTCTAAGCATGAGGATGCAGCACATGTCTCAATACGTCTCAATACTGACCCTAACACGTGGTGATATGGATGTTGGATATTGGTTTGCATGTTGCTACGTGGTGACATAGATGTGCCACATAGTTGCATATTTATGCGTTTCTGACAGTTTAATTGTAAATGTGCATATCAGTAACCAGTCTCTTCCTGCACTGTAAGGTGACCATCAACTTGGAGCTCCACCTCAGCAAAAGGACTAAGGTAAAATCTTCCAGAAGACCTTTTGCAAAATATGACGTGTACCTCTACAGAGTACCACCAACCAAACCCAGGATTCCCAACGGGCCCAGTGCCAAAACTGTAAAAAGCCCCAGCAGAAGCAAGAGCCGAGTCTTAAGGTGGGAGGACGACTTGCACCCGCCCTCCCACCCTTGTTCTATTTGCAGCCCGGTGAGTACGCGATCACTGCCGGCCTCCATGATCAGCGAGCGTCAGCAGCCCGCGTTGTGGACGTTAAACTCCTACAATCTCTGACAAACTGATCGACTTTCATCTCACCATCCCAGCTGCTCCTGAAAACGGCTCTTGTGATGTATGCATTGCATTTTCTTGGACTTTATGAGAAGATTTCAAGAAGAATGGAAACTGTAATTTACAACATTTATTTTGGGAATAATTGTTCCACGATTTGACATATTTTGCGTCAGCATAAAGTAATAGAGTTTAAAGTATCTCTATAGAACCGGGCCAGTATGTGATAAACATGAACCCAAATGAGTGGAGTCTGGTTAAACTTCATGTTGAAGGGAACGACCAACTTCCTCTGGCAGCTGATTTAAATACTGAATCTCCCAAAAGTAATGACTGTTAGCAACAGGGAAAACTAAATGTGTGGGTTTGAAGACTGGTTTTAGGCAAACATGTCATGTGATTATTATGCTGCAGGTTTTCTTAAAAGATGGAGCCATTTAGATCATTTTCACCTTTATAATTTTATTTATTTGTAATTATTGCTTTACATTCTGATTCAACTTGTGGCCATTAACTTAAACAAAAAGCTCCATCTAGGAAGTAAAACAAAAGTCATAATATCCACATTTCATGTGGACATTTATTTAAGCCGGTGACAGCATGTTCAGGAACAACATACATTACCAGTCAAAAGTTTTAAAATACTACACAAAGCTGTGCATAGTTATAATTTTTTCTTTGCTTTGACTATTTTCTGCATCGTTGAACAGAAATGAATATTTGTGTAATACAAAATGACCTCTTTGGCATCATAATCAGAATATAAATCAACCACACATTGGAGATCCTCTTGACATTCCCTTAACCAGCTTCATTAAATAATCACCTGGAAATGCTCTTCCATGAGTCTTGGGGGAATTTCTTTTTTTTTTTTTTTGCCACTGTAGAGGTCTAGGGTAAAGGTGTTGCACAATTTAAACTGCTAATCACCCCCACACCATCATACCCCCTCCTCCATGTTTCACAGTGACTTTACAAGGCAAACCGCTGGTCTGAAGCCCGATTTTCAGGACTCTGGATTACACCACACTGGCAGGAGCTGACTCCGCCAACCCTGGTTAATCCAGAAATGGGTAAATGGGTCAAACGCACTGATTAAATGCAAGTTAGGCTAATCGATGACGTTCACTAACATTGCTGTACAGTCACTCTTATGGAGCCGGTCCAGCCGGCCCCCTTCCAGATGCCACTACTGATACGACATACGCCAACTGAAGTCTGCAGGGCCCTGCGGTCACTGCAGGGGAGCACAGTTGGCTACCCATTGGCCACGGTCCGCTCAGTCGACCTGGAACCGTCTCGACTCCTCCAGCGGCTGCAAGCGGCCACCAAGCTGGAGGCTAGCGAGCGAACGAGCCCTCCCACCCATTCAGGCCGATCCAGAACTGGTTGTGGCGGTCTGTTAGCACACCTAACAGCACAAAAAGCCAAATAATATATCATTTAAAAGTGATTATGCTTTCTAAGATCTTCCATCTGAAATTCAACGAAACTGCTCAACGTAAAGCTAAAGTGATGACAGCCGGCCAACAACGCCCGACTGCAACGCAGGTTGGACTTAAAACAAGAAAAAGACAGAAAAGGTTTAATGTACTTTTACCTTTTGAGGTAGATAAAATGTAACCACATTTAGGAAGACAAAAATGTGTAATACAGAAAACGTCTCCGACGTGCCATCTAGCCATGGAGACCAGGGTTTGTGCCAGGCTGTAAATATGTTTATTTCTGCCACAAAGCGGGACATTTCAACTTGGGAGATTGACTCACTTTTGTAGCCGGACCCTAATAGTCAGTCAGGAAACTCCAACTTTCCAAACTGCCAGAGTTGCTTCAGTTGAGCGCCGTAACCACCGGATGAAACCCTTTTCAAATGCAGATACCATCCATTCTCCATTTCTCAGTCTCACAGTGACGTAACCGTTAGCTCTGCGCTGATGAAACTCTTTCCAGGGATCTAATCTGGATTCCTCGTGATTCTTTGCACAAACAATTCTCTTTTTATCATTAGCCTCCCATAGTCGGGGCTTCTTTTCATCAGTTCAGCAGAAATGTGCACTGTTTGTTACAAACAACAAACCTTGTTGTACTGTATCTGTCACTTGATTCATATGTGGATCCCAACCTGACGGAGATGGAGACGGAGGCGGAGGCGGAGACGAAGACGGAGGTGGAGGTGGAGAAGGAGACGGAGGCGGAGACGAAGACGGAGGCGGGTAACTCACGTGAACAGGAAAGAGCAGGTGTATTATTAACACTGAGGGGGAAATGTGTTTCTTTTTCTTTCAAAACCAGCCATGAAGACTGCAGAGAACACTTACAGAGGTGGAAACAGGTTTTTATTTACACATTTGTGACTCTGTGACAAAAATGAAACTGGAACTAGGATGCAGGCCAGAGACACTTTGGATTTGCTTTGCATTAGTCATCTCACACGTCGCAGCCTTGGTGCTCTGAACTCTGTTCAATCATGCAAACTGAAACTGATGTATTGTGTGTATGTGTGCAGTTTTAATCATGTGATACTTTGATGTATGCTGAAAGTTGCATTTATTTTCTTTTGCTTTTTTTAAACAGGTCAACAAACTAACAGCACTTTAGTCTAAATGTTCATGATCATGACTCAACTTACTGAACATTCGTAAAGTAAAAACCTGTCATGTTGTCAAGGCTGCCTGTATTTATGTAAATATCTCTATATATTCATGTATGGTTATTCAGCCAGCTCTAATTGAGGGTAATTAATGAGAATCTACTTTAAAATTCATCTGAAAGTAAATTGACATCACTGCAACTGTGCTGAATAAATGAAATAGGTTCTTTTTTTAATTCATTTTTAAAGCTGGAGCAAATAATACATCCGTGTAAAGAAAGAATAAAATATTATGTGTGATATTACAGGTGTTGACCACCGTGTATCATCATTGTGTTGTTTTCTGCAGTTTCACTGAGCCTTTTAGCATCTTTTTGGCTTCATCAGCGGCCGCCTTCACACGTCAGGGCGCCATTGTTGACCATCTTAGATGTCTGCAAAATGATAAATGAAGCATTTAGCCACTAACGACACCCACATATTTAACAGAGAGCTTGTAGAAACTGAAACACAGTCGTGATGATTCGTCAGGTGAATGCAGCCCCATCTCTGCAGGATGTGTGCGTTTGCTGACATTAAGAACATTACGGGCCTTTGATTTTAACTGACGCAGTTTCACAGTCTCATTGGTGGCATAAACAAGTCAAATAAATAATGTGACTGAATTCAACATCTGAACTAGGGATCAATGTGATTTACCTTGGATTTATGTTGGCTCTGCGTGTTTCAAAGGAAACATTAAACACCGTTTCATTGTATTTACAATTTCTGGGACATAAAGCTGTTTGAGAGCTGCACGCTGCCCTCTGCTGACTGGGAACAATATTTAAAAAGTGCATTAACCATGCAGATCAGATGAATTCTATGAACCAGATTGAATATAATCAGTTATAATATCATACGTTTAAGATAATTTACATGCTTTTTACCAGCGCTACGAATCTCGTTTTGTGCATTTATTATTTCTATCATGTTTCTACGGCAGTACGTCTATATAAACTCTTTGCTTGAAAAACTGGGACGCTGCGTGACAGGTGCATGTCAATAACTGCACCCTCCTTGTTGTTGTTTATGACTTGTCATTGAGTTGTCGTGTTCAGCGGGTGACATGTCTGGACTGGAGGTAGGTCAGCTCAGCATCTGGACTCCTACATGTGGCGTGTCACACTGAAATAAGCAGATGGACAGCAGATGTTACTGCAGTTCTGTATGTATCATTCAGCATGTTGCCTTCAAAGATGTGGAGGCTACTGATGTCGTTTGCATTGATGCAACCTCGTACCAGGTTGATGTTGCCTTTTGAATAGTGTGCCAGTGACAAGCCAGATGGTCCTTCTACTTTTTTATTTTATTTTTAGCCAGGAGGACGCGCTGTCTATGATTTCCCAAGAAATGTTCAAATTTGGGTTTATTTGTCCACAGGACAGTTTTCCATTTCACCTCGGTCCAACTCAAAATGAGCTCTAGCCCAGAAATATAATAGTGTTTCTGCATCATCATAATAGATAATGTTTTGCAGTGTGGTTGGATTTCAGCTTCATTTGCGAATGCAGGGAGCAACTGTCAATAAAAATGGTTTTCCAATACTGCTTTGAGAAAGGATGCTCCTGAGTTTGGTCATGTGATACTCTTAAAGATATGTGATATTCTTGCCTATAGTGAATCTCCAACATGTTTAGACCCTAAAAGAGGGATCCAGGAGTCTGTTTTGCCCGATTATAAAAGTTGAAAATGAAAAGTCAACCACATTGCCTCTGAAATAAATCTGTGACTTCGCTGGACTCTAAAAACTGTTCATGCAGCAATTCTACAACTGGCTTTTTCAGTTTCTCAGAGATGAAAAGATGAAAGCTTGGCTAGATTAAAATCTATAATTAGCTGTGTGTGTGTGTGTGTGTGTGTGTGTGTGTGTGTGTGTGTGTGCGTGCATGTGTGCGTGTGTGTTTAGTTTAATTAAAATAATAATTATGTTCCTACTTTTCCCTCAAGAATTATTATAAACTGAAAGACAAGCTGAAAGCAGTTTTGTCACAGCCAAAATGTTGGAAATAATCCTGCTTAATACTCTCGGCATACATGATAACTGGTCCAAATAATGATCATCTATTGAATAAGTAATGATAAATGAAAATGACTAAATAAGTGATTGTCATAATGATAATGGTTTTTTTGTTTTTTGTTTTTATAAATACAAGAATGGGACAGCTGTGAGATGCAAGGTCCCAAACAGGTTCTTAAAACTATACGCCTATAATATATGATCAAATAACAGTAGTTTACATTAAACCTTTACATTTATCCTCTTAGAAAAAGATATAATTACTTTTGCAGGTAAGTTATATTTCTAAAATTGTAAATAAGGAATTAAACTATGAAGAGGAGAGTTTTTTTCAGGTTAATCAAGATGTAAATGATTTAATACCTGATTTTTAACTGCGGCTGATAACTTCCAGAACGTTATACTTAATCATCCTTGTAGTTATGACAGTGTTTTGACCTTTTCACTTTTCACTCCTGCTTTGTCGCTGGTTCAGTCGTGCTGCTGTGATACATCAGCACCGGCAGGTGGCGCTGTCTGCAAACACAACTCACTGAAGATGCAGAAGAAATGCCAAGAGTTACAAAGATTGTCTCGTAAGGCAAAAAAAAAACTGTAACCACTCTGTTATTGACGCGAGATAGTTCTGTTTTTCAAAATAAATCTCTGCAAAAACTAATAATTTAGTCCTTAAACTTAATATTTTAGCGCAGTAAAGCGCAACTGAAACCATTATTTTGTGGAAATCAATTCCACTATGCTTACCCAGCATGTATGGTTGATTATTTTACATATTGTACTGCCGTTTACATTTGGCATGCGGTTGTTTTATGTATTTTTTTGTGTGTGTTTTTAGTTTTTTTTCCTCCTTTTTTGTTTAACTCGTGTGACCGGTAAAGTTTGTTATTTGCTCTCACACAATGTTAGTTCTCCATTTACATGATTAATATTTACAATGATTATTCATTATATATAAATAACTGTATACTGTCATCACATTTAACATATGTGAAATTCTTAAAATAACGTGCATATCATTTAATATTAGCTGATTATTGCTATCCGAGAAAAAAAATGTTTGATGTTAGAGCTTGTGAAATCGGTTGTGAGTAAGACCTCCTCTCTCTATAAACACATCTTTGGTAACGCATTCGCTGACGTTGGTTCTCCAGTTAGCAAAGAGGAAAGCTAGCAACCCCTTCCGTAATTAAAAGTATCAGACTTTTCTTTTTAAATCATGAACGCAGGAGACAATGTTTAAATCGCATCGATAAGTGAATCAAGTGCAGACATTTGCTTGGTTCGTGTGATTGTTGTAGGTGGTGGGTGAGCAATGTTCGCAGAGCTCAACAGCATCCTGAACGCATCTCCGGACCGCTTCACGCCGGTAGGAAATCCGCACTTTCACCTCGACACACACACCTGGAAGAGCGTGGTGGTCAAGTGTGCCACATGTGGCTTCTTGGTTCCTTTCAGCAAGCTAAGCCAGTCATACAAGCAACCAATAAAACGGTATTTTCTTTGACGTGTAATTTCACAGGGAGAATTCATCCTGGTGTCTGACAGACGGAGTGATGCATCTTTCCTTATTCACCACTTCCTCTCCTTTTACCTCCGAGGTGAGACGTAACATTGTCACTTGTTGAAATCAGGGACCTGTTTGATTTGACGTCTAACAGTTGGCGTGCGTGTTTTCTGCGTCAGCGCAATGCCGAGTGTGTTTTCTGGGTCTGGTGCAGTCCTTCAGCCACTACGCTGCTGTCACTCAAAGACTGGTGAGTGTCTGCATTTTACACTTAAACGGCGTTATTACACCACGTGTTTGGCAGATTGTATTGCACATCTGTGCTTTATAAAATCAGCTGCTATTGGGGGAGTATAGAGATGTTTATTTGAATGCCGTTAACACGTATGTGTGATCCTAGGGTGCCAGTTTAACACAAGCAAAGGAGAAAGGTCAGCTGATATTCCTGGAGGGGCTCAAGGAGTCTCTGTCTGTTTTGGTTCCTCGTGACACTGAGACAGAAGGTCAAGCCATGGACTTCCTCAGGTGCAGTTGCACAATCACTCAGATTGCATACACTGCCTGGCCAAAAGAAAGTTACACTTCAGTAAGCGTATGCAATTTCAGAACATTTATTTCCACCTGAAGTTGCATTCTTTTTTTTACCAAGATCTTTGTGATTATGTAAAACTTGACCACTGTGTAAAGTCTTCTCCAATTCATCCACCTTGGACACTTTGGAATGGAAACTGAACCAAGTCCGGACCAACCGAAGCCACCCCAGACCATGCAGTCCTGCACCCTGGACCGTCATTGTCTTAACTTTTCTACATTTCTGCTGTTGTTTGTGTTGCTCTGTAACTACTCCAGCAAACAGTAGATTACGATCTTTTCTGAGTTGGAGCTGCCAACTGTTCAGCAACAGTAACTTGGACGATGTTACCATTATTTATCTTTTAAATCTGGAGTGAAAATTATGAAGTAGAAAAAGTATTAGTGGGAAATGCGCAGAAGGACATACCATGCTGTATAGTAACCACCTTTCCTCCTTAAAGATGATGATCCACCACTGTCCTACTAGGTTTTCTTAACACTTTGGGCATCTTTAACCCAGTTTTGCAGTTTCAGCAGCGGAACCCATTTGGCTCTTTTATTCATCATGCTGTCAGTTAATCTGACACCTTGCTGCCGCTCTATCAGTTCCCTCTTCTCCACTTCGCCCTCAGAGATCCTGCTGCCGGCCTGCGGAGTCTGTACGAGTTTGTTCGGTCCAGCCTGACTGGCTCCGGTGAGGGAGAGGGAAGGGCAGAGGAGTGGGGTCCGCCGGTGTTGCTGGTGGACGACCTCAGTGTGCTGTTGAGTCTGGGCGTCAGTGCCGGAGCTGTGCTGGACTTCAGCCACTACTGCAGAGCCCTTGCCTGCTCTCAGCTGCAGGTCTGACTTTCACTAACAGTAGCACATCTTCTCACTAATCTGTAATACTTCCTAATGCCTAATAGTAAAACTGTATGAGAAAGTAACTGACAGAGCATCATCACCCTGACTGCAGGGGAATATGGTGATGCTGGTGCGCTGTGGCGGGGAGGAAGAGGGTGATGATGGAGACGAAGACTCAGAGTGGCTCCTGAAGGGCCTGACGCACCAGTGCAGCCTCACCCTTCACGTTCAGGGTCTCCCGACTGGCTACTGCAGGGACATACATGGACAGGTGTGACTGATGCTTATTCTGACTTGAGAGCATTGTGGAGCAACTCGTCAGTCTCTTAGATGAAACATCTGCATCTGGCACAAAGATGTAGCCAGATGCATCTTAACGCAGCAATGAAGGTGTTCCCACAATGAAGGTGTTCCCGCAATGAAGGTGTTCCCGCAATGAAGGTGTTCCCACAATGAAGGTGTTCCCGCAATGAAGGTGTTCCCGCAATGAAGGTGTTCCCACAATGAAGGTGTTCCCGCCTCTCAGCGTTTATCAGCTGATTGTAATTGAAAGTGCATGCATGTTTATGCTGCTGGGATTTTATAAAAGATTTTGCCCTGCAGTTTTTATGAGGCTATACAGTTACAATAAACATTGAAGGTTTTGTCATCTTCCAGGTGGCGGTGTGTTGGAGGAGGAGACTCTGTGATGGGCAGCACACACAGAGGAAAGTCTTTCAGTACAAGGTCCACGATAAAGGAGCCTCCTTCTTCGCCCGTGGGACATCTAGCGCCGTTCTTTAGCTCCACCTTTCAAAGTCTTTTTCCTTGTGAATGACTGGAAATTGTGACGGCTAAACTTGAATATCACAAAACATTACAGACCTCTTAGACGCCACAAAGGAAGTGAAACATTTGACTCGTCTCCACGGTGGGCGTGTGATCCGTGTCAGCTGATAGTCGGCTTCCAGACACCTGCAGGACCGCCTGACTTCTGATTTCAGGAAGATTACTCACTCGGGCAGTGTTTTTTAACCTGGCTGCATGGATCAATCCATTTTTTGTTGATGAAGCTTGTAGACGCGCATCATTTTCAAGGTTATTGAAAAGAAATCGTGTAAAAAAACAAAAAAACAAAAAAAAAACAAAAACCTCCTGCATTGACTCAGTGTACATCACTTATTATTTCTTAAGATTAAATGTTGAATGGAGCTTGAACAGCACTGCTTTTTATACAATAAAAAGTCTACAAAACGTAATTTTGTGGTTAAATTATTGATAAAGTGATGGAATTTTTAACTTTTTTAAATTTTATTTATTTATTTTTGCTTTACCAGTAAGGTTTCGCAAGCTTATTTTGTGTTTTATGACAGAATAAATGGCACATACTGTATGCACTGAAATATTAACATAAACAATAATAGAACTTGATTTTTTTTTAACTTGTAAACTTTTTACAAAGTTTGATTAAAGACTAACCTATTGTTTAATAGATTACATAATCAAAAAAATGTTATGTATATATATTACTTTAAAGCTACTAGACATGTCATATAATCCACCGGAAAGGGTTTATAACCTTCTGACAAAATTCCAGGCTTATGATTATTAAAAAAAAAGAAAGTAGCACCTGGTGTTTTTATTTTTTTTTCACATACAAGATTGTGTCAAATTTGTAGGTGATGACAGGTAACGTCTACAGTAAATCCAGATACAGATTTAAAACATAAACGCATCTTTTATCATCTTTTATCCATCGTGAAACACCGTCTGTAATAGGATTTTACCGTCTTGGACACTGAAAGTGTTCGAATTTGAACCGGAGAGACGAAGCGCCACACCGGGATGTTGTTCTTCACTTTGTCCGCCAGAGGTCACTCTGTCCCCGGGGTCCACACTGCGGGGAGGTGAGAGGTCGAAGTGGAGAGGTCTCGCAGAATTTGACAATCCGTAGTTTTGACACGGTACTCATGCATGTCAGGAGCGAATAAAACGGCCAAATAGGGGAGAATAAAGCGGCAGGTCGCCGATATTCATCCAGGAGGAGCCCGGCGACGCTGAGCCGGTGAGCGGAGGTTTGTCCGGACAGGTGAGTGAACGTTAGCTGCGTTAGCTCACCGAGCAGCAAGAACCTGTTTATTTGTTTAAGCCGTTTATAGTCGCGGCTTCTGCTCGCTGCAGCAAACTTGTACAAACGCGAGCTTTTGTGTGGTGACACAAAAGCTGGTAAACAGGAGCCCCGAAAACGAAACGAGCCCCGTAACTAACGCCGTGCTAACTCGCAGCGATGCAGCGCGACCGTCGCTGTTGGACCGAAGTTAAAATGAAGTTTTACGGGTTCAGCTTGGTGACTGTTTTCAGGACGAGCGGCTCTGAGCGGGTTTCTTACTCAAACGTTTCAGTTAAATCTCATTCACATGTTTACGGAGCAGCTAACGGGGGCGAATGAGCTGCGTTAGCCTTTAGCTTTCGACGAGTGGACTTAAATAATCATAAAGTGAGTTTTACTCACTTTTTACTAGTGTGAGAAGAAACTGTACTCGACTGAGTTTTACTCAAAAAAACGTGTTTATCTGGGTTTTAGTACTGTGAGAAGAAACTGTACTCGACCGAGTTTTACTCCGACAGATGTTTTATCTGGGTTTTAGTAGTGAGAGGAGAAACTACTCGAGTAAACCTGGCTCTAGGTTTTAAGTGATGACAGGCTGTGTCGCCAGCAGCCCTGCATTGTGGCACAAAGATGGTTGCTCATTTATTTGGCTTTTATGTTAAGGTTATGTGCTTGTTTGCTCTCCTTTGGTGCTATTTAGACCATAAACCACTGAAAAATGAAACAAATGGTTTCAGTTTAGGAAGCGCTAATAAACTTTGATGAAGATTAGATGCAGGGTTTGCATCAGGGCCTTTAGTAGACCCTCAGATGTCTAAACATTTCCTAGTCAATACATGACGTATGCTTAGTTTTTGACAAGGCTCTTTGAGCCGAATGTGATTTTTGACTTTGGGAGTTTTTTTCTTTGATAGGTGATGTTGCAAGACGGTTGCATCAGCCCTTTATCGCAGTATTTGTCAACTGTTTTGGGAAGAGCCATTTCATTACTCCTTTATCATGTGTACTGTATGTTTTTCGATAGTTTCCTGGCATTATAAATGAGAAATTAACTCTGTGGTCTTTTTTCTTTTGTCCTTTTTATTAAAAAAAACCTGCTTCCCTTTAGACTAAACCAGACACACAGAAATCCATGAGTGGAAAGAGTTGGCCAGTTACACATCATTAGTTGTTACAGTATGGTTACTGATTGACAGAATGTTTCCCTGTCTCGTCACCAGCCCGGCTTGGGAATGGCTGTGCTGCAGCTCACTTGCATTAAGCCGGTCTCTATACTACAGCAGGTCTAAGGGTCTGCGCTGGTTAGAGGTGCATGCTCCAGCGCAACCTAACAGTGTCACAGAGTGTTGAAGCACTTCTTCTGCTGAGAACCGATGCAGCCTAAATCTGTGTGGAATGTTGATGGATATTGCTTTTGGCTGCACAGTGGATGCCCTGCATGAAACATAAAGTTAATGATTATGGCGCTTGGATCTGTGAATCTTGGGAATGCTTTCAAGTTGAAAGTTATAAGAAGTGTTGAGAAGAGGTAAGTTGTTTTTTTTTTTCCAAATACTCAGTAAACCGTGTTGCTCACAGCTGTGGTGTGATTTAAATTTATTCTTGCATTGAAAGATTTTTTTTCTTCTCTGTTTTAGTTTGTTGTAGGTTGTTGTTGTTTGTGTGGGAAGCATGGAGACTTTTCTTTGTTAGGTTTACGTGTCAAGTACATAGATACAAAAAACATGATGCTATTTGACTAAATGTCAATTTAGTCAAATAGCATCATGTTGTCATTAATGTTTTTAGGTTTTATTAAAAATATTACTTCTGATGCCTTAATCCAAAACGGCCCAACATATGACACTGCAGTAGGATTTCCTAACAGTCTTTGCTCAACTGCCAAAATGGCTGAAGAAAACATAAACTCACCACCCCCAGTCTGCTGCTTACAAACCCTTGACTGTTGGCTTGAGTTCATTTTCTGCACTGGTTGTGAGATTTGTCGTGTAAAGCTTCCCTTGTCCTGGGTATGCTGTTGAGGCATAAATGTCTTTGCTTTCTATGACGGATTATAGGCCGGAGGAGGGACCAGAGGAGGAGGGAATCAGTGGGATCTGTCTACAGGGCCTGTGCCCCGCTTGTTGAGTTTCCGTTCAGTTCAATCCCGGATTAGTTGACTGACGGAGATGCTGCTGAGCCTTTGCCAAATCAGGCCTTACAGATACACCCACATAACCTTTCAACACTTAGTGAACTAGACTGACAGCTGAGACATGGAGGCAGTCATTGAGAACTTTCAATGAATGCCTGGCAAGACAACAAGGTGGACCAGAACCTGGCTTGGAGACAGCACTACTTCAGAAACGGAGAATAGAAAGGCTTTACTTCAAAAGCTTCTACTAACCTTCATGGAGCCCATTGTGCAAGCTTGCTGGAACGTTGCTGTGTTTATTGTATAGAGTATTTATAACAACACATCAAGAGACTCCTTAGGAAAATTCCTCCCAGGGAATGTATCCGTTACTCCCTGGGGGACAAGCCAAGCAGTCGCCTGAATCAAGAAGGGAGCACTATGTCAACCACAAGGCACAGATCAAACTGAAAAAACCCAGCGCTGCTGCTTTCAGGGGACGTAAACAGGTGCGATCCAGAGAGATAAACTGGTCTCCCATTAGAAGGTACAGTTTTAGAGCAATGCAAGGCTTGTGTGACTGGCACAGTGGCTGATTTATTGTATTTAGTGTGTGTGTGTGTGTGTGTGTGTGTGTGTGTGTGTGTGTGTGTGTGTGTGTGTGTGTGTGTGTGTGTGTGTGTGTGTGTGTGTGTGTGTGTGTGTGTGTGTGTGTGTGTGTGTGTGTGTGTGGAATGGTTCACAACTTATAAGGTGCTGCTTATTGATTTGAGTCAACACTATGAGATGCTGTACAAATTTAGCTGCTGTTGATTTTGTGTTCCAGGAAAATCAGTTAAATATTGTAATAGAGCAATGTTCAACTGAAACACTGAAAAGCTGCTCTGAACCAGTATGTTAAGTAAACATCAAACAAGAGCTGAGATTTTGCAGGGAAGTCAACAGGAGATTGAGTTTTTATAGGAAAGAGAAACGGCTTCCTTTTTGAGTTGTAAGAAATACCCGCAAGGCAAAAAAGATTCACTTTGTTTTAGCTCCAGTTGACCTATCAGAGTTGTCTGCTTCAAGCACAGAGAAACATGTAAAAAAAAAAAACAAAATTAAACTAAATGCACAGCTGGTGTGTTATGTGTGTACAACCTAGTATCATACAGCGTAGTCACACTGTTCTGACATGGCAGGTTTTCCAGGATTTTGATTTAAAATGTTGAGCCATTTACAAATCAAGTTGTTGACCTATTTATTAGGCTATTAAAGTTCAAAACATTTACAGATTTGTTTAAAAAATTGAATATCTAGATGTTTATTTGACCATGTGTTTTTGAAGAACATGGTCAGATGAAACTATTAATTTGAAGAATTCATTGTTTGCTGGCAAGTGGGAATAAACAACGAGAAACTGACATTTATTAAACTACTTAGTAAACCGATTCTATAAGGAAAATATTGAGATCAACAGTGAAACTAATACATTTTCAGTTTCTTCTAGCAGCAACATCAGTCTTAAAATGGAAAACTGCCTAATATGTCTGCTAGCAGATCTATTTGGTTGATTGAAGATAAAAAATATCACTAGCTTCACTAATGTAGAAACAGAAGAAACTGTGTTTCTGTAAAATGCGTACTTCTATCCCCAGGTGTGAAATCTGATCCAAATATTGTCCAAAGTGATGACTTCCAGTTGTTTACTTGGCAGCAAAGGCCAAAAACATGGCTATTATAAAGCTAAAAAGCGGAAAAAAAAGTTTTTGTTTTTGAGTTAAAGTGCTTGTATTTTACACACTGTCTTCTTAGAAAAGGGAGTGTGGCAGTTTGGTTTATTTTTCCCTCAGGTGTGATCAGTTGGAGTTTTGTTTTTTTGTTTTTTTTTCCCTCTACAGTAGGAAATGTGCCCACACCTCTCTGGCTGCTGAATGAGTTGTGTGTTTAAGTGCTGTCTAGCGTGTGACCACAGTAGGAGTTTCTCTTTAGGAAAAACTCACCATGTCTTAAGTCGGAAGCATCAGTGCCAATGGGAGGAGCGAGCATCCAAGTTGAAGTGTTTCTCTGTGCAGATGTATCTTTAAAAAAAAAAACTGTCCCTCTTTACAGTTTTTCTGTCACATTTGTTTGACGACTTTAAACATTTTGTTAAAATGTTTTTAAAAATATCAGATTATTTATCTCTGTGGAAAATAAACAAACCCCAAGTTTGATTTGAAATTTTAAAGCAATTGTGCATTGATTTATTGAAGGACATATTGTATTATAAAAACCTATTATGTTTTGTTATGTTAGGAAATATTTTATGATACAGCTTTCAGAAAGATTCCAACAGTAATCAAGACAGTAACTTCTAGATGACTGAATAGTCATTATGCATTCTTACCATTTTGGATTTCATTGGAAGACTTTTCTGTATCATAATTGATATGAAAAGAACTTTTGATGATTAATTACATGTTTAAGTATTGAATAAAAAAAAAAACAGTTCCTTACATTTTAGGATTTTCTTTTACGTAGTGATTTATATCTTTGCTCATGCAGTTTCTGAACTCCAATCAAAAATATTATCACAATTTAGTACTTTGATATGTTATGTTCTGAATTGCCAGTAATGAATCAGTTTAAACAAATTGTGACGATTGTTCAAAGCGGCTGGGAAATCCCAGCCGCTTTGAACAATCGTCTCAATTTGGGATAGTTTAGTAATACTTCTTCAAAACCTGTCCAGTTAAAACTAGAAATTATTGTCACTAGTTGCTCTTATTTGTTTAGGGAAAATATTAAGTGATTCATTTACAACAAATTTAGGAAAAAAGTAAAAGTAAAGATGATTTAAATTTTTAGGAGCCAAAATACATGTTGCTTTGTTTGACTATTCACCCAAAAAAGCATATTTAAATTATTTTTGCTTGTGACAAAGAAAATCAGAAACTCATGACCAGGCCTTGTTGGTCCAAAATAGTTATGTAATTTCTTGACAAATGGTTATCTCCCAGCAAAGTACCTTGTAAAGCCAGTATACATGCGGAAAACTCACATTATATGACTGCATTTAGACTTTATGAATCTAGTGACCCAATTTCATTAGTTTTCTTTCACTCATGGGATGCAGATTGGATATGTAAGCAGGAAAAAAATACATGCATTTGTATATTCTCAGGTGTTTCAGGTGTCATTCATATGTGGAAATACTTTTGGGAAGAATTGGGTTTGTGGATTTGTGTCTGACATCAAAGTTGGCAGATCTGATTTACTGTGGTAATGCAAGTCATGTGTCCTTGAAATGCAACAATGGAGAACGCTGTAAACACGGGTGGACAGGACCTCTGCATTCTTCTCTCCATCCATCCATCCATTATCTATACCCGCTTTATCCGTTTCCGGGTCACGGGGGTCTGTCGGAGCCTATCCCGACGCATATCAGGCGAAAGGCAGGGGTACACCGTGGACAGGTCGCCAGTCTATCCAGGGCCACATGGAAGACAAACAACCAATCACACTCACATTCCCACCTAGGGAGAATTTAGAAAGATCAATTAACCTAGACCGCATGTTTTTGGACTGTGGGAGGAAGCCGGAGTACCCGGAGGAAACCCACGCAAGCTCGGGGAGAACAAGCAAACTCCACACAGAAAGACCCACCGGGCCGGGAATTGAACCGGGAACCTTCTTGCTGTGAGGCAACAGTGCTAACCACTAAGCCACCGTGCTGCCTGCATTCTTCTCTGCTGTAAGATATTCCTAATTCTTTGCAAACCTCCAAAAATGACTTGAAGAACAAGGACTTGGGTTATATCTTTTATTGTGTCTTTCATAATGTCAAAAATAACAACTCATGAGACTCCGTTTTTTTTTGTTTTTTTTTTTATCATAACCATTTATTTTACTGAACTGCTGAACCACCTCTTGATGTGTAATTTTCACTTGTGCTCATTGATTTTTATTTATTTATTGTTATTTTTTTGCCCCTCTCTGCCCAGCTTTTTCTGGGTCAGTAGCTAAAGCCCAGCTACCTTGCACGTTGTTTCCCCAGGTGTTAACCACTTTCAAAGCAGATTATGGATATGGGTTTTTTTCAAAAGGTGAAGTCAACAGCTTGTCAGAAGAATTGGATATTCCCAGTAAATCAGGCTTTGCCATAAAAACCAGCAAGGTAGATATGGCCTAAGAATCGGCACATTTGATGCTTAAATACAGAATTGAAGAAGTGTCCATGATAATCGCTTAAGGGTTAAAAGAGGAGAAAAGAAACATTTAATTAGATTTCAATAGACTCTGTGAAGTTTTAACATGATTTTATTGCTAATCTCCTCACTTATTAACATTCCCAGGTCCTTGGATGCCACGCAGCGCACTGTCCACGCCCGCTCCGTGCTTTCCAATGGCCGGGAGCTGACCACGCCCATCAGGATGACGCTGCGTGAGCAGCTGAGGGAGAAGATCTCGGCGGCCTTCTACCGCCATGGGCTGCTGTGTGCCTCTTACCCAGTACCCATCATTCTCTTCACCTCTGCCAGCATCCTCACCTGCTGGTAGGCACCCTGTGATGTTGTACTTTTGCTATTTTAGTTTAGAATTTTGATTGATTTGATTTGTTTGATGTATTCAATTAATCTTTTAAAATAGTTCAGCTTCCATTAAAACATGAGAGAACTGCAGTCTTGTCATGCAGACTCGGTTGTACAGAGCAAGACAAATAAACGGCTCAGCTCTTTGAGGCCATCTGCATACATAACTCCCTGCTGACACCATGACACAAGCACTCGCTTAACACGTGCACATACAGTATCTACTCTTGCTATATAACTGGTCCAAAGCGAGGGCATAGGTCAGAGATTTGCCTGAACTGTATCAGTGAAGGCATTGTAAAACAATCTCACCAATCTGTAACGCGCACATGTACCTGCTGGGTGCTTTCCTTGCAACCCCTTACAGTGGGGGTGCTTACAAATGGACAGCTGACCACCACCCAGGGGCAAGTGAAAGAAAAGAGCTCGACGATGAGGCTCTTAAAGGCAGCACGGGGGCAGAGGTCTGTGAGAAAGTGGCTCTGTGAGAATAGGATATCTGTCCCCCCATCTGCTTGTCAGGAGGGGGGCTGGCTTCACACAAAAGAAGCCTTTGTGAAGGTACAGTGACCTAGGAGAGTGGAGGGGCCAGTGGGGAGCATTGAGGGAGGGAGGGGGGAGGTTTCCATCCAACTAACAAGCATGTGTTTAAAAGAGTAGTAATATTTGTGTACAAAGTGGTCATTGATTGTCTGAATGGATAGATAATGATAATATACTGTATATCACAGCTCTACCTCTTTTAAACCACTCCTAATCAGTAAATGCAAAAACTCTGATACAAAAAAATAATTTCTGACATAAAAACATTTAGTTTTTTAATTTCAGCAGTTACTCCACCTTTGCACTTCCTTCGGAGATTCAATCCCTTTACTGTGAAAATGAATGGTTTTCCTTAGGCAGACAAAGATGGTGTGTAAACACATCTAAGCTTTATCCCATCCATCTCTTCCGCCACCACTGAAAGTTCCTTTTTTAGCAGGGTTTTTTCCAGTTTGTCCCAGCCATCTAGTGTCAAAGCAAACATTTGTCCCCTTTTACATATATAGACAAGTAAGTAGTTTGGTTGAGACGCACCCTTTTTCCAGGAAAAGGGGGTAGCAGGTCTCTCTGGTTAGCATGTGTGATTAAATCTTGCTAGAAAAGCCAGAGGTGCTGGTTTCAGAAGTGTTGCAACATAAAACAGGAAGATCCGACATTTACCGCGATTGCAGAATCACTGTTTTTTTTTGTAATCGTCAACCTGTCTCTTTGAATGCATCTGTGTGGCAATACCAGCCTAAACGGGTTTTCTAGCGAACAGTATGTATGTGGTCCTTGATGCATCGCTAATATCACAGTTTACATTTTCCTCTCATTCCTCTCTTTCACTGCCAGCTATCCGTTATTGAGGCTTCCTCTGCCTGGGACGGGTCCTGTGGAGTTCACCACAGGGGTGCGAGATTACAGCGTCCCTTCCCATGAGCCTCATGGAGACCTAGGAGAACGACCTGATTGGGTAGGAGATGAAAGAGCTCACGAAATGCATGCATTGCTTTGTCTTTGTAGTTTGACCATCAATTGTCCACCATTTAAAAAAAAAAAAAAAAAAAAGCCATTAAGGGACAACAGCAAACAAGATTCACAGAAGACTGACTCTGAATTCAAGTATTTAACAAAAGTTCAGCGGTTGCAAGTTGCTTACAGATGAGGCCATTACAGGAGGTTTGTGCATCATCAGCACGTTTGTGCTTCCCTGTGACTGTGTTTTCGTGTTGTGCTGTAGTATCGGGGTCCTCCGGTTGCCTACATCCAGCAGGTGTTGGTGAAGGCAGCGGTGTCCCCCTGGGACAGCAGCCTGGTGCCCATGGACGTGTTTCGGTCGCCGCTGGGTCAGGTGTTCAGCCTTCTGGAGGAGATTCGTAACCACATCCACTCTGACAGGTAAACATGTTCGCACTGGGAGATGACAGGTTACGAAGGAGATTGGGTAAAACTAACACTGATAATGTGACCATCCTTAATTGGGTTAATATTTATTGATTGATTGATTGATTGAATCTGTGTCACAACATGTTTTGCAAGAGGCTGAAATAACAGTGAAGTTCAATCTGCTTCTTTCTCCAGAAAAACAAAAGAAACATATATTTTTCATGTCTAGCTATCCTTCAACCAAGTGTTAGCATTCACGGCTCTATGAAAGATCACACTTATTTTCTGCATACATTCCAGAACTTTTTCTTTCATGTTCTTCCACTTTTATATTCATCAGAGTATTTGTTCTCCACTTCTGCTGTCTTGTCAGCTCTGGCGTTCGTAGCCTAGAGACACTATGCCTCCAGGTGACAGACCTGTTTCCAGGGTTGCGGCGGATGCAGTCAGTGCTGCCAGAACATGGATGCCTGCTCGTCTCTCCTGGCAACTACTGGCAAAACCAGCGGGAGCTGTTCGACTCTGACCCCGACCTTCTCAAGACCATCCAGAAGCATGAACCAAAAGGACTGCACACCTCTGCAACGCTGCGAGGTAGCGATGATGTTTGATGAAGAGTGTACCTAGAGTTGGGCTGCTAGTTGTCAGTCATCTATAAATTATTATTACTAATGTAGTACTTATTTTCAGACTTTCTTTGAAGGTTAGTTCCTCTTCTCACTGTTTTATTTATTTATTTATTTATTTATTTATTTATTTATGAATCCTCCAATTGAACGTGTTCCTTATTGTTTTGTACCACAGGATGAGAAAATCCATTCCAAATTATAGATGTTTGTTAAGAATGCCACTGTTCCAATTAAGGTCTTTTAATCAGTTATTGAAAATTAAGGGCCCATATATATGTTTAAGAAGGTCATTGTTTGCTTTTGTATGTTGCAATGCCTCATAAGGCTCAGAAAGAGGTCCATTATACTTGCCTTGTTTGAAGTAATCCTCCATCATTGAGCTGAGTAACTCTAGGAATTAGGGGGTTTCGGCAAACTGCTTTTTTTTCTTGTTTTTTTTTGTTTTTTTTGTTTTTTTCTTAATAGTTCCAGCGAACAAGCAGTTTCATCCTTGAGAATTTATTGAATGCTTTTGAAAGTTTACACACTGACACAGTGAACCATGCCATTTAGCTCAGCGTTTTAACTCACTTTCCAGCTCAAGTGATTTAGTGGCTGGAGGCTTGTTGTAGAACCAGAACCAGAGTGGGGGACAGGGACAGGGACAGCCAGGCAACCAGATGAACTCAGGCTGCTAGAAGCTGCCTTAGAATGCTCTAAAAAGACAATAAAATGTATCCTAGCTTTTAGAGACAGATAGTTTAAAACTCCACAGCATTATAATACCCATTGTTTATTGCATCAAGAGTAATATTATGCTCAGCATATTGTGTATAATAATGTGTGTATAATAGGTTTGTTTAGTAATAAAAAACATTCTTGAATATTTGTGACTGTGTTAAAAGTGCTCACATTGGAGCTTGGTTTGAAAAATCATTATCGCATGTGTTTGGATTTCAGACCTGCTGTTCGGAGTCCCTGGAAAATACACAGGGGTCAGTCCCTACAACAGGAAGAGGGTGGTGACGTACACAATCAGTATGGTGCTGTCCAAATACGATGCAAGGTGAGTTGTGTATATATATATATTAGAGGAAGATATAAAAATGCAGTTTTTCTTTTTTTTCATTGACTTTCATTTTTAGTATTGCATGTTATTTAAACGTGAAAAGCTTCACTTGCCTGGTCTGTCAAATGGAACTGATTGGCATTACAATTTTTTTATTGTTTTTTTTTTTTAAGTTTATTTTTTTTATTTTGAAGGAAGTTAGCTCTACCTGATGATGATGATGATCATCTATCTGTGTATCCAGATTCTTGAATAGTTTGCGGGCCCGTCTGAAGCAGCTTCATCCTTCAGCTAACTGCAGCCTAAGGGACGACCACATGGTTCACGTCCACTTCAAGGAGGAGATCGGCATTGCTGAACTCATCCCCCTCGTCACCACATACATCATCCTTTTTGCCTACATCTACTTCTCCACACGTGAGTCCAGCTGCCTGAATATGCTTCTTGTTTCATCAAAGGATTTCTGTTTTAATTCTCCTGTTTGTCTCACTAACGCCCAGTTAATATTGGTAAAATCTCAGACATTCAAAGGCAGGCCTACTGCACCTTTTGTGCACCTTTGTGCAGTAGGCCACATGTACTTGGGTGCCAAGGTTGTTCCAGTCTGGTGGGGGGATTATCCTCACACTGGAACATTGCACTCCTCTGTAAGAATGTGCCCGGCAATCCTGCAGCAGTCTGCCAGAGCAAACATTATTCAGGGAGCTACACTCACACACTCTCACTCGAAGTACTTCACACTCGAGCTGATTAGTTGGCTAATGATTGATGCCTTCTGAAAAGCATTTTTAAAGCATTACTTAAATGAAGTAAAGTTTAAAAAACTGCTTCAGCTGCAGTTTCAAAAAATTTTTGTGAAAGTGTTTGTTTGATCCATTCAAAATATGAAAAGAAGAATATTAACTTTATATTTATAATGATATTGAGAATTCAATTTTTAATGCAAGGTTTTACTTATGGAAAAATGCTGTATTCTAAGAAACCGCTCACAACCAAGGTTCATGTTTTTTTTTTTTTATGTATGCTCTGAATTTGATCTGGTTACTTTTGGTTGGATGCAACATTTTGCTGAGTCAGCTTTACCTTTAGACCGTACAAATCCTACACCCGAATCATGTATCACAACTCAAATCAGCTTTGCCTCCCTTGCTCTATTATTTGATGCTAAGTTTGTACTTAGTATATTAAAACTAGTTGTTAGTACATTTTTTGTACTTTTTCAGATAAACTTAATAGCCTGTAAGTGTACTAATACATGCTATTGTGAGCCATCATGAGTATGAACTTGGAATTCTATTCCTAAACCTAAAGTAACTCATTGCTAAATGACAGCAAAAATGAATTAAATAATAGCAAAAAAAAAAAAAATTAAAAAAAGAGTCCCTGTATTGGACTCTTAATTTTTCATTGAGCTTCCTGTGCTAACATCCAAAGAGACCCCCACACAAGAAGGAATAAAACTTAGTGGGTTTTTTTCTGTTGTCTTTACAGGGTTGGGTAAGTAACTTTGTGTGGGACATAGATTTTACATTCTCCTCCTCTTCAGCACTACAACCTATGCTGTTAATGTCAATACCTGCTCATTGGTTCTGGCACTGCATCCTCTGATATCATTCAACCACATTAACATAGTAGCGTCAAATTTTAAATTGGGAAATTGTGAAAAAAAATGGTTTCAATCCAGCATTTTTTTTGTTTTGTTTATTTTTTAAATTTATTTCTGTTTTTTTAAGCGAGTGAAGCTTCTTAAAGTAATAGCCTAAGGGTTCAGGAATAAAAAGGTTTAGTAATAGCGAATCTGAACTGCCCCCAAAAAGTGAGTTTGGGAACAAATGTATGCCTTCATCCATCAAAGAGGTCAAGCCTCTTGTAACCTGTCCAAGAATCCTCCCCAGCTGAACGCCACCCGGTGAATAATTTGTTGAGTGTTTCTCCTTTAAGGCTGTCCAGGCGTGCTTGTCATGCATCTTCCTCTCCTACTTTTCAGGTAAGATTGACATGGTGAGGTCCAAGTGGGGCCTGGCTCTGGCTGCTGTGGTCACAGTCCTCAGCTCTCTGCTCATGTCTGTGGGACTGTGTACACTGTTTGGACTGACACCCACGCTAAACGGAGGGTAGGAATTCCCACATTTTCTACATACTTCAGTTAATATGGCTAAAGTGGTTTTATCTGTACAATTGACGGCTTGTTTTCCACCAGCAGAGATAAATGTTGAGAATTTGTGCCATTTTTATTTTATTTATTTATTTATTTATTTTTTTTTTAAACCTTAAAACCTTTAAGCTAAGGATGGTGAAGGCTTTCCCTTACGTTTGTTGAGAAATCAGCTGAACTACAAATAAGTAAACATCATTAGTGTCACTTGTTGATATCACCTGATTGTTGGAGGTGAAGTTTAAATTACTAATGAAAGTTTCTACTCCCTGAGAGCAAACACTTGTTTTATCTCAGTGACCTTTAGAGGCAAAGTGTCAGCATTTGCATTCATTTAGTTTAATTTGTTTTTTCATGACAGATCAGAGCACAGAGAAACTAAGATCAATTAAATCTTTTGCAGATTTCTGTTTTTAGTGCTCAGTGTGACCTGTACAATCCCTTTTTTTTTTTTTTTTTTTTTTAACTCTTGAGTTTGTCCAACATTTTTCTTGTTGACAATCAGGTTATTGTAAAGTTAGACGACATCCTCATATACACTATATGGCCAAAAGTATCATCTCACCTGCCTTGACTCCATATTTAAGTTACCTCCCATTCCTAATCCATATGGTTCAGTAGGATGTCGGTCCACCTTTTGCAGCTATAACAGCTTCAACTCTTCTGGGAAGGCTGTCCACAAGGTTTAGGAGGTTTAGGTGTTCATGGAAATTTCTGACCATTCTTCCAGCAGTGCATGTGTGAGGTCACACTGGGATGAATTAGAGCAGACACTGAGAGCCAGACCTTCTAGTCCAACATCAAAGATGTTGTATCGTGTTGAGGTCAGGACTCTGTGCAGGCCAGTCAAGTTTATCCACACCAGACTCTGTCATCCAGGTCTTTATGGACCTGCTTTGTGCACTGGTGCACAGTCATGTTGAAGAGGAAGGAGCAGCTCCAAACTTTTCCCACAAAGTTGGGAGCTGGAATTGTCCAAAATGTCCTGGTATGATAAAGCATTCAGAGTTCCTGGAAGTAAGGGCCCAAGCCCAGCTCCTGGAAAACAACCCCAGACCATAACCCCCCCCCCCCCCCCCCCCCCCCCCCCCTCCACCAAACTTTACACTTGGAACAATGCAGTCAGACAAGTACCGTTGTCCTGGCATCTGCCAAACCCAGACTGGTCCATCAGATTGTCGGATGGAAAAGTGCCATTCGTCACTCTAGAGAAGGCGTCTCCACTGCTCCTGAGTCCAGTGGTGTTTTACACCACTGCATCCGACACTTTGCGTTGCACTTGATCATGTTTGGCTTGGATGCAGCTGCTCGGCCATGGAAACACATTCATGAAGCTCTCTGGACACTGTTCTGGAGCTGATCTGAAGGCCACATGAAGGTTGGAGTTCTGTAGCAATTGAGTGCAGAAAGTTGGCGACCTCTTTGGGCCTCAGCATCTGCTGATCCGGCTCCGTCAATGTACGTATCCTACCACTTCGTGGCTGAGTTGCTGTCGTTCCCAAACACTTCCATGTTCTCATAATACAGCTGACAGTTGACTGAGAAATATTTAGGAGCCAGGAAATTTCAGGACTGGATTTGTTGCTCAGGTGGCGTCCTGTCACAGTTCCACGCTGGAATTCACCGAGCTCCCGGGAGCGACTCATTCTTTCACAAATAGCTCTAAAAACAATCTGCATGTGCTTGATTTTATACACCTGTGGTCATGGAAGTGATTGGAACACCTGATTCACATTATTTGGATGGGTGAGCCAAAACGTTTGGCAATATAGTGTATGTACTTTAAAAAAATATGTCTGCAGCTGCTGTGGAGTCCTGTAAATGCTCTTTAATGCCATCATGGTTGATTATCTTTTACCTTTTTTACATGAAAACAAAAACAGTTCCAATAGTCCCCTTTAACTAAAAACACACACTCGCAAAGCTACTGAGCTTTTCATGTCTTTTTACATTGATTTATGTTAATATTTAACACTAGCAAGCTGACTCTTATTTATATGCTAGTGTTGATAAAAAAAAAAAGGCAGCAGTGTGTGTGGAAGTGGGCTGGACTCCCACAGGGAGAGGGACTGTGGTGTTGTTGACATTTATGGGTTGTCCAATCAGTCGAGGATTAGAAGGCAGATATCATGGCGTGACAATGGTACAACGTTGTCCAACCACTGACTAAAATCCACGCAAGTCTGTTGTGGGCTGTGCTTCTACTGACACTCACACAATAAGGTCAGGATTGCAAAATGTGCTTCTTACAAGGACATTTGGTGAACACAGTTTTCCACTAAGGCCAAAACATGTTTTTCCTTGTTACTATAAGGGGAAAAAAATCTGGGACTTCCTTTTTCATGCACCATGAAAGTCAGCCTGGTTATTATTGTTAATTTTAGTTTTATTTAGTTTAGTTTATTGACAGAAAAACACACAAATGGCATAAATATAATACCCCTGACTTTCCAGAGGAACAAGTTAAACCTTTTGCTTAGTCATGATCTCCGGGTCTCAGGGTCACTGAGTAAGTGGCAGACATAGGCCGTGTAATGTTGTGTGTAATGTGGAGTGTTACTTAGTGTGACGTAATGTTTAAAACTGTCAACTTCTCTGCGACCCACTTATACACTTAACTCATTTGTAATATCATGGATCTGTTTTCACAGTCCATCAGGGCCAGAGATTCCCAGCAGACAGAAAACAAATATTTATTAAATGTAGATAATAATTTACTTTTTCGGGACAACAATAATATTATTAATTTTTTTTAGGTCATTTGTGTACTTCTGTCCTGTGTCAGCACTTTTATTTTTTGACTGAATATTGTTTGTTTGTTTTTTGTTATCCTTAGTGCAGTTTCTCATATTGATAGCCACGTGACTTTTGTACGTTGTTCTAATGCTTGTGGTCATTCCATTTAAACTATCTGCTATACTTGTGGAAGATGCTGAAGTTTTTAACTGTCTAATTTAGTTTTTTTTTTTCTTCCCTTTTCTCCCTAAGTGAGATCTTCCCTTACTTGGTGGTGGTGATTGGCTTGGAAAATGTCTTAGTCCTCACCAAGTCTGTGGTTTCCACTCCAGTTGACCTTGAGGTCAAACTGCGCATTGCTCAGGGTAGGGGGTTATAGATTTATCATTGTAGTTAAGGATGGAAATTATGATACTTTTATTCCTGAAAATGTGGCTTTTTATGTTTCACCAGGCCTAAGTAATGAAAGCTGGTCTATCATGAAGAACATGGCCACTGAACTGTGCATCATCCTCATTGGATATTTCACTCTGGTACCAGCTATCCAGGTCAGAAAAATACATTTGTTAAAATAGTTGAAAATCTTTTTGGATGTGTTTATTGTATAGCATGTTAAGGCAGGATGTATGAATTCCCTACGAACCAGTGTGAAACTGTGAGTATGGCGTGTTGTAACCTGCTTCCTACTCATTTGTAGGAGTTCTGTCTCTTTGCCGTGGTGGGGCTCGTCTCTGACTTCTTCCTGCAGATGTTCTTCTTTACAACAGTTCTGTCTATAGATATCCGACGCATGGAGGTGAGACTCACACACATTTAAGCCTGCACTGAGACAGTCATTTTAAAAATTGCTTCACTGATGATTCTGTTTAAGCCGTTGACAAGTAATCTAGCCACAATTTACAAACCACTAATAGGTGAAACAAATAACTTTTCATCCTTTCAAAGATGGAATATATTGGGCTGCAGAAAAGATGGGCAGGTATTAGAATGTGGAGGTGGACTTTATCCCCTTTTATATTGGCATATACCAAGTGTTTATTACTTGAATGTAGCACATCGCCTGTCCTTTTTACATCAACTGTCACAGGGCTGGGTGTTGAGCTGGCTGCGTCAATAACCCGCCGCCAAAGACACACTTCATCATGGGACAGGTCTGATCTAAACAGAATGACACAGAATAGCGGAAACTCTGTGGGATTTATTGATAACGAGACAATGAGGCCAGCCAGATCTTCATCTTCAGAGCTGAGGATGCCACGAATCAGCTGATAAACTAAAACTCGGGCCTTGGGCAAACTGATGAGCCATAGAACAACGTTCTATGGAGTTAATGGCAGGAGTGGCAGAAGAAACCTCCACTGGTCATATTTTGATTTGTGCTGGACTATTTAGAGAAAACCACTCTGCAAATCTTGTTGCTTTTCATGGTATCATGGGTCTGGCACCCAGTACATTTCCTGCACCCATCACTGCATCAGCCAGCTCTTCTGATGTTAGTGGAGCCAGCGAGGCCAACCATGTCACGCAGTACCACTCCATAATGCTTCCCTCCCCTCAAGTAGGCCTCAGGCGCCAGGGAGGCAGTTACACCCCTTGAATTTATATAATGTGGTCTAATCTAACAATGCCCTTCAATCTAGATGACTGGATGTGAGTGTTTTCAGAAGTGACAGTTGTGAGTAGTTACTATGGACCTGATTTCAAATCTTCTTTAAGTTAAATAAGTTCCATCTTAAAGTAAAACGAAGACGGCCACTTGGCATGGTAATATGCGTACTGTGATGCCTGTCACACAGTTTCCAGCTACACGTCTGACTGGCATATTTACCATATCCTGTTTGATTTCACACACTGATTTGTTGACATAGTGAGCCTGCCTGACTGGAAACGTAGTGAGGCAAGCGTGAATTAACCAGCGGGCCATTAGAGTAATGGTGGGAGGTGGATGCTCGGCCACATTTATGTTGGTTGAGGATTTAAATCAACTCTGTGAGACGACAAAGGTCTTCTTAAAGAAAACGTCTACGTCCTATAAGTTAATGTACCTTGAGTATCTTTTTTTCTTTTGTGCGCCTACAAGGCTTTCATCTTTTATTCAAAAGTTTATGGTATAAATAGTTTTGAAACTCAGAGATTATATAAAAAAAAAGATTTTTAGAAATAATTTAACAGAGGTTAGATGGAAGTCCCAGAACTATGTGTATTTATTTCATAGTTTTCAGAAGACTGTTTTTCCACACAAGCCCTTCTTATGCAACATTTATATACTACCGTTAAGCTTAGTGCCTTTTTTAAGCATTAGAGGTAGCACAAAAAGCCTCTTTATTTACAAGAAAACAGAGAGAACACTGTTTATCACAGTTTATCAGTCCACTGTCTGGACTTCAGAGTGTTTTTTCTTAGCCAAAGTCAAAAAATTAATTTAAGAGCTGGTAAAAATCTCATGTTTTTATATATAAAACCATAGGATTCAAGAAGGACATACTTTTTGTAACAACTGTACACAAGTTTGAGTGAAAATAAAGTCCCGTTGTTGTAAACTATTAACTCCCAGCTGGCAGACCTGAACCGCCGTCTCCCAGCCGAAGCTGGTCTTCCTGCACCAAAACCAGGCCCCCTCCGAACACGAGAGGTCCCCCCTCCACCACGACCTTCCCCACACACAATCACCCTGCAGACCCCAGCTTTCAGGAACCTGAGGCTCCCCAAAAGACTGCGTGTGGTATACTTCCTGGCCCGCACACGCCTGGCTCAGCGCATCATCATGGTAAGAAGGAAGGTTTCCAATGTACATTTCAATGCAATATCATGACTTAATTGATTAATAAACAAACAAACAATAAAACATTTCTCCCTCAATTTCCAGGCTGGCACGGTGATCTGGATTGGAATCCTTGTTTACACCGACCCGGCCGGAATCCGCACTTACCTGGCTGCACAGGTGTCAGAGCAAAGCCCCTTGGGAGACCCTGGAGGAGGAGGTCTGGCCCCTCCACTGGCGGTGGCCCCAGTTTTTCGTGGCGGGGATCCAACCAGCACACTGAGCATCCACCCTGCGCCAGATCCAACTCCCTTACCAGAGAACCAATCGCAGGGCCACCACGACTCAGGCAGGGCAGGGGCTCTGCCCCAGGCTCCGCCCCCAGTGCCTCAGATCACCTGGGGAGCAGAGGATGAGGAGGGATGGAGGAGGTTGTCTTTTAGGCACTGGCCTTCACTCTTCAGCTATTACAACATCACTTTGGCAAAGAGGTGAGTGGTACAATTGATTTGATGGTTTATCAAAAAAAATGTAATTAGACAAGAGATTCTTGAATAGTTGTTCATATCCATTTCCAAGTATGAACAATTAAATGGTTTCTTCTTTTTTTTTTATAATTGAAACACTATCAAAAGCATTCTTAAAAAGGTTTTATGCATTAAAATATACATGTTTCCAAGACATTTGGTATCTTTGAAAAGTTTGACATATCCACAAAGCTTAAAATAAAAGTTTAAAAGTCAAATGCATAACTAAAGCAGCAAAATATGTCTGTTGTTTAACTTTTGCAGTGATTTTCACCTGAACATGTCTCTCTAGCACACTTTGTTTTTTGATAATGTTGGCAGACAAGTCCCACAATAAAGAAAGTCTAAGATTTGGGTTTTTTTTTTGTTTTTTTAAAGCTAAATTACATTTCCATTTCTTCTTATGTTTTGTTTTTTCTTCATTTAGTTTCTGTAGGTGCAGCTGCGTCTCCATTAATGAGTTAAACAAGCTCTCTGATCTGCTGCTTTCTTAACTTGCTTGTGTTAAGACTGAACAAAAATCAGCAGTTTCTGATTTGTGTCCGCCTTCAATAAAAGCATATCCTGCATCAAAGGTCCCATTATGTTTTATTTGCCTTTTGACTATTTGCAGGTACATTAGCATCTTACCTGTTATTCCTGTCACGGTTCAGCTGAGTCCCCAGGAAGCCATTGAGACGCGTCACCCTCAAGATACGAGACACCCTCCAGCACCCACCCTCAAGGTTTCTGCAGATCTGCAGACAGACCTTACCCTCTACAAGTTAGTACTCGGAAAGTACTTTCTAATATCCAGCCTGTCAGGCTTTCTATTATAGCCTGATTTGTTTAACCGGTTTAAAAGCAAATTTTGCATGATTCAAAACTGGTTTATTTGTTGTAGCTTTGGGGGTTGTGGTAATGTTTGTGTGGTCTGTACTTGCAGTTTAAGGAGTGAAAGAAACGAGGTTTAATTCAAAACAATGTGTCTGGGCTGACCGAGCCTCCTGCAGCTCTCAGATTAACTTAGGTTTTTATGAACCATTTCAAATGCTCTCTCAAGCATGTTTGACTGAACGTAAACGGAGCAATTATAGTGCTTATGATGTGTACTGCTCAGCAGATGACCTCGTCAGTCACTCTCGTAACTCATGTTTGGTCAAATGAGCATTGGAAATGCATGTGTGATGCCCGTCCTCGCTGCAGATGTACATCTGGGCCTAGAGTGTGACAAGATAAATCTCTGACAGCTGATCTGCTTGTTTTTTTGTTGTTTTTTTTTCGTAGGCAAAACATATCCAACTTTGTGGAGGAAAAGGATGTTGTATGTTGGCTCCTTATTTTAAGATTACTTCTGACCATAAACTTTGCTCCTAAATAAGATGATGATTGAAGTTGGGTGTTTTCATTACCTCTACATCTTTATTTATTTATTTTAAGGAAATCCTACAGAAAGATAATGCATCTTTTCTTTGACAGGAAAATCAGTGTGTCAAGGGTTGCTTTGAGTAATGGTTATCTTATCTTGATCTCAAAAAGGCCATCTGAGGAAAAACAACAACAAAGAAAAGAGGCGATTTGTTATTTGTCCTTTGACCACGTATTCATGCTGCCTGACTCACCAAGCTCATCTAACCGGTTACTTACACGCCCTGCAGATGACGCACTCGGGTGCGGAGCAAGTACCTAATCCCCCTGAGACGTTTTTACTTGACTGTGCAGTCCAGGCTGGTTGCTGTCACAACTTGTGCTGAGGGTTGCTGACAGTTATTTCCTGTCCAGAATTAGCTGAATTTTATTCACTTTTGTACAGTCCGATTTAAAAATGTTAGAAGTATTCATAAGCCACAGCAGATCATCACTGCATCCCTTTTGGGGCTCATTGTAATGTGACTAAATAGTTTTAGAAATGTAATCTAGATGTACATTTTTGGGTGTGTTATGTGGACATTTCCTAACATAACACATGGATAGGTTAAAAGTGACCATTTACACAAAATCAGTGATGGATATGAGTTTAAGAAGCCTGTGAACCACATGAGTGGATGTCAGTCTTTTTCACATCAGTGACACCATTCTGCCTCCCTCCCAGCGTTATCAGCTTATAAAACTGTCACAAAACTGATTCTGGAGATGAGTTTTCATTGTGCTCTGTTATATAAGGCAGCGTGTTGTCCTCCTCACTGCAGTCCATTGAAGTGGAAGTTCTTCCTTTCATCTTCGGAAACTAGATGTGAAGGCTGTTAACTGTAATTGGGTCAGGGTCATGACCCTCACAGTTGGGAAGAGGCAACTGGGTTTAGATGACCCTGAGATGGATAGAAGGCCAGAGTGATAAAGATGTTGGAAGGGGATTTACTGCAGGTTTCATCACGGTGAGGGACTCTAATGATACTGTCGTGTTGAAAACCGGCCTTCAATCCTAAGAAAAGATCTTCACATGAAACACTGTAAATGGTTTATCTGTACCTTAGTTTGATAATACCTTATCAAACTTGACTATGACTTATTTCACACTCTAATTTAGATAAAGTAATTATCAGCAGGTACTGATAAATGACTGCTTTCTCTACAGCAGATTGTCTTTACAATCTTCTTGAGGCAGTACTTCATCAGTGTTTGGATCTGTTGGAGTCACTAACATTTGTGTGCCAGCAGTCTTCATCATGTTAGTGAAAAAAGGAAGAAATTAGGACATCTTCCTTCATCTTCATCTATTAGGAGCTTAAGGTCGAGCAGAACATTTTGCAGTTTTTTTTTTTCTAGTTTTAATTACCAACTTTAAAAGCCAGCATTAAAAAAACAGTGTAAATATTGTGCACCTCTAGAAATTGCAAAAAGCAGTATGTTGCTGTTGGTTTGAAAGACAAAACGCCTCATGTGTCACATCAGTTTATAACGGGTCAGTAGACCAGAGAGATCCACCTCTGATGAGTAGACCAGAGAGATCCACCTCTGATGAGTAGACCAGAGAGATCCACCTCTGATGAGTAGACCAGAGAGATCCACCTCTGATGAGTAGACCAGAGAGATCCACCTCTGATGAGTAGACCAGAGAGATCCACCTCTGATGAGTTGACCAGAGAGATCCACCTCTGATGAGTTGACCAGAGAGATCCACCTCTGATGAGTTGACCAGAGAGATCCACCTCTGATGAGTTGACCAGAGAGATCCACCTCTGATGAGTTGACCAGAGAGATCCACCTCTGATGAGTAGACCAGAGAGATCCACCTCTGATGAGTTGACCAGAGAGATCCACCTCTGATGAGTTGACCAGAGAGATCCACCTCTGATGAGTTGACCAGAGAGATCCACCTCTGATGAGTTGACCAGAGAGATCCACCTCTGATGAGTTGACCAGAGAGATCCACCTCTGATGAGTTGACCAGAGAGATCCACCTCTGATGAGTAGACCAGAGAGATCCACCTCTGATGAGTAGACCAGAGAGATCCACCTCTGATGAGTAGACCAGAGAGATCCACCTCTGATGAGTAGACCAGAGAGATCCACCTCTGATGAGTAGACCAGAGAGATCAATATTCTGGAAAGCTGCTGTAATTTTGCTTTTACTGACTGTTAACATTGTTTCAAAGACAGGAATCATAACATTCCAAAGCTGAAGGGGGAAATGTTTTTATAGTACAATCACACTGCTGCATGCAGTTTTCCTGTCTGTGTACTTGTAGCACCGTATGAAGCTCATCAGGGTAAAGTTGTGGCAGGATCAGGTCTGGTTTCCTCAGACGTCGAGCATAAACTGGCCTGGACACGTGAATGTGGCTGTATCCAGTTCACTGGAAAAGGCACGAATCATTTTGATCCCTAATATCAGCTCCTGTGGCCTCCTGTAAGGGAACAAGTCAGTTCTCTGTAAAAGATCATTTTAAAGAATGACATTAATTATTTCAGGAGCACAGGAGAAGATTGGAAGAACTTGGGGCTGATTTAAATAAATAAATAAAAAAAACCCACCAGAACCCAACAACCTTTTAAGTCATGTTTAAGTTCATACAAGTCTTCGTCCTGGGGCTGCCTCCTGGCCAGAGCATTAAAATAAGAGTAACTGGAGTCCTTTCAAACACCCTTCATTTTCTATCCTGCCTTATTTTATGACTTGAATGATTCAAAAGTATAAAAATGAACACTTCTCTCAGTTTTAACATCAGTACAGACCCACAGCATCACTACAAGTAAGTTCTAGTCTTACATGTTGTTTTTCGGCGGAGAAAGTCGCACCGCTCTGATAGATTTCATCTTCACATTAACTCTACATTCCTCAGCGGACAGACGGGCGCGTTGACTTTCTTGGTCAGGTGGGCAGCTCATCTGATGTTTACAGATTTCTTAAATTAAAAACTCTGAAGTGAAGACATGGTAGATCTTAAAACGTGTAGAATCAGCGAGCGCCATTGTGACTGTAGGACAAAAGGGATGTCAGACAAACACAGTAATTAAAGTGAATTCACATTAAGATGTTCAGTTTTCCTAATGTTTGTAATGATGTGTAAAGTTTAATGAAAAGATAAATATGAAGTGCTGGTGTGTTGATGCTGTTCTTACTTGGTTCTTTTTTTTTGCCTCTTTTGTCCCTCCGTGCCTGGATGCAGGGTGGCAGCTCTGGGCCTGGCTGCAGGTGTCCTGCTGGTTCTTCTGCTCTTTTGTCTCTACCGGGTTCTGTGCCCTCGTAACTACGGTCAAAACGGGGTCGCTCACGGGCGCCGGCGACGAGGCGACTTGCCCTGCGATGACTATGGTTACTCGCCACCTGTGAGCGAGATCTCTCCGCTGCTGCTGAGGGGCCACAGCATGGTGAGATAAACTGAAAATACAGATAATTAAAAAGAGAGCTGTTGTCCGTCTGTTTGCATTCCTGGTGTGTTTTCCTGTCCTGCAGGACATCGAGTGTTTGGCGAGTGATGGGATGCTGCTGGCTAGCTGTTGTTTGGCCGGACAGATCCGCGTTTGGGACGCTCAGACTGGGGACTGTCTGACCGTCATCCCGAAACAAGGGTGAGACGATACCAATATTTGATTCTTGCTGTCTTTTTCTTTACTTTTAGTTCTCTAAACTCTAATCAAAAACTTTCCCGAGGAACACGCTTTCCAGACCTCCTGCATGTTCACTGCAGGAACAAGGGGCTTTTTCAAGTTTACAATGAACTTTCCAAAACATGACATAGTCAGGATGTGGTACTTTTGAGAGGTCCATTACTTCTGGGATGGAGTTCTTGTTTCTAACGCTTCAGTCTTAACACGAGTGTCTGATTTTCCACCCTGCTGTCACTGCCAACAGCTATAACCTTCTACAATGTGCCTTTTATTGTGACTTAATAATATTTACTGAATGAACACTTTTTTTCTCTCTCTAACACTATAATTACCCTGAATTAGATGGAGTTGCATTGTATGAATAGCTGCTACTGTTCATGCATTCAGAAGTGGAACTCAGCAGTTGTTTTTGTCCTCTTCGGTGTCTGGGGCAGAAACAAAGCGCTGTATGCCCTGCAGTAAATGACCGAGTTATAGATTTGAATCAGAGGTTGTGTAAACCCAGAAATATGACATTTGTTTAAATCCAAATCATTTTATTATGTTTTTTGTTTTGTTTTAGTACTTTATTGCTGCACAGCAGTTAAAACTCTCAGTACACACAGGACTGTTTTTATTTCTTCTTGTTGCTCGGGAACAGCTCCTCAGATGCACAAAGTTATTTCCCTGCGACGTTAATAATCATCCTCTGAAAGTAAGGCTTGAATTCTTTAGGTCAAAAATGATGCTCTCAAATACAAGTTCTCTCACTTCTCTAGTCCAGTCAGCATCCCCTCGAGCCTCCACCACCCCGTCTCAGTTACTGGTATCCAAATATTGAATATTTCTTTCCACACCTCGATATCTACTTCTGAGTTGCAGTTATTTATAATGTACATGGGAAAAGGTGGATTTCAATATGTTCCTTGTAACTAATAAAGTGCTGTTCCCGCTCTGCAGGTTGAGACGGAGTAGCAGCAGTGGCTGCTGGGAGCCCCGAGAAGGCTCCGACAGCTTAAATGGAGCTGCAGAGACCAGTTGTTTAGGCTTTGACGGTCGAGACACCTCCATTGGTGGCGATGGCCTGTCAGAGGACGAGTGTTACCCGGTGAGACGTCGCACCACACCTTCACGGCCGGCTCTTTTCACTGACCAGCCGGATCTGACTCCGCTCATTGACACCAACTTCACCTCCCAGCCTCCTTCCCATGTCTCTACCCAACGAGGAGGCTTCGACTTTGGAGGTCTGGTGGAGCGTGCCTACATAGAGCACGAGCCCCCATCACCGTCTTGCTACCCCTCTCCTTCCTCAGCGTCCTCCTCGCCACCCTCAGGACCTCAGCTTCACAGAAGACCTAGCTTAGGAGATGCAGCTGGGCTGTCGAACCAGGAGAGAGGCTCCGGAGCTGGGACTCAAGTGGCTGGAGACTGGGAAAGCTCCGTATGGGCCATGGAGCTGAGAGGCAATCTGATCGCTGCTGGAAGGAGCAGCGGCAAACTAGAAGTATGTAAATCCTAAACTAAGTCTTCTGAATCACAGCAGCTTAAAAATGACACATGATGACAGAACATAACAGCGATCCTGCAGATTTAATAATCCCTCAATTGGACATCAGTCATCGGTTTCACCGTCAGCCTCAGGTTCTTTCTTTTAAGTTTTAGAAACTAACATTAGGAGCTGCTGTGTACAAGTTCAGGGTTATTTTATTTCTGGTAGTTGCAGCAGACTGGTTCATGCCTCTAAAGTATCCATTCATAACAAAATGGTAAATTGTGAGTTCAGACTCCAAGTTATTTTATTTGTATTCCAGCTGAGACGTGTATGAAGGTGTAGAACCAATAACTAACTTGATTTTTTTTTTTTTTGCATTCAGTTTTAAGTTACAGCAGTTACTTTACAGCTGCTGATGAGAATTTTGGCAAACCAAAAGTTAATTTCACCTTTCTGCTTCTAATAGGCAACAAATGTAGTATGTTTTAGAGTTGTCATTGGAGATTAAAAAGGTGTGGGGGGGTACATAATTGTATTTTGAACTTGACATATATATTTACATATGTTGACGGCTCCAACGGTGAGTTTTTGAGTTGGTACTCACTCTAACACCAAAATATATGTTCTGAAGCACAAAAAAAATGTTTTTTGGGACATGTTATTTGTCTTAAAATCTATGTAACTAACTTACTGTAACTAAAATGAATGCAATGGGGTCATATTGGTGTAAAATTGTATTAAATGTGACTTGCTTCTTTGCAGCTGTGGGATGCAGTTGAAGGATCGTTGCGGTGCTGTAACGAAGACGGGCTCTCCGGCATCACGGCTCTGGCCTTCCTCAACAACAGGTGAGCAACAGGAACTCCTCATCATCGTAGGTTGTGTTTAGGTGTAAGTAATCTGTGACTTTTATTAACACACACAAGCTCACACCCTGGTTAATTCACCGTCCTATTAACAAAGAGTGGCACCGTTACACTACATAAAGTGACTTTTGAGAGTTTTTATTAGGAACGTTTCATAATGCATCACATGTAAACAAAAGCTGTGTTCAGATGGGAGCTGTCGGGCTGTTTTAATAAAAAATGAAGCTCTGTTTTGATGTTGTGGTGTTCTCCTTTTCTGATAAGGTGTTGCTCATGTGAAATAGTGAAGTGAGGCATTAATGCGTGACAGTTTATTCTGAGCTTCTCTGTACCTCCTCAGAATCGTGGCAGCTCGTCTCAACGGATCCTTAGATTTCTTCACTGTTGAGATAAACAAACCTCTGGGTCTGTTGCAGTACAGAGGTGAGACTTCAGTTGCGTCATAACTTCTGCGTGTCAGTCTGTTGTCACACCTGGAAAAACAAGCTTTTTGGGAGGATGCATAAAAAAAATGTACATTCAATGTGATCTATAAATTGTCTTCCTTTTATTTCTGAATCTGCAAGCACTTAAGTGCATTATTTTGACACTAAAACATCACCATATTTTACTGTATCCTTGATCTACGCAAACGCCTTTAAACAGGGAGAGCAAATAATTTCCTGCTACACAAAAACACCACAGGTGTCTTTGCCTCCCCAGGTGCCCCTGGCCGAGGCAGCATGCCTCCATCTCCCTGTTACAGCAGCGAGGACGTGATCAGCTGTCAGCTCACACGCTCCGTGCAGTGCGCTCACCAGAAGCCGATCACGGTGCTGCGAGCGGCCGCTGGCAGGGTCGTCACCGGCAGCCAAGACCACACAGTCCGGGTAACGCAGCGAAACTGTCCTATTTAAAAACACAAAAGTTCAGTTTCTGCCTCTCACTAGTGTAATTGTGGTGGATAGTGGTATTATATATTATTAGCCCATATTTTCTGCATCTAGCCTAATATATTATATTTTTGGAGGATAAAAATAAAAATGCTTCAAATGGAGACAAGAAAGAAACCCAGATCCAGCAGGCGCCATAACGACATGACTCATGCGCGGCAGCGTGTGGTAACAAACGTCTCATCGGGCTTCCAGCTCAACGCGTCGTCTACAACGAAAGCGCTGCTTACATTTACCGCTCAGTTTTCTGTAACCATGGCAACTGAAGCACATGGACCGGTGAATGGGTTTCAAATTTTGTCACCTGTCAAAATGTGACGTGTCGTCTTTGAATATTGATCACACACTCTGCAGCTGGACTTCAAAGTCAGTGCTGATTAAACGGGAATTTAACAAAACGCAGACTTTGCACATCCCATGCAACTTCGCTGTGTGAAAAACAGGTTCTTGTGTAAACTTGGTGCTCTAAATTTTCATAACTTGCAACTTAAATGGATACACAGCTACAGTACAGCTCGGCCTGCAGTTCTGTCAGTGTCACTTATGAACCTGTTGGCGTGTTGGTCAGATCTATCGTCTGGAGGACTCGTGCTGCCTCTTCACCCTGCAGGGACACAGTGGAGGGATCACAGCCATCTACATAGACCAGGTCAGTTACTCGCCTCCAGAAACATGAAAAAATGTGGATGAGGAAAAACAACAATTAAAAAAAACTCACTGCTGTTTGAAGTTCACAATGTGAAGAAGAATATCTCACGTCCTCTTGTGGCGGTTTAAGTAGTTGCTGGTTATGTGATGTGTGTGTTCTTCAGTGAATCTAATCATTGTTCTCTTCAGACGATGGTTCTGGCGAGTGGAGGGCAGGACGGCGCCATCTGCCTGTGGGATGTCCTGACGGGAAGCCGTGTCAGCCACGTCTACGGTCATCGTGGTGATGTCACCTCTCTGGTCTGCACTACCTCTTGTGTCATCAGCTCAGGTCTGGATGACCTCATCTGTATCTGGGACCGCAGCACCGGGATCAAACTTTACTCGATACAGCAGGTACGTCACAAATGGACTAGGAGGCACTTGGAGAGTCATTTAAAGCGTTTTGATCCAGATACCCAAAAAATGTTTAATTCTTCTCATCCATACACCCATCTGCACTCCTCTTCCACCAGATTTAATGAAATCCAACTGAGCACATTTAGTAAATTTTTGCAGACAAAGGCACATAATTCATAACCTGAACCGTAGAACTAAAATAAATGTTTGTGTGCTTTGTTTTTCTTTCATTCATTCATTGTGAGTGAATGGATGAATCAGTTTGGGTTTTTATGTCAGTCTCTGTGGGATTAATTCACTTGTTACCTTAAAAGTACAAAAATAGTCATCAAAGGTTGAAACAAAGTAAAAACACAAACTCTGGATGTTTTACTTCCATCGTTGGGTTCCTGCATGCATATAAAAATGTGCCTAACTGACCAAGTTCTTGTTAGTCGCCATTAATAAAACGATAAAAATGTTTTTTTAACGGCTTATGTTCCTTTAGTTGTTTGGCAGAAATGTAAAATCACATCCACCTTCCTTTAAAATGACCTTTTTGAGTTATTATTTCTTCATTCTGTTCATCTTCCCTGAGTAGAAAACAAATGTGTCCTTTGTGGCGAGTTGTCCCACCGCGTCTGTTCTCCTCACCAGGAGGTGGGTTGCGGGGCCAGTCTGGGAGTGATCTCCGAGTCGTTGCTGGTGACCGGGGGCCAGGGCTGCGTGTCGTTTTGGGACCTGAACTTTGGGGACTTGCTGCAGACGGTCTACCTGGGCCAGAGCAGCGACGGCCAGGGCGTCCGGCAGCTGCTGGTGCTCGACAATGCTGCCATCATCTGCGACTTCGGAAGTGAGCTCAGCTTAGTTTACGTGCCCTCGGTGCTGGAGAAACTGGACTGAGGAGGCCAGCGGCTGAGGTCGCTGGGAGCGCTGAAAACATCCACGCTTTCTTTGATGTTTGTGACATTTGGACAAGACGCAATCGTTAGATGCAAAGCGCAGTTCTTTATAGCAGTGATATTTTAAGTCTGGATGTTACGAGGAGGAGGAGCTTCAGCGGTGCGTCGGGTTGGCGTTGATGCAGGTCAGTAGGTGCGTAAAAGAAACATGGATGTGTCACTGAAACCGATTTCACCAGGTCGCAGTTTGAGCTTCGTGTGCTTGATTCATGGCTCTGCCCTTGATGCTGCTGCCATGGTTGGGGCCTCACTGTGACCCCACCCACTCGGAGGAAAGAAACGCTTTCCTCTCTTCTTCTTCTTTTTTAATATTCTTGCTGTGCTGTTCACTCAACAGTGAAGTGCAGCCACAGTGAACCTGACGGCTCTGCAGCCTACTGAGAGGTGCGTGCGTGTGTCTGTGTTTGTGTGTGTGTGTGCGTGCGTGCGTGCGTGCGTGTGTGTGTGTGTGTCCCCAATTTAACGAATGATTTTTATTTTTTATTTTTTTGGCCCTTTTTTTAAGGCAAAACACTGCTGAGAGCAACAATTTGAATGGTTACGTGAAGCGTGTGTGAGGGACAGCTGATGATTACTGTATAATATAAACCTCCTGAGGGGGATGTTTTTATATGTATAAATCTATTATTTATTAGTGATACAGTTTTAAATAACAGGTGGTTTATAAATGGCTAATCCCAGCTCTTAAACGTAAACACAACGTGGACGTGAGTGGGTTTGTACGGCAGTGTTTAGCTGCTTGTTTTCAAAGCTGAGCTGGAGACACTGAAGCGTTTCGATGGCGTTGGGGCTGCAGGGACAAGGTTCTCCTCTGGCCCGAACCGGCCTCTGATCGGGGTTACTGATGCTGTACAAGGTGTCCTTTGAGCTACTCCTTCATCGGCCTACCTCCATTTTCAAAATTGCTTGAATTTTGGATGATTGATGTCACTCTGCACAGGTTGTGAAAGACTACTTTAGTTTCATAAAATGCTCCGTTCTGAGTTAAAACACACAATCATTCTAGACTGTTACTGGCTCGTCCTGTTTTCAATCCCTGATTTTAATCATAAAGCCACAACGTGAAGAAGTCCTTCTAAACCAAACCAAACCAGACCAGAATAATGTCCACATTTAATCCTGGTTTGTTTTATAATCTGTCCGTGTCTTTCAGATGTGTGAAGAAAGGCTTTTGCAAAAAAAAAAAAAAAAAAATGTTGAGCTTAATGTTTAATGTCCCCATAAACTAACACTGGAGCTGATCAAGATTATCTTGATTTAGTTTATAAGATTTTTCACAGAAGTTCAAAGAAGTTGAGATTAAGTTATGCAAGTTTGGATGAAACAAGTGTTTGTGTTTAGTGAAAGTGGTGATACTTCATGTGAACTCTTCTGTGTAGCAGTGCCACTTCTGACAGCACAAGAAGCTTCACACAGGCGTCAAATTCCAGTCCTGCATCACATGAATGGATCATCAACAGCTTCTCAGAAGGTCTGCAAACTCTGTCAATGACAGGATCAGGAAACATGAAACATGCAGGGCCCGGCTGAGCTGCCGCCCCCTTGTGGTCAGAAGTGGGATTGATGCATAGTGCCTTTTTAAGAGTTAACATACATATCTCACACATAAGGAAAATTCCTCAGCTTGAATCAAAAAAGTATCTTCCCATTTTTAACCAACTACATTTTAAAATGACCAGAAATCTTGTTTCTACTCTGTCTACATTATCCAAAGTTTATGAATTAGCACTACAAAAATAGTGTAGTTTTATGACAAAGTTTACCTGTACTTGACAAACTGTTGAACTCCTTTTTATTGGGATCAAATTGCCTGAACTTTCCTCTTCTGGATGACCATTTTCAGAATGTAATCCTTCATTCAGGACTTTCCCAAACGGACGACAAAAAACAAAACATCCAGAATGTATTTTATAGTCTACTGTATCTGCATCTACTGAATGTAGTCTGAGGGTTTGATGGAGAAATTTTAAAAGACCACCAACTAAAATCTTTAAATATATCGATCTGGCGACCCGCTGACCCCGTCTGACGCACATGTTCGTACACATTAAAGGCACTTTGGCGACGTCAGCTTCCACACATAAGATGTGGATGTAACTTGTTTTGCACACACCTGCAGCACTGGCACACGAGCGCGTGTCAACAAGAACCTCTGGTTTCTCCGGGATGCCGTGAGCATGTTTACGTTCAGGGAACAAGTGAACGGGTGAAAAGCGACGCTCGTGACAAAGTGAATTTAAATTGTCAGACACCCGTCGCGTCCCGCAGAAACCAGCGACGTAGCTGTGATCGTTTATCACTTACGTGTTTTTTCCGTTGAGTAGTCGAGAAAGCTTTAGGAATTGTAAATGCAGTTTTGTAGATATTTTTTTCGTAAAGTTCTAATTTTACTTTTTAGCAATGTGAATTTCAAAAGCTAAAGTTTGACATTTTGGAACATTAGTTTGCTTTTGTGCAGAGCTGGAAATGGCTTTTTAAATTGTCACAAGACGCGTCTAAGATTAATCGGTTCATAGAAATAACCAACTTGTAAACAAATTTACTGAGCAGTTGGCTGATATGTTGGCAACCAGGTCGTAACCGTAACAACCAGGTCGTAACCGTAACGAAGTGAAACGATCTCTTTCCTCTGCCAAAAAGCAAACTGTCTTCCAAAATGCCCGAGTATTCCTTTGAAGAGGAGGGTCTCCGGGTGGGACATCTTTTCAAGTCTTAGCCTGTGATGAATGTTTTGGTTCATATTATTGAACTTGGCCTTTTAACAAACCACATCCAGCAGCGCCGGCCCGTCGCGGTGGTTCTGCGGCGTTTGTTAGAACAACCATGCTTGTTGTTGCGGTCGAGCTTCAAACGTACCTTTTCCCTCTTTTGCTTCCACGATTCACGTCTCCTTGAAGCAGAAGCAACATGTTTATGTAGGATCACAAAACATTAAACAAGAAGAAATAAGTTGCTCATTTCTCTCAAAACTCGACTGCTTTTTTGGTTGGCTCTAGTGATGGAGATAACTTATTTACTGTTTTGTAACAAAATGAAAAAATAAGACAACTTTGTACTAATTTTCAAATAAAGAGGCTTTGATACAGTAGTTTGTCTACTGAATTTATTTATTTTTACAACATGAATGATTGATTAGTTACGTCTTCCCCTAAAGGAACCACTGTTTTTGAATATACCCTAACCTTAAGATATTTACATTTATGTTCTTCAATCACTGGTAAAACGTGCTAACTTGCTGTAATGTGACAGATATACGCACCGACTTGGAAAACTGTCCCCCTGAAAATGAGCCCACCCCAGATCATCTCCACATATCAATCATGGACTGTCATGAGCCAGGCGGCGCTTTTACACGCCTGTAATGGGGCTGTGAAAGGAGTGCATGCTGGGATTGCTTTCGGGCGTCCCAGATCTGGTGCTGGAAGTGCACAAGTGCTTCCATCCACCAACATACAAAGAAAAAGCAGCAAACAAAAGGAACAAAGATACTAACGAGTGCATAGTGATCGAGCCCTGAAGCCGGCAGAGATGGAAAGAGATGCGAGTGTTTTAGTTTCAGGGATCACGCAGTTACCACCTGCCAACAGGCACATCTCGGTAAGCAACACCACAAAAAAGTCACCAACACTCCTGGGAGCCTGGTTTTCCATCTTAAAAGCAGGATCACAATGTGTTACTGGCTTTTGCTGACACCTGGTGGTAAAAACAAATGCAGCACCCTGGAATGTCTCAGCGCTTGTTGAGGCTCCAGAGAGGGTCCAGGCTACTGAGCGGGTCATCGTCACCTCGAGTCCCGTGGAGACCCTGACCCTCTGCGGGCTGCAGAAAGCTCTGCTTGGTCACCCGCTGCTTCCCACGACCTCCTCCATCCATGGAAAAGGCCTCAGGTGTCAGAGAGGCCAGAAGCTCCAGAGATGAAGGAGCTGGTACAGAGGAAGCAGGAGGCGGGCTGATGCTGGGCACAGCCTCTGTGGCTGGCTGGTGGTTAGGGGCTGGTGGAGTCGAAGGGGGGAGTCCATCCAGGCCGTTGGGAGGTGGAGGAGACTGAGGAGGGGAGGTGAGAGGCGGGCTCAAGGACGAAGGAGGCTGGCAATCTGTGGGAAGATAGGGGTCCTGCAACAATTGCACGTCTCCCATTGTATCAAGACCTGGTAAGATGGTTCCAACCTGTTCCTCCAGGCCACAGGAAGCAGCAGCCTCCAAGGTTGGGTCTGTGGTGCTGTGTGGCCTGATGCTGAGCTTGGCGATGGTGGCCTGAATGGAGCTGATGGGCATATCACCGCCGAGGACAATGTCATGCTGGGACTCTTGTCTAGAGTAAGGCTGTAGAGACCAACGGGAAAAAAGGAAAAGTCAGAATACATGGAGATGAAGAAAAATGAAGAAGAGTCTTTCTACAGCTGTGATGGTTCTACTGAAAGTGAACAGTTACCTCTGACAAGAACTCGTAGAAATACTTGGAATAAAAGACGGGTGCAAAATGTGAGCAGAAACAAAATAACCAGTTGACATTAAAGAATAAAGTTGTGCAACAGAGTAACGACACCAACGACTGCAAGAACATGACTTTTTCTACTCCTACAGTGAACATCTTCCAGGATGTGATGTGGCTGATTTGGGGTTTTCCGTTAGAAAAATAAATAAATTAGGCCAGATTTCTGGGCTGCTGGTATATTTGCGATGGGCAGCGTTTCAAAGGTATTTAAAAACACACAACTTCAGCTGCCACATCTCCTCTGAGAACGTGTCTGTTCGTGAAGTCCATGTTTCCTCTGTTAAAGACAGTTCCAGTGACGAGTGGCCACGGCGGCGCTGTCGTTATCAGAGATGTTGGCTGTGAAGTGACTTTCTGTACGAGGAGAGTCAAACCTTTGTGGCTGCGGAGTTGGTGTTCTTGCTGTAGGAAGCCGTCGTGATGCCGTGCCGCTGAAGAACCTGCTCAGCGTGCTTTAACACGGCTTCATAGCAGAACTTCAAGTGGAGCTGCAAACAGACAACGTGAATATTAGCGTCAAATGTATTTCAAAGGTAATGGTTGGTTCAGTGCAGCCAGTTAATGGACTGATGAAGATCCAGCACGTCTGGCCTAAATGATACATAAAGTTGTAACAAAACTTCAAATCTCACCTTCTCTTGTAGCATGTTTTTCCTCTGTTGTCTCATCTTTTTCACCAGAAGCAGAAGGTCTGGGATCCCATTTCCCGCCTCCAGCTCCTGTAGAGCTGCGTATAGCAGACAAAAGGCGCCGGTGCGCCCGACTCCTGAGCTGAAATGACAAAAGTACAGGTTGGTGTCCCCACTTCTGACTACAGGACCCACAAACAGGGAACAAGTCCTCTCCCAACCTGCAGTGCACCACAACAGGTGTGTGTAGGGGCCTCTGATGAAGGTAGTGACCATGAACCTCCTGGATGAATCGCAGAAGGTTGCTCTTGCTCTCAGGATGACCCCTAATAAGAGAAAGAAATGAAGACTTGAGACTTAAAAACACTGAAATGCAACTACAGCCTCCAGATCTTTGTCCACTAAACACCGTGTACGCACAACTCTGGCCACGAGGTAAACTGGAGATGGACAACAGTACGCTTGAGACTTTGGTCGCGGTACTGCAGACTGATCATGCGCTCCACATGAGTCGGTGTGGTCTTCTGTGTGGTCAGGCTGAGTGTGATTTGTCCCTGAGAGAGCTGCTGGCCGCGCTCCGTTGGGAAGTACCGCAGAACTTTTCCCTGAGAATGAGTGACGACAAATTAAAAACACCAATGACAAAAACTTGGAAAGATGTCAGTTACCACAACTGTTAAAGGATAAAATGCCCTTTTACCTTTTCCAGTTCCTGCTCCGAAACAAGCATGACGATGAGCGAGACCTTCTGCTCGTACACCATCAACCAGAAGTCTGCTGCTGTGCCAGTGAGCGGAGCCTGTGTGGCAATAAGACGAGGGCAGTATGGAGACAAGTCCTCCACGTAGCTGGCGTTGACGTAGTCATCCTTGCCCGACTGCAGCACCACACGGTTGAAGTCGTAGGGCATAACATCCTGGTGGCGATTCTTCATGGTGTAGCAGCGGGCGATGGCAATAGAGAGCTGACGGGCGTCCTTCTCTTGCTGATCCTGCAGCTCTTTCCAGCGGGCATCAAGCACTGATAGACCCCCCTCAATGTCTGAAGGCTGCTCAAGGGAATCTACCTTGGCTCTGTAACGTTCAAGTTCACCATGAAGGCGGGCAACGCGCTCTGGGGCTTGGTATGGATCCCCCTGGATAAGGAGAACTCCCTGAGAGCTCTTCCTTCGACGCTCCCCATCCTGTGGATCAGCTTTGGTGGGCTGGAGGACATTGGTGGGAGCCTTTGTGCCTCCGGGTTGGCTCTCTGGACTCGAGGAAAGGAGGTCATCAGTGCTTGAGTTCTGCCGTTGAAACAGTGATGTGGAGGGAGAAACTGCAGAGGGAGAGGGAAGAGTGGGTGGGGCTGTGCTTCCAGGGGTGGGGGCTGGGGTGGGCCTCAGCTGGGGGTTTAGACCCAGGGAAGCAGGACCTGGAGAGGCGGATGGTGATGGTGAAGGCGAAGGCGAAGGGGGGACGGTCTGGGTTGGCTGCACAGCTGTGGGGCCTCCAGGAGGGGGCTGAATCAACGGCTGAGTCGGGGGGACATGTGGACTTATGACAGGAGGCTGCTGCGAGGCACCTGGAGGTAGATTAGTCCCTGAAGGATACATAGAGGGCTGTGGGCGTGCCATAGGAAGAGGAGCCTGCGGCTGTTGTGGAGCCGGGGGCTGGGGGGTCATGGGCTGCTTCGCCATCATCGGTGCTCCTCCAGGATAGCACACCCCCCCAGAATGAGCAGGGTGAGGCTGGGATTGGCTGGGCATTTGGATGGGCTGCTGGGGCATATTTGGTATTGGTGGCTGTCCAGGTGGGGGTAGTGCACTAGGGGGCATTTGGGGCATAGGCCCTCGCTGCAGGTGGACCTGAGGACCAATGGCCATATGTGGTTGTGAGGAAGGGGGCATCTGAGGATGCAAGGAAGGGTGAATGTGCTGGCTGGTAGGAGGAATGTAGGTCTGTGAGACGGGGGGCATTGTCTGACTAATGGGGGGCATCTGTGGTCTGGGACCACCAGGTAACTGTATCTGTGGGTGTGGGTGTGGCAGAACCGGCTGGACATTGGGAGGCACTGAGATCTGTTGCTGCTGTGGTATCACCTGTTGCCGCGGGAGTCCAGGGGGCACCTGTTGGTTGAGATGGGGCAGGTATGGCTGAGATACAGAGGGTGCAGGCTGAGAAACTGGTGGTTGTGCATTCTGGGGTGGCATCTGTACCTGAGGAGGCCGTGGCATGGAGCCTGGCATCATCTGAGGGTGCTGTTGGGGCACAAACCCCTGTGGAGTCTGGTAGCCTTGGGGGAACTGAGGCTGGGGCTGAAAGCCATTTTGTTGATGTGGCTGAAGCTGACCTGGGAATGCCGGCTGGTACTGAGGAGGAATGTATCCATGAGTATACATTTGATGTGTTGGGAGAGGGAGATTAGGGCCAGGGATAGGTCTTGGTCCTGGCTGGTACCCCTGAGAAAGGGGCTGCCTGATGGGCTGGGGGAACTGCTGCAGATGCTTCTGCTGCTGGGACTGAGATGCAGGTGCCTGGGCTGGGCCTTGAATGGGGACCCCTGGCATCATGTGGGGATATGCTCCCATCTGTGGTACTGTGTAACCCGTCGAGGCTGCGGGTGGGACAGGGTGATGTGGGTTAGGGGTGTAGCTCGGGATAGGGGCCTGGATACTGTCCACAGTGGTGGTCGAGGGCCGGACTGGGGCCGGAGCAACAACCCCTGGTTGGGGAGCTTGAGCAGGGGGTGGCCGATAACCAGACACGACTGGCTGGGCTGGAATTTGAGGAATCCTCTGTGGAGTCATCTGAGGTACAGGTCCTTGCGGTCCCAGAGGTCCTGAAGTAGGAAACTGAGCAATCCGTGCCAGGAGTTCTGGAGGAGGCAGATGAGCAGGGAAGTGAGGAAGACCGGGAGCTGGATGACCAGGCCAGGGCAGGGAGGAGCTGCCACCTGGTTTAGCACCGGGGGGAATGAAGGCTTCGGGACCAGGAAACCGAGCTGCAGCGTTAGGGAGGGAAGGAATGTCACAAGGGAGGCTGCGCAGTTCCTCAGGTAGCTCGCCACCCAAGGCCAAGATGGCTGCACTGAGCTGGGCCAACTCTGGATCCTCCATGCTGGAGGCGTCGGCGTCCTTCGGCTTCAGGGAGGGCTTAGCTGCTGTGGGCCGTGCTGGGGGCTTCTTCTGCGTCTCTCTGCAAGAAAGCAAGCACGTAAATAATCGACGCATAATAAAATATTCAGAGGAAAAGCATCACAGTCATAAACATGTTTCACTTGTTTGGAGGTGATATTGTGAAATAGAAAACTGTGTAAACGTAACTACAAATACTGCGACATTGTGATTTTGGGACAAAGTCAACAGCGGATCTACAGGTATGGTGCCATTTACTGATCGCATTCAGAGGCTTCACAAACAGCAGAACCACGGTTATGACCATCAGCTTTATTTAAAATATTACTGGTCCAGTGTCTTCCGTACTTTTCCAGAATAGGAGTTCTCTCCACTGCTCTGGTCTGGCACACCGCCTTTGCCTTCTCCAGCAGACGTGAGGCTTTGGCTTCCAGGTCATCGTAGAACTCTTTTCCCTCCTGTGATTTCTTCATGAGGTCCTCGTATGCTTCATACGAGCCCACCAGTCCCTGGACTGTGCTGTTAAACTGCTGCTCAGTCTGGCTCAGGCTCTTCCGAACAAAGGCGTACTGAACATTTGCCTCCGTCAGGGCCTTCAAGATGTTCTCCTGTGCTGCAAGGTTCTGGTCAATATAGATCTTCACTTGCTCATATTTCTTCAGCTGCTCCTCAAATATGCGCTGGAACGACACAAATCAAGGCCTCAAGTTTGAAGAAAAGACATACTCAAAGTTCTTTAGTCTTTGAAAATCATTTTTAAATTTATCCTCTTTGGCATTATTTTTCAAGCAAGTGTGCAGCAAAATACCTTCATGTCCGCTCTCTCGGTGGTGACAAGCGTGGAGGTGATGTCGTCCTGCTGGATGAGGTCGCGGAGCTGTTTTTCCAAAGAGCTTCTCTGCTCCCGCATCTCCTGAACCTTCCCTAGGATCCGCTTCATACACTGCAGCCCTGCCACCTCCTCTGCACGCACACACGTACATGTATGTTCAGCGATCCCATTTCCTACACTTACTTAATCATTGTTAGTTGCTGACGGAAAAACACGGAAGAATTTAGATGATCGAAGAGCTTTAGCAAAAATGGGTGCTGCTTTTTTCCTCTAAACTGAATGTCAGTTGACTAACGTCTACGTTTTCAAGTTTTAGTTTGAGAAAAAAAAATAGATAACTCTGTAAACAATGGAAAATTACATCATTTTTTTACCATTTTGTGAAAAAGAAAAGTGAAAAGTTTAGATTTGCAAGAAGAATAGCAGATTTAGTTCCGTGAAGTAAATGATCAAGACTTCTGAAGAGCAGATAAAATCTTGAAACGTATAAATCCGTTCAGGGAAAGCATCAACATCCTCACCTTCACTGAGCTGAGGCCGTGGCAGGGCCTCTCTCAGACTTTCCAGGGGACCCCCAAGCAAGCGCAGGTTGCTGATGTGCAGGTTCATAGCCCGATGGAGCTCAGTGTTGGTGAAACTGGCCTTCTCGTGAGCCTCCATGTACTTCTCCAGGTCCCTATGGATCTCCGCCAGAGCCATGTTCTGTGCTGGTGGATGCACTTCGCCTGCAGCGGGGCCACCAACCTCCTTGAGGGCTCTCTCACCAGCTTCATCTGCTTCTAGGACATCTTTAATCTCTTTGAGTGAAGACTCCACATCAGTGAAGACACCCGAGAGCACTGGCAAGCAAAGGTGTGACAGCAGTTAAATAAATGACTACATGTACGTCTACAGGTGTGCAGTAATAGAAGGCTGGCGCGTTTCTATGCAGACCATCGGCAGCGTGTAGATGAAGTGTTGCTGCCCACTTATCTGGAAAGTTGCTTGGCCTTTTTACAAACAAATTCAAGTGCATCACTCCACACAGACATGAGACTAACCCTGCATGGATTGAATGAGACTCTTGACGGTGTCTGGTCGGACGCTGAGAGCAGCACATTTCTCCATCAGGACTGGGGGAATGTGGTTGTAGATCTCCAGGTTGTCCACCGACTCCGGGTCCAAGCCTAGAGAGTCCATGAACTGCCTGCAGGAAGAGGCGACACCAGCAAAGTGACGATGGAAAAAGTCTCCTCCATTTCAGCCCTGATTCAGTGTAAACTTTACTTTGGACAGATAAAAGAGTTTGAGCACCTTAAATATTCAGTTCAGGGTAAATTAATCATTGAAAAAGTAACTTGGATCAAACAACATCGTAGACTGATAGCTCCTGACACAGACATCCACTAATATGCTGCTAACTTTGTCCTGAATTTTATTTAACCTTTTTATACAACTAATGCACACCCACAAATGATCAAACTCATCAACTCACTCCAGCGTTTCATTCTTGCTGTCGATCTTGACCATGACGTCCCTCAGCAGTTTGGCTTTCTCCTCACTGAAATGGTAACAGACGTGACTCAACTCTGAGTGTGAACCGATTACCGCGTCTCATTACTCTCAGACGAGCTGCACACCTGCTGACAGAGTTACCTGTACAGAGAGGAGGCCTCGTGAGCAGCCATGGGCACCAGTTTGGCAAACAGGTCCGGTCCAGTGACACTGGGGTCAGTAGGATTGACTGGCAGAGCTTTAACCAGTGGAGCTCCTGAAAGGTAAAACAGCACTTTTATGAAGGCAACAACACGTGAGCTTTACTGCCTGATTAAATATTTGAAGTAAGACCGCTCAGCATCTGTAATTTGTATTTATAGTGCTGCATACAGCCAAATTGTTTTGTAAAACAGCCTAATTCAAAGTGCTCATTGAACAGGGAAACTTTCTATAATTTGTTAGTTTTTGGAGGAACACAGCAGAACACACATGGTGCTGTTCCTTCCGCTGCACATGTACTCATCCAGCAAAGGCCGCTCTGTACGTTCACCGTGACTGCCTGAACGCAGGAAACCGCGGAAACTTTGTTACCTTTGACTGATGCCAGAGTCTCAAGAGAGGGAACCGTCTCATGATAGATGAAGTCGTTGTCCTTTTTGGCCGAATTGAACCTTCAGGGTGAAAGAAACCATTAGAACATAAATGTCAGATAAATGTGTGAAAATGTCATAAATATAGGATTTGCTGCTCACTTTCCCCCAATTACATCCATGGTGAATCTCAAGGCCTCTTGCACGCTGTCAGGTTGACCCTGGTTGGATCAGGACAAAAAGGACAGTTTTTTAAAAAATAAAGGAAAAAGAAAACAAACTGTCAGGCAACGGTGACAACAGAGAGCATGTTTACCTTGGCCAGCTTGACTGCTTCATTGAGTTTGTCCAGAGAGCTCTGCAGGTACGCCAGCTGTGGAAGGCAGATCATTTTAGTGATCAGAAACACGACACCTCAGCTCCAGCGCTCTTCATGGTCTCGTGGAGATGCAACTTTACCTGGAGTGCTGGGTTCCTATTTGCATTTGGTTTGTTGACATAATTGTGACATTGTTTTTTGTGATGTTACTTACAGTTAAGTAAAGTAAAGTACTAGAGTCTAGCAGAGCTCCACAGAGCATACTGCAGGTTCAACATGTCCTCACAAACTCAAGAAGGGCTGTTCACTCCTGTCAGCAACAATCCATCAATTCTGACTGCACTGATCAAATCAACAACACCGACAGGCGACAGAGAAAAAACAACTAAATACCCGTTCTCCGTACTTCTGCTGCTCCTCTGCTTGTTTTCCCATGTGAAGCTGTTGAGGAGAAAAAAAAAACAAACAAGACTGACGCAGAAGGATAAGATGATCGTGTATGAGGTTTATAACACACAACTCTCCAGGATTACTTACATGTGCGATAGAAGCAAAGTAATAAATCTTCATCTGAACCAGTTTTTTCCAGTCTTTCTGGATTTTTCCAAGCATGGAGGCTGTCTCTGAATTCTCCAGAGCTCTGCAGGCCTCTTTATAGTAATCTACCACCTGCAGCAAAACAAACACACTCGCTGACTTAAAAACATTATTACTGATTACTATGATTGGCTTAAATAATTCATAAAAACTGCTGAAAGGATACCTGAGCACTGATGCGTGCAACCAGAAAACTCTTCCTGTTGTCCAACATGGACTTCTCCAGAAGACACTCCTGGGCCTGGCCCTGAAGGACAGACAGGTTGAGGCGTGTGTTTATGATAGGACAGGAGCTCCTGCCACCCGCCAAATAAAGGTTATTTCGTGTAATGTGGGTGTCAGCTTGCTGCACGTAAACGCCCTTGTGTCTGGCACATGAAATAATTAATGACTTGAATAATAATCAAGCACTTTTTGGTAATGGAGGTGGCATCCAGAGTTTGTTTCACCCAGACATTTTTTGTGTAACAAATTGGTTACCATAGCGACATAAAACAGACATTGGTCAGTCGTGCGACTGCTCAATATGCGATGAGACAGACCAGAGTACGTTCTGGTCATCGTGCTACCAGAAAATCGAACCTGGGAACATTTCAGGACCTACAAATGGCACTAAAAGTACGTTTTCTTATTGTTATTATTACGTTTCCATTTAAAACATCTCAATTTGCTTGAATATTAGAACATTTATTATATCATTTTTCAATTCAGGTATTTGACGCTGTGGAGGGGAAAGAAAATAAAAAAATAAAAGCTCTTGTGGCAGCTGAGTTCCCGGTCCTAGTGTGCATGTGTGTGACCTACCAGCATGAGGTTGATGTTTAGGTTAAGAATCTGATGGCTCATATCTACGCTGAAGTTGTGGCTGAAATGGTCTCTCAGGTAGGAGAAAGCACCTGCTGAGCACTGAAAGTGTGTGCACGACACTTTCATCCCCTGGAAACAGAGCACTGAGTCAGTGGGACTGTGTGCAAACATGTATGCTCTATGACTGTGCCGGAGTGCGTGCTCGTGTCATACCTCCTCAGACACCCTGTTGTCCATGGCTCCCAACATGGAGTGCAGGGCCCCTGCAGAGCATCCAGACACATTTGAACAGATCTTAGTGTCCTGCTCTCCACATTCATTAAACACTGGCCCGTCCTGAACTGCAGCTTTCAGAACAGGAAGCCCCCCGTCTGTCTGCTTCTCATTACAACTCTTGCAGTTTCTTGTAATATGACAATGCACAGTAAAAGATAATCTTGGAGATTACATTGAAAGGATTATTGTTTTCTTTACAGCCGTTTTAACTTTCATTCGAGTATAATGATCAACAGCATCAGGTCTGTGATGGATCAGTGGCCTGAACTGACTTCTTGAAAACAAATCAAATCCATAACTTTCATTTAAACATGGCAATGACATCAAGAAATGTAAACTTCATGCTAGAAAAGCACCGGCACAAATATATAAGTGTAAAACATAACCACACTGATCATTTGAAATGTTGGATAACATTTAGGGTGTAAAACTGCCTCAAGCTGGGATTTAAAAAAAACAACAAAAAAAAACAAAACAAAAACAACTACCCTGCTGTGTTTGAATTGACTGAAATATTTGTTTGCATTAGTATCAAAGTTAAGACTGTTTTATATTCAGACGCCAAATTGCCGTAAGTGTATTTACTCACCGAGGTTGTAGAGGATGCATGCCTGCTCATAGCTGATGTCATCGTGGGTGACTGTTTTTCCAGAGAAAATTTCGGTCCTGACCAAAATTCAAAGGAGTGTATTAATAAAAGTGATATCCGCTGTGCAAACAGTGTCATTTATCAGATTTTTGGACTAAATAATAAGACTCAATGAAGCACTGAAAATTGGTGTTCAAGGTTACTTTCTTTCAACAGAGAGCACTAAATAATTCTGTAGGAAGAAAATCACAGAAAGATTTTTTTTAAAGATATTTCACAGAAGGTTATTTGAGAAAAAAAAAGGTGCAGTGTTTCTTTGATTCTATGAGAATCCAATTAGAACATTTCACATAATCCAATATGTCACAACACATCTATGAATAAAAGTCATCATAGACAAAACTACAAAACTGTACAATAAACAGATTTTTCATCTGATACTGGAAATTCACAAGTAAAGTAATGATCTGGCAATGTTATTAAATTATTAGTGCTAGAAAAAGCAGCAACAACTAAAGTGTCAGATTTGTGAATGAACACCTTTGTTTCTGTGCATTTCTGTGTTACTACCATGAGATGGGTACTGCAGCCTCCTGGCCTGCCCCCATGGGTACTCTGCTCTGGAGGTAATGCAGCTGTCCGAAGTATTTCCTTAGGGTGCTGCATCCCTCGAAATCCCTCGTAACATTCACTGCGCTCTGGAAAGCAGACACAATGTGTTTTTGTTGCAGTTACAAAATGACTATCTCAGCAGAGACACTTGTGCAACCCAGCTGTGCACCACAGCAAAAAATCTGATTCAGCTATAGGATTTTTTCCCCCCACATGGGTCGATTTTGACTTTCTTTTTAATTCGGCAAGACAAGTTAAAAAAAATGAACCACATATAAAACTATAAAGAAAAACTGTGCACAAATGACCAAATAATAAGCTTTACTTCATTTTTTCACAGAGTTCAGGAGTTGTGAAAGTCTGTCCAGGTGTAAAGGAAAACAGAGGTTTTATTTCATCCCAAAATAATCACTTAGCAGGTAAGTTGATGAAGGTGACCAAAACAACTCCCCAAAAGGCGCTAACAGCGTGTTTAGACTTCCTCAACACCTCACCCATCATTTTCCCCAAATGATGAGATAAAAACAAAACAGGCAAAGTAATAAAGAACCCCAACAATTATTTTAATCTCCAGCATTTTGATTTTGTGTTTGTGGAAGCATTACGCATTATCAAGTTTTAATTCATTTTCTGATGACCCGCACTCATATCCCAGCATCCCATCTTTTCAGAGAGCCTGACCTTAAATGGTTTTGGAATTTTGCAAGTGTTATTAAAAATAAACCCTCACCCTAACCCTCACCCTCAGCCTCACCCTCAGCCTCACCCTCACCCTCAGCCTCACCCTCAGCCTCACCCTCAGCCTCACCCTCAGCCTCACCCTCACCCTCAGCGATAGTTGACAGAAAATTTCATTAGATACAACAGTAGTTTAAAAAAAAAAAAAAAAAAAACACAGAGCATGAGATGCTCACGTCTGTGGCGGTGACATTTCAAACAGCACTGACCTGCCGAAGAGTCTCAAGTTTCTTCAGCTGTTCGTTGTAGTTGTCTGGATTCTCCCCGTAGTTCTTCAAGATGAACTACAATCCAAGTAACAGTAAGAAGTAAGCAGATGTGCAGCTTCCAAAAATATTGTAAAAAATAATATTATATTAAAAAATAATATAAAATTAGCTACCTTTAGTACCTTATTATATAAAACACAGGGATATTACTTAAAAGAATTATCCAGTTGGTAATAATACTAATCTTGAGTCTTTACCAAAAGCATCGAGTTGAGACTTTTCAGGACTTTCTCTCCTGTGACACCTTGACAAGACTTTCACACGCCATTTTACAACCATCTCTACAATAATCAGTACACAGCTAAAGTTCTAACTGGACAGTAGACAGTCCTGCAGACATACTCATATTTGTATGAGTGTTTTCTTTTTTAATTCAATCATGAAAGCAGGAGGTCACAAAGCCACTGGAAAGACGACGACGCAGCAACAAGACAGATGCTGTTTTAACTGCTGAACTATGTTCAGAATACAAGGAAAACACTATTCATTTTTACCAATTTTCAAGTTATAATGCAAGTGATATCTTATACCATAGAACTTTATTTGTATCAATTTAAGATCCAACATTAACCCTTGCAAGGCGCTAAGGCTCAGGTCAAAATGATCAGACGGGGCAAAGGCCAAGGATTAAAATGTATAGCCACGAAGCAGTCACACATTTACCATTAAATATCACAAAAACAAACTTCAAACCCTGCCTTAAACTGTTCTTAATAAGTCAGAGGCTGGTAAATAGTTCACTTGATAAAAATGGCATGGGGGTGTAACATGAAAGCCTAACAGTGCGCGTTTCTTATTCCTGAAAACAGACATGTGAGACTGTGAGATGTGTCTTTTTAGTGCAAAAACAAGCAAAAATTAAATACATCAAAATATGTCACCATGCAAATGAGTGTCCTGTAATTCAACAGCGTCTGTATAATCTTCTTTATGATCACCTGTTAGTTCGTCTGATGACACGGGGTTGTTATGAGACTACTAACCGTCATTTTCAAATGACCTGACCAAGATTACACGAGCTAGCCGCAATTATTTGACACAGTTCCTGGAACTGTTTCCATTCTTCTGTACGCAAATGTCCCATTCCCATCACCGGCTCCAACTTATGTTGCACCCTTGTTTTTCAGTTTGGTTCATTTGCTTTCCTCTGGGAAATTAAAAGCCTACTCTGGCAATTTCAGTGAACCTTAATTGATATTGAATGAATCCAGTTGCAAAGCCACAAGGTGGCTGTTGAAGCAGCAAATAACTATTTATTGTAAGCCAAAGTGAACAGTTTGACCATTAAACTTCAATTACTCGTATTTGATTGTGTAGTAACACTTTGTCACGCCACCAGATACTGAATTCAGAGATGACAGCTTGGGTATCTCTTTCACTGACTCTAAACACTGGTATGATAAATAAAAACAACTTGTAACACTAGTGGCACCTCCATCATCCTTCCTTCTTTCCGTTTTCTTGTTTGTAGATGGTCATTTCTGTTATCTCTCATTGTGATGTCAGCGTAAACACGGACTACACAACAAGAAGCCTCGTAAACAACTTTCTTTTGACTCGAACATTCATTTGACTTTTTCTCACGCATCTAGTGCAACGATACAAGCCAGGAAAGCTAAATGCCGTCTAGGTCCAACGCCAGCCCCGCGCCGAGCGTCCTTTTGACAAAGTGGTCCTCGTGCGGACGCCGCAGGCTCCGCAGGTGCGTGACGATGAGGTCACTGTTGTTGTTTTCTGTCGACAGCCCGACTAGGCCGGCAGGAGTCACACTCCAAATCCTGGATTTCTTTTTACCGCTGTCAATACTATGAGCACATTTTCGTACGTTTAACTAAGGGCTAATTATAAAACTTTAGCCGGGACGCCTAACCGGCAGGCCGGCTGGCGTCGCGAGCGAAGGGCGGCGGTCGGAGAGTGGCTGCCGACCCGGACCTCGGCTAGCTGGCCACATCCACATTCTGGAAAATTCTCTTCTTCACCGGCACGCAGGGGCAGCTCGCACCTGGCGCGGCCGCGGCCAACGCGGGCCTCTCGCCTGGTTTACCCCGTCGTCCATGATCCAATCTCGGTTGACTTTGGACCTCAGCCCTGTTGCTCCGTTCCCCACCCCGCTCACCTGCCTCACGCACGGGCTGAACGGGAACTCCCCAGCCTCCTTCAGGTCCAGCCAGATCATCGGCATACGGGGGACCGCCTCCATCGCGGCCACCTCTGCACGGCACCGTCAGTGAAGACGGCGTGAAACTGCGTCGTTGAAACTGTGTGCGGTTAAACGTTTTCCCGAAGTTAGCCTTCCTCCAAGCAACTGTGTCATGGATCCATTTACACTTCAACCGGAAGTTGGGAGTGTACGTGACGTAGGCCTCAAATACGTGCCTTAGTGTTTTCTGGGAAATGTAGTTATTACGATTACTAATCTTACAAGGACGTATATCGCGATACCGGTGTTTTTTAATATCAACAATTTCTGGAAAATAAATAAATGTTAAAATAGCATTTCTCCATTAATTTTGCTATTGTTACAAAAGGCATCAGAGTATTTTTGTCCCCTTTGTTTTATTGTTATCGGTTATTAAGTAATTAAACATACATTGAAACTATAAGATAATGAATGGGACGATTATTGATAATCTTGGTTTCAGAGTAGATGGTTCATCACCCTGACTAGTTTTGCTTCATCTCTGTCTGCAGATGGTGGTGCACTGGTGTCGCTGTGATTGCTGGAAGTGGTATAGACCAGACAGAGTATCAGAAACCTCGTGGATCGTTCCCCTCAGACAGGATCATGTTATGGTTTGTAATCTTCAAGCTAATCCATAATAGGATTAGAGTAAAAGCTCATTTGTTGCCATGAAACAGCAATTGTCATTTCTTATTGACATCTCTGATATTGTCTGCAATGCAAATGCAGCGTCGAAAAAAACCTGCTGAAGTAAATTAACAGAAGAACATACATTCCAACTATAACCTATAACTATAACTATAACTATATATATATATATATCAAATCAAGTGGGTTACAAATTCCTCCGACTTTCATCCTTGTACAAAATATATTTATGCTTTGCCACTTATATGCTTAGTAATTCATAGTTTTATGTTATCTTACTTTTTGTTAAATTGTCCTTAATAAAAATAATGTATGTTTAGTTTTATCAGTGAATTTATCCCACACTGACAATCCTATAAATCTGAATAGATTTATAGGAGAGTGTGACTTCACAGATCTGAGTAAACATGTCCAGCTTAGCTATCTTTATCAACACTAAAAGTCACACACAGCTGCATCTGGCACAGCTTTGTGGGCAGCTCAAAGCAGACACTTCTTAAAAGATGTCCACTTCTTCAAAGACAGTGGTGAAGCACAGTTGAAGGGTTGACTCCACCCCCTGAAAGCAGAGTCTATAAAAAGGGGTGTAAAACATGTTAAAAACAGAGCTGTGGTACTTTATCTCTGACTAGAAAGAATTTCATTACCCACTCTGAAACAGTTGGCACTGTTTTTGTCTCTTCTTTAAGATGTTTTTTTCTAGCTTCTTTAATAAGAAACTGACAAAACATAAATACATTGGAAAAAAGAAAAGAATATTGTCTCCAAGGAGAAAACCGTAATGTTAGAAGAAAAGAAAAAAGTCAAACACACTGCATCAAACAAAAGTGTGACTTGTCTAAGATTCCTGTAAATATTGAAAAATTCCATAAGTAAGAAGTAACAAAGAATTAGTAAAAAATAGACCCATACTTAAACCATTTTAGGCAATATAGTACATAATGCAGGATTTTATCTTATGTACCCAAACAATATTGGTAATATGAGATGATGCAGACAGTCAGACATCTTCAAACATGTTGCACTTTTTGTGTACGCACCATCTTCTCTCCAGGATGCCCATCTTTTCTGATCACGTCCTTGTGTCCTTTCCCTCTCGTGTTGTTCTTTTTTCTGACCACTGTGAGGCAATGTGCCTCTGTGCCATGCAGCTGCAACAGCAACAGCAACAGCAAAGACCTGCTCAGGATGACTGGCTCCAGGGGCTCAATACGGCTACATGCAGCCCGAGCTCTCACTGATGTAGGCCGCAGATGTGCGCTGCCTCAGCTTGGTCATCAGTGTAGATAACAGCAATACTGAGCTGGTTATACTGCTAAAGGTGAATGAATGGAGACTGCATTTAGGGGGCATATGTAGAGACCTTTATAGATGTTGAAAGGAAAAACAGGTGAGGGCAAAGACCATGAACAAGATGTCAGGAGTCACAAAGATAAATGGACAATTCAGGGACGGAGACAGACATAAATAGTGATGAAATAGAAGATGGTGTGAGGAAGAAAAAGGAAATGTGGATGAGATTAATGAGGGGGACCAAAGGAACCCCGAGTAGAAGGCTAGAAAGCAGAGACATGTCAAGTAAAGCTGTTTGTTTTTTTAGGAGGAACAGCAAACATTTAACAGCCTATATTCGAAAACAATCTAGTACAACAGGACACCTATAGTCCAGGCAAGACAGATTAAAAAAAACGAAAAACAGAAGAAGAGCAAAGAATAAGATGGAAGAAAATAAAGAGATATACATGTATAATTGTGAGACCTGTGAGATAGGAGGGAGGGGTGGCGAAATGGACAGCAATCATGGGACCATACATAATCGGAGGGGAGGAGAAATAATGAAGGCAAGGAGATTCATGAAAAGGTGGGCAGACATCAAAGAAAGTCAAAATGGGTGGGGTGGGGGGGTAAATGGGTAGGATTTCAGACATTAACGTAATGCATAGATTTCAAATACATTTGATGTTTTTTCTAAATGTTGAATGCAGTGGCATGCATCCTCTTTCAGTCAGACAGGAATGTTGTAAACAGTTCTTAACATAAAACCCGTATTTAAAACACCATTTCACGCAAGATCGGATTAGAGCTAGTCACTGAAAACAAAGAATTCCTCCCAATAATCACAATAATACAGACATGGCTGAAGATTATATTTAAATTAGTAAATGCTGCTTTAAAGGAGAATTATAAAAAGGCCCATGTTCCCTCCTGCCAAAGTTTTACATAAGAGAGGTGGGTGGGGGACCTCAGGTGGTAAGCAAGGCATCGTACTAGTCATAAAATAACTTCACTTCTTTTACAGGACTCTTCCGCTTGCAAAGATAAAGATAGTAAAGCCTCGAGCATTGATTGACTGCTAACAAACAAAACAAAAAAATGAAAGGATGAATGCATGTTCATGAAACCTGCACACCCACCATGACCAAGAGGGGTAGACAGTCACTGTAAGGACACAGGTTGAAATATGCGTCGTTATTGCAGTTGTTGTGATCATGTGCACGCGTAGACTGACGCAAAGTGTCACTAACAACATGTGACAAACTGTAGATGAACCAAAGTGTCATTCCAGACTTCCTAATTGCAGTTCTTTATATAAATGGCAATATGCAACCTGATAAAAAATAATTTGTCAATTTCCTTTCTTGTATATCTAAGTCAGCTCTAACAATGGTGGCGTTGCAACATAAGGAAACTGGAAACATCAAACTGGAAATGTTTTATATTTTACAAAAATTGTTTTGTATTGCATTATAGTATATTACGTACTTCTGAGGTATGGTTAATGCTGCATTATATGAAGTTGGGTGGAAAAAAAAAGATGGGGAGGTTGCATGAATCTGATCTGGCTCTGTGATGTCACAGTACCCTTCAAACCTGAATGGACCACTCAGTGAGAAATCTTTAGATGTAGATCACCCCAAAATGATCAGAAAAAGACTGGATACTAATTTATTATCATCCATCCATCCATCCATCCATCCATCCATCCATCCATCCATCCATCCATCCATCCATCCATCCATCCATCCATCCATCCATCCATCCATCCATCCATCCATCCAGCCATCCATCCATCCATCCATCCATCCATCCATCCATCCATCCATCCATCCGTAGACTCGGTCATCCAGGTTATGGTAACTCTCAAAGACTTGAAAGAAGGAAATTTGGCTTCTTCAAAAGAAAAACAAGCCCAGTGTCCTTGTTTTAAGGTTTTGAGTGTTATACCTATTCCTTCATCCATCAGCTTCAGCCGCTTCTTTTTATTCAGTGTCACAGTTGTCTTCTGGAGCCTATCCCAGATGTCTCGGGATGAAATGCAGAGGTACTCCCTAAGCAGATCGTAGAGCCATAAGTATAAATTTATTATGATTTGTTGTTCTCACCTGTTTCCTGTCCTCTCAACCCCCAACCAGTCAAGGTGCATAGCCAACCTTCCTGAACATGGTTCTGCCAGCGGTTTCTTTCTGTAAAAGGGAAGTTTTTGCTTTCAACAGTCACCTGGTGCTTGCTCAGGATGAGGAATTGTATCAAAGAAATGTTTTGGTGCAATCGCTTGGTTTCTTAGGTAATTATTGTTGTCTGTATAGGATATATATTTTAATTGTCTTTTCTTTTCAATCTGAGTTGAATTAGTTTTAAAATGTTTCTTTTGCTTGTTTAAGGTCTCTGCTATGGTAAGCACTTTGTTCTAAACATTTAGAAAAGTGCTATATCAATGTATTATTTTCTACTACAAATCACACTAACTTTGACCTAATTTTCTATTAGTTCCTTATCATAGGTGCATAATTAACATTATTCCCTTAACCTGTGAGCATTTTAGTGGTGTGACTGATCTGAGTTAGAAAATTATTTTTTCTTGTGTACAAATGCTTTTTAGTTTAAGGTAGTAATAAACAAATGGCAGATGAATGCATCTTAATCATATTTCAATGGGCAATTCAATTTACTGCCAAACTGTAAAACTGCTTGTTTAACATTTGCCTAAAGATAGGAAACCCAAACCTGATCACTCACGAAAACAGAGCTTAATCATCAAAAGACACCACAGGAGTTAACAGCTAATATAAAATAAAGCACTGAAGGTACATGGGAACCTTTTTGAAAGCTCCTACAACCAGTATTAAACTTCACAGGCTCCAAAGTTTCAGTATAAAGATTTTGGACTGTATTAATAAAAGAAAAAACAACTGTCACCATCTTGAAGTCGGGATTCATGGCATCAAGGTAGTGACATTTGTGATGACAATCATGGATTCTCTTAAACTGCTTTTAGTTCAGCATCAGATAAGGACGTGATATTCAAAGTATCTCTGTACGGTTACCAGTTCACGGTGACCCCCATCTCCCACCCGAGGACAGCTTGATAAGGATCCAACCCCTTTCAAATCTTGAACAGGATGAAGCAGTTACAGAGGGAAAAATAAATAAAAAAGCTATTATAATATACACACACACACACACACACACACACACACACACACACACACACACACACACACACACACACACACACACACACACACACACTTTGCAACTATTAAGACTGAGCAATTACAACTGAAAGGATAGTCAGACCAGTTACAAACAAGGGAAACACACTTCAAATTAAATCAGCCCACAATCCTATTAACTAAGCAGATGCTTTACAACTGAACACAAAATAAATCAAAACTAGACCAAAGTGGGAGAAACGATTACCCTGGTCTCAGCTTAGCTGGGGGTGGGACTTAAAACCTGGTGAAAGCCTGGTTTTGACAGACTGTGACTGCTTCATGCGCTGCATTGGGGTGCTAGTTGGAACATGACAGTGCCAACTGTGTTTGATAGAGGAAGAATGTCCACAGGAAGGTAACTGGCTTTCTTTGGACAGCAGAAGAGGACAGATGTGACCAACAACGACTCCATGACCGAGGAGAAACGGTAGATGAGGGATTACATATCTACTTGCCCATTTTCTATGTTATGTCATTTTTGTCATACTTTTCCCTCCAAGTACAGTTGAAAGTAGAATTAAACCCCCTCGCCCCGTCAGTAGTGACTGTAATTTAAGCTGCATCTGAAGGTTAGTTTGAACTCAAGTCCTGTAACTTCGGATAAAAAAACAAACAAACAAAAAAAGGACATCATTACTGGAGTCATCTCTTTTCTTGCATGTTTGCTTGAAGCTGATACGAGTACGTCCTGTCTTCTTAGAAGTATAAATCTCTGAACTCACTGATACTAATCATATTAATAATAATAATATATGATAATGCTGTTTTTAAGGGCCAAATTGTTCGATGTAGCATGATCTGTGAATAAAACCAAACCAGAAACAAGTCTCCCTTTAAGCTACATTCCTCTGTCAGCAATTGAATGAGTCCCTGCCATGTTTGAATGCGCTCCCTCGTGGTTTCCTGTAATAGCTTTCCAGGGAAACCAAGAAACACTTGGATTTCTTTTTTGTTTCGTGTCTTTCTTTTTTTTTTTGTTTATCACAGCACCAGTCTGAAATGCTGCAGTCAATCTAGACTGGCAGGTAGATCTACTTTATTTTCAAAGGAGGCCATCAGATTGTATTATTAAATAGATAACGCTGCTGTCCAAAGTTTGCTATTGCATTCTGCAGTAGACTATTCCTAATGAAATGCATTAAAAATAAGAGAGAGGTTGTTTGTGATAGTGTTTTGGGCCATCCTGCAGCTTCCTCTCTTGCACACAGGCCGGGTGGTGGCATGGAAACGTCATCCTCATTTGGAGTTACATTTCATTCTTGCCGAGCTGATAACAACTACATTCATTAGTGCAAATAAAATCTGAATAAGTGAGAAGAGACGGAGTTCTTTTTCACACTGGCTTTTCAACAAGCACAAGAGTGATATTTTCAGCTGCACCCATCCATTGCTGGTATGTTTCACTCTACCAAACATGCAGAACATTCTGACTATATAAGTATTTTGGTGTTAAGGTGTATCTCAATCATGTACTGTCTATAGATGTATAGCAAAAATTATGGTTCTTTTGGTTCTAAATGGTGTTGCTTAAACAGAATGTTGATGTCGTCAGTCATCTAGAAGTTCTTTTTATGAATTAATTCATTTTTGTTGCATATGAATTAATCTTATTAGTAAAATGTGTCCAAGCTTTATTGTCAAGTGCTATTAATATAATGCCACTGACGAGATTGGAGATCAGGGCTCTCAGACTGCACTGTAGAGGTGCACGTTTCTGACAAAGATAATGATGAAACAATTACTGTAAGAGCACTCCGTCCACTCTTATCCAGGGTGACCTATGAAAGGAAGATAGGAGCTTTGAGTTGGGCTCAAGGCTACGCTTTATCGTTTCTGGAAATCAAACTTATGACCTTTTGTTGCAGCATTTCCTTCTCCATCTACTCACCCAACATGAACACAACTCCTTTAGTGTTTTGGGTTTATTACAGGTTTAACAACAGGAAAGACGGAATGAACAACGGGGAAAAAGCTGATTGTTAAAAATGAATAAAAAAGAAATGTTAGATGTTACAGTACTTAGTCCTTTGTGCACAACAGTCCAGAAATAACCAATACAATGCAGAGGAGCTGTATGTTAGGATGCAAATGTTTAAAGGAGTCAGACCAGATGTTTTGCAGACTTAACCATGTTCATTTGTACAAAGTGCAGGTGATGTCAGACTGAGAATTTGCAGTTTGTATTCACTTGTATGTACCTTTCCACTCTTGCTGATAGTAACTACATCCGAAAGAAACCTAACAGATCTGTAAAGACAAAATAGCCATAAACTTGGATAAGTCAGTAACCTTAAACTACTGGAAATTAACTAAAATGTGCCTAATGTCATGCAGTCGCTATGTTCCACTCAGCTGCAGCTCTAGAAAAACTAGAACAATGGTCACGCAGTTTGTTGTTGTTGTTTTTAAACAAAAATACTGGAGATTTTTTAGTGAACTATTTGATCTAGAAATTTCTCAATAGTTGCTGCTCACAAATGCAAATCATACCAGATGATTATGGTAAAAGTATCAAATCAAGCACCTGCAGCAGACTGTTTTTACAACTATTTGTGAACGAATGGGTCACTCTCAACAAAACCAGTCCTGAAATTTCCTGACTCCTAAATATTCCACAGTCAACTGTCAGCTGTATTATAAGAACATGGAAGTGTTTGGGAACGACAGCCACTTAGCCATAAAGTGGTCAGTCACGTAAACTGACGGAGCGGGTCAGCAGATGCTGAGGGGCATAGTGTGAAGAGGTCACCAACTTTCTGCAGAGTCACTCACTACAGCCCTCCAACCTTCATGTGGCCTTCAGATCAGCTTCAGAACAGTGTCCTGAGAGCTTCATGAATGGGTTTCCATGACCGAGCAGCTGCATCCAAGTCATACGTCACTAAGAGCAATGTAAAGTGTCGGATGCAGTGATGTAAAACATGCCGCCAGTGGACTCTGGAGCAGTGGAAACACCTTCTCTGGAGTGATGAATGACGCTTCTCCATCTGGTAATCTGATGGACCAGTCCTGGTTTGGTGGTTGCCAGGACAACTGTACTTGTCTGACTGCATTGTACCAAGTGTAAAGTTTGGTGGAGGGGGGATAATGGTGTGGGGTTGTTCTTCAGGAGCTGGACTTGGCCCCTTAGTTCCAGTGAAAAGAACTCTGAATGCTTCATCATACCAGGACATTTTGGACAATTCCAGCTCCCAACTTTGTGGGAACAGTTTGGAGCTGGCCCTTCCTCTTCCAACATGACTGTGCACCAGTGCACAAAGCTGGTCCAGACCTGGATGACAGAGTCTGGTGTGGATGAACCTGACTGGCCTGCACAGAGTCCTGACCTCAACCTGATAGAACACCTTTGGGATGAATTAGTGGAGACTGAGTGCCAGACCTTCTGGTCCAACATCAGTGTGACCTCACAAATGTGCTTCTGGAAAATGGTAGAAAATTCCCATAAACACTCCTAAACCTTGAAGACAGTTTTCCCAGAAGAGTTGAAGCTGTTATCGCTGCAAAAGGTGGACTGACGTCATATTGAACCCTCTGGATCAGAAATGGGAGGTCACTTAAGTTCATATGGAGTCAAGGTGACAATACTTTTGGCCATAAAGTGTATTTAGCCCTTCTCTGACCTTGTCTAGGTTCTCTTAAGTGTGTGTTTCTCATTCACACACTGCTCATTATTATAGTCAGTCCTCATTAATATATTCATGCACTCTAGTCAGTTAAGGTTTAATGTGTTTTGCAGCATATTCCTCCTGAACAGTGATTAAATTAAAAGCTCATACATAACTGCATACCTTTAGTAAGTTACGAAAGGATCTATTGTCTAGTTTACAATGATATGCTAAAATAGCCTGAACAAATTTAAAGTCAATTCAGTCCCTTGGCTTTAGGGGTTACGTATGGGCTAACCTGAAGGATGACCTACTTTATACCCACTTAATCAGAAACGGTCCAATTCTGTAATAATGACATGCTCTCAGAACTCTCGCAGGGCAGGGTGTGATGTGTAAATTAATAGGAAAAAAGAAATCATGCTTTGTTTACAAAGGACACTCTTACATTCGAACCGATCCATAATGGTGACACACGTCAAGAATAGAACTCCGTACCAGCATAGAAATGACATGACAGATCAGCTCACGAGCCAGTAATCACAAGTAGAACAAGGGACTCGCACCCTGGTGGGATAATCAGTCACAGCTGATCAACTGTGACCAACATTACCCACACTCTGATCCCAAAATAGAAACTAACAGACACAGCCATAAAAAAGTAAAGGTCAAGGGTTTGAAAGAGTCAGTCAGTTTCACATCAAGGAAACACACACTATCCTAGAATGTTTGCAGTAAACACTTTGTACATTAAAACCGTGACAACAAGTCTGACTTGACTCCTGAGGAAGTCAGCTGATCAATGGCTGGATACGAATGAAGCTCCTGTGGAAAGAATGACACAAATAGTAACCCAATAATGCCGCCTAAATGTGTCTCGTATGGGAGTCACCACTATGAAAGCACTAAGTTTTGAGTTGTTTCGGATGCTGAAACCGGCTCCTGTAATGGTCGTCGTTCGAGTAGCTGTAGCGATCCTTCTCAGTTCCTCCCTGATGCTACAAACTGAGCTCCGTGACCTTCTGCAGGCAAGTCTCTAACCACTTACACATGCTTCACACCACCACACTTTGAAATAAAGAAAAAAAAATATCTTAGATGAGTTTTTTCTTGTACAGCCTCAAAAAGAAGAAGAGGAGTCATGAGTGGCCTACGGGAAGAGAAATAATGCAGAATCAACTCGGGTTCATGAGTACATTCTGCGTTCTTCGTGCTGTGTGCTGAGTGGTTTGTCCTTGCCATCAGTCAAAGTACATTTAAGTCTTTTCTCTTATGCATGAGTCTCCTTTTCATCTGTAGCATCTGAAAGAGTCTACTATTCGTCCTTTAGGAACGATGCTCTCCTCAATTTTAAAAGGATGTTCTATTGTCATTCACATCAATTTAAGAAACAACTATACTGCTGCATGTATCTGCTGCTAATAGACTTAAAGAGTTTGATGTAAATTTGTCTGAAAGGAGTTTAAATGTAACATATGTGTATTTATATACACAAAGTCAAACCATCAGCTTTAACACATGCTTACTTGGTTGATAGGTCTCCAGTTGTGTTTTTATTTCTGTCGCAACTGAATTGCCATCTGGAACCACCAAATTTGCTTTGTAAAAGCCTTTAAAAATTAACTAAATTGGCTTCTGATGCTTTAACTGGTCATAAATCCATCTCCCATGAATTCTAGATTTTTATTAAAGTAGAATTACTGGGGGGAAGAGAAAGCAACGAACATTTTCTTCCATCAAAACAAATATGTACATTGCAAAAAGGGAGTATAAGTGGCAGGTTGAATTAAAGATTTGATTTTTCTCTTCAGATTCACCACCTGCAGGTTCCTATGTTGTTTAGAGTTTAATAACCTGGAATAATTTTACCTAAGAGATTTAAAAAATGTAATGCTTTTCTGTGAATTTCTTATTTCCCCCCACTTTTCTGTCTATATTTATCCACACTCATTAGTTATTATGTAAATTGTTTTGTGCTCTGGCCAGTGGAACCATTTATCTTCCCAGCTGTGTCATTACACTGGGCCGCCCCGGCAGCCCCGGCAGCCCCGGCAGCCCCCGGCAGCCCCCGGCAGCCCCGGCAGCCCCGGCAGCCCCCGGCAGCCCCGGCAGCCCCGGCAGCCCCGGCAGCCCCCGGCAGCCCCGGCAGCCCCGGCAGCCCCGGCAGCCCCGGCAGCCCCGGCAGCCAACAGTTACCCTCGGTGGTGAAAACTACTGCTGCATTCAGCTCTCTGTTAGCAAACCCCTTGAAATGTTGGCACAAAATGGCTCAGTGGGAGTCGGTGCTGGTAGTCGACGTGCTGTGTGTTCCTGAGCAGCTGTCTCCCACTGATGTATGCCGAGGACTAAAGCAGACACAGCTGACATGAATGGGAGATGCCGGCTCCAGACTTCCAACAGCATGCAGGAGATGATCACTTCTCCCTGTTTTATCCTCCTCACACAGACTGCCAGAGCTTTCTACAATTTCTGCACTCGTCTAGTCCTTGTCATGTTTCAGAGCTCTGAAGGCTGCGTGGTTACTCAAATCACCTCGAATCCACCTTCAGGCTGACCTCGAGCGACCAGGAGAGACAGCGCATCATCATCTGTTGGGCCCGAGGTTCAAAACCACCTGGGATTTAGTTACTCTGTCATCATTAGGATCATTCCCCAAAACACAGCAGGGGTACTTAAAGACTATATGATCCCCGGCTGAAGACCGTTAATAGCATTTTTGAGTCTTTCACTTGCAGAATCAACCTGCAGTTTAAACTTTGGTGGATTTTAGCCATGCTAGCAGCATCAAGCACATATCAAAACTGAGACGGACATTTCTGACAGCGATGGTTCCCAGCTGATCCCCTAATGATTAACCGTGGGTTATTGATTCATTCTCTCAAGGATTATTTGTAATCATTTTGTTCATCCCTCAGCTTCTCACTTTGTTCGTCATCAGTCACAACTATAAACAAGCTAAATTTTAAGTGTGAAGCCAAATAGCCTTGAAAATAGTTTATATTCTTGTCAACGTGTGGGGTAGTTTGTGGTTATTTCTAATTAGATGATTTTTGAAAATTGCAATGCAAAATGTTAATCTCTTTGTTAGTTTTCAGCAATTCACCAGAGGCAGCCCCTTCAAAAACAAAAACAAAAAAACTTGGCAGATGATTGGATAAACCATCTGTTCAACAAATGTGAAAGGCCGGCTGCGACAAAACGGATCGTCAGACCGACGTTTTCCTGGGAAAATCAAAGCTGTGTGCAAACAGCTGTTGGCACACCTGCACTGCAGCACTGAAATGTTCTACACCTGTTTCAGGCCTTCAACATTTACTTGTGAATTCTTGTGAACATCAGCCAACCAGCTGGTAGGAAGTCTGGAATGTCAGCGTGGGCTCTTCGTCTTCCCGCCGCCGCTGATCCTCCACAGAGTTTCAGCTGAGCGTAATGTGGATGCTAGAGATATCTGCAGCAGAAATGTAAGATTATCACTTCAACATAAGGGGAAAACTTGGAAGAAGCAAATTGCTTAAAATGCTTTAGTGTGACACCCCATTTCCTTGAAAGTGATGCACTAAGATTAAAAGCTGTCTTTCATGTTGTTTAATGATGCTTAATTTAACTTGCAGACAAAACGTGCAACATTTTATTAATGTGCGCCTTTTGTGCTTGACTAGGTAATAATTTCTGGAACCACTGATATGACAAAGCAAAGGTTAATTAAAATAGTAATTTGTCTAGAATTGAATAACAAGCAGTTTGTGTATAATCTCTATTATACATTCATATAAAGCAGACATACTTGCATGTGTCTGACACGTTCGGGCCTGAAGCTTCTTTGTGAAATGCTGCAAGGATCCTCTTTTCTATGCTGCCAGTGTTCCTTGAACCCTCACCCTCTTAAAAAATAAAAAAAGGAATCACTGCGAAATCAATTATTCAATATCAATACTCCCTCCCTTATGTCATCTTGCACAGCCTCTAAGATTCACAGCAGAGCAAACCTTTCCAACCTGTTCAGAGACCATTAAATTAACTGGAGGCTTAATGGGGAAATGGGGCATTTGGGAGGGAATGAACTCAGTGTAAGGCATCTGAGCGTGAACAGCAGAGAATAAAAATAATTTGATCATCAATGGCTTTTTTTGAATGTGAGTCATGTTGCATAAAGCATGACTGTGTTATTGATCCATAATGGCTCATACTGTCTCATGCTGCTTCCACTTGCCAAACCGAAGCATATTTAGATATGATTCTAATCTTTTGTTTGGCGTGAGCTAATGAGTTTCCAGAGACAGAAAAAGAATGCTTTCATTCCCAAATCAGACGACTCTATATCAGGTATTGCTTGGAATGACAAAGAAGAAGAAGAAAAACGTCAAAGCCCATGGGTGACTTTGAAAGTTTTGTTAGGGCGAGTGGAGATTTTCCGAGGACTGATAGCTGTAATTTGTAACCGTAAAGTCAGGTTTTCTGCGAGTGATGGATTTGCTTGCCACTCAGATGTCTTGTAATCCTCATTACTTACAGTTCATGGATCAAACTGGCCTGTTCCTGCTGGTATGAATATTACCAGATCAGAGGTTCGTGGCAGTGACAAATGTTTAACACGACTTTTATATCGCCAGCTGTGAATGACATTTTCTCCACTATTTTCTCTTTGAAAAACACACAAACAGTGAACAGGTTTCAGTAAAGAAAGACTCTTGAGTAACAATACAAAAAGCACAGACTGCACATTTTTCCTCTGTTGGATCAGCCCTCATTTCAAATTCTGATGCGCAACGACTCCTCTGCCCTCACATAAAAAAATTAATAAATAAGAAAAAGAAACTGTAGAGGCGTGATATCAGCAGTTATTAGGTAACAGAACAGATGCACATTTTCACGCAAATGAAATGATACTGTAGGTGGATCCATGCACATCTTACTTCAGGGCAAGAAATGATGTTTTGTTTTTGTTTTTTCTTTCTTTATTCCCAAGGTGGTGCGCTGCAGAAAAGTGAATATTGATGTATTCAGTGTTTGTTTCAGAGAGAAAATTGTTATTCTGCGTGGTGTTTTGGAGGATCTCATCTTAAAGAGCAGCCCTGGGTCTGGAGCCTGGAGACTACTTAACATGTGTGTGTGTGTGTGTGTGTGTGTGTGTGTGTGTGTGTGTGTGTGTGTGTGTGTGTGAGAGTGTGTGTGTGTGTGTGAGAGTGTGTGTGTGTCTGTGTGAGTATGTGTGTGTGTAGCCAGACAATGCGTCTGGATTCACAGAAAACCAATCAAGACACCTGCCGGCTACCACTGCCAGTCACTGATAAAATAGAAAAGACCGGCCTCTGGCGCACAGAGTCTTTTCTACACAACAACCGCCATGTAAAGGTCATGGAGGATTGGAAGAATTGTTTCCTCACCCATTTTATTTCTCTGTCTTTAACACATGCCACTTTTAACGTCTGGCGGATGAACCTGATGAAATAAAAGACATTAAAAAGGCAGTTGTGGACTGTGATCGTTTTTTATTACAAAAAGAACATCGGCTCAAGGCGAAAAACAGATCGAAACAAAAGGCTCGAGTACAGACAATAAAAGGCTGCTTGAGTAACTGACCCACAGCTACAACATCAGGAATAAAGCACTTCACCATTTATCATGCACAGACAGGATACTCTGCAGGAGATGCATGCAGCAAAAAACAAAAAACAAAAACTACCACCTCAGCACTAGAATGTTACAACATCTGCAATATGCAGGAAAAGGCCACAGCAGATCACAAGAACATCAAATATCATCAAAAGGATCACAGTCCCGTCCCGTCCCAGCAGGGACAATGTCAGGGAACCTTTTTTTCTCAATTCTAACGATTTTCTGACTTTTTTTTTCTTTTTAACAGGTTGTATGACATCTGTGAAGAGCACAGACACTGATGTGATCGCGTTTCCAGTGTCTTTGCTACGAACGATACTGTAAACAATCTACACTATAAGGCGCACAGTTGAAAAGTTGCCCAACGAAAGAGCCACAACTTCAATTCAGGTAAAGGGTTTAATGTGAAAATGCGTCGACATCTTCTACATCAAGACTCTGCAGATCTGGCATACCAACTGCCAATATACCAACTGCAGGCAGTAAAATGCTGTTTGATTTTTATTCCAATAGCCACCACGCTCAAATACACACTTCAAACACACACTCATACCTGAAAACACAAAACAACAACAACAACAACAAAAAAAAAAACGTTTGAGGACAAAAATATGAACCTACTTTGTCTCTTCCTAAACATTAATCTCAACATTTTTCCAGTGAGGCACACAGTACAGCACAGTAAACGTTTTTTCTTAGACACCTCTTTTGGTTGTTGACATCTAAAGACGTTGACACTGAAGGCCCCATCTCCACTGAAAAGACGAATAATATCATTGTTTTTATTTTCTTTCTAAAATTGCACATGTACGACAGTTAATTACTCATTGCTGGCGTCGGCCTGTGCAACGCGTTCCTTAACATTAAAGGGAGCTTTTCCACAGAAATCTTCCTCTTTGTGATTATGAAACCTGCAGTGGGACCATTGAACTTTATTTTTTCTTTGTTTTGAACCCTTGCAAGGCACTAAAGGCTCAGGTCAAAATGACCCACGGCAGAGTGAAGGTCCTCGCCCATCCCATGGCGCCTTCCAAGGGTTAAACCTCTTTTCCTTTCTTTCTAGAAAGTTCTCACAAAGACATAAGGCATTAATTTCCTCTTCGGCTGCATGGTGCCATACAAAGTCTTTTGAACTTTTCCTCAAACTAGAACTAAATACTACAAAACAAAATACTTCATCCCAGACTAATTACACTACAAATTGTTTTACGGTAACTATTTTAAACACTGATTGTCTACCTTATCAATAGAAATCCTAAGATGTACAGTACGTAAACATGACAAGATGTAAACACTGTTTTAATCCATCTGGCTTGTATCTCAAAAGATAATTGGACCCTGTGTGAGATGTGAGGAAACGCTTGCAGACGTGAAATGGAGGAGGAGTGAGGTAGTCCACACGGGAACTGATGACAGGGAAAGGGAGGACCAACCTTTACTGGCTCCGCTGCATCACGTTAGTATTCTTCTCTTATTTCTATTCACACCTCAGTTCTGCTTGTCTTGTTATTGTTAAGAATTTTCTAATTTGGCAGGGAGACGCTGTTGAATTACTTTAGACGACAATATGCTGTCAAATTTATTTTCAGTCTGAACTTTCAGAAGATTATTCGACAGCTGTTTCTTTCCCTCCAGGCGAATTGGCAGTCATTTGTTCTTAGGGCCCCAGAGCTTTTTAAGCATCAACTCAGTCAACTTAAACTTCACATCCAGCTCGTGCACACTCAGGTCCGCTCAGACGATGCGGTAGTCAAAGGTGTCTTTCTCGGTGTGGTCTGTCCAGTTGGATGAGGGCATACTGCGGTAAGGGTCCAGCAGGATGCGGAAACAGCGCACGATGAGCAGGGCCAGGAAGATGAATAGCAGCAGCACGAAGACGAAGGCGGCCTTCTGCTCCAGCGTCAGGTATGAAGGCACGTGATGGCCACCTCCCGACGAGGACAGCGTGCTGCTGAAGAGGCCCTCAGCCATCCTGGGCACATCCATGCTTGATCGTCTCAGCTCCAGCTCTTTGTTTTTGCTGAAAGTTTTCCGAAGGGAAGATGAGCTTAGGGGACAGGATCTGTGGGCTTTAACAGATGAAACAACAAACCAATATAATGAAATAAATACGCAGATTTGATGTATTTCTACAGGTCGAAGCCAGAAAATGTTAAACATTCTCAGGCAGAACAATGTGGAGCCTGTATGAGTCTATGTTTAGAACTCTGGGCACAAAATCTAGTCAGTGAGCAATAAATCTCAGTTGGTGACGAGTTTTAACAGCTCAGGGGATTTCAAATGACACTTTGGAGTTTGTTATGTAACATTTGCTGGAGGAACGCTGCTCTGGAGGTAGATATGCCACTGGCATCATTATACCGGCTGATAATGTGAAATGACCATTCCTGCCCTCCGTGAGTTACATACGCAGCCAATCTGCATCAACAATTTAAATTCAGGGGAAACATTTATTTTAAACACGTAAGCTTGTATAAAGAAAAATGGATTTCTGCTCAGGCAATGTTATATGAATGAAACATGAATACAGACAGGTTACAGCAGGTTGATGAAGTCAGTTCCAACAAAATCCCAGAACGGCAGGGACCCATAAATGGTTTCAAGTGGTTTGGACTAAATTAACACAAACGCTGCCAATGTCAATTAAGTTTAATATTAACTTTGATGCTAATTTCCCTGGTTCATCATCTGCTGTGTATTGTGGCACTTTCAGACGAACTTCTAGCCCATAAAAAAGGTGGACATAAGTGAGACGTTAACTTGTGTCTGAGAGTCTCGAGTTCAGCATTTTGTGCTCCGTCCTCCTTTTCAGTCTGAAAACTGTAAGTGACGAGCGAGTGGCGAATCTGACTGAGAAGCACAAAACATACCCTCACTCACGGATTAGTTGTGTCAATGACGGCACATCCCCACCCTACAGAAGCCCCAGTAACGTCCAGATACAGACCAGTCCATGAGAAGACGTTCAAGAAGTTGAGCAGGAGTAAAATGGAGCTCGAGGAGGAGTCAGCGCACTGGCAGTGTCTTAGTGACCCTTAATGTGCTGTGAGGGTTAAGGCATTTCTTTTCTAAATATGAGATGACTGGCACAAAAACGGACAAACTTGGAGTGCCGATTAAAATACAACATAACCGAAGGAGCATAGAGTCGTTTGGACACCAGCTCCTCTACGTGAATTTCGCACGGGGAGTCGCAGCAACGACACTAAAACGTAATAGGGATTGTATTGCTTGTTACCAGGTGATGTAAGGCAAGGCACGTTTATTTGTATGGCACATTTCATGCACAACACAATTCAAAGTGCTTCACATATGAAGATTAAAAAAATGCATTAAAAATTAAATGAGTTTAAAAGCAGAAATTAGAGACAGACAGACATAAATGAAAAAGAATTAAACAAATGAGATGCAAGAAATAAAGGTTACAGTGAATTATGGTGGATTACTGAAAGGCAGCAGTAAATAAAAAGGTTTTCAACCTCGACTTAAATCAACTGACTTTGGGAGTTTGTTCCACAGGTGAGGAGCATCAAAGCTGAACGTGGCTTTACCGTGTTTGGTTTTAACTCTGGGTCCAGAAAGTAGGCGTGGCCCTGATAACCTGAGGGTTCTGGTTGGTTCATATTGGACCAGGAGATCAGAGATGTATTTTGGCCTGAGGCCATTCAGAGATTTTTAAACCAACAGCAGGATTTTAACATCTGTTCTGGGACAGACGGGAGGCCAGTGTAAAGATCTCAGACCTGAGTTATATGGTCCAGTCTCCTGGTCTTAGTGAGGACTCCTGGATGTGTTACTGTGAAGGAGCATCTCTGCAGTCCGGATATAAATTCTTGGCTGTGACTTCCATTTTTCTAAATAGAGTTTAAACTAGTTAGACTGTTTTTCCTTCTTATTCATTCTTAATGTAATGTCTCTCTGGGGAACGATAAAGTCTTATTCTGTTATGTTAATCAGATGTGAAACTAGAACTTCAGATCATAAACTCTTCAAGTAGGTCATAAATCAAGTGAGAAATTGTACATTTTTGCACAGACTTCAATTTCAACAGACATCTTTTAGTAAACTCATAGATTGCCTTCCACTGGTCATAAAACATGATGCTTGAAGTTTAGGTGATGGTTTCAGTTCTTTACACAACCTTGTCTTACAGCCACAGCAACCTTTACATGAACTTACGACCATATGATTAAAACACGTTACGTACTTCTATAATAGCATCTTATTAATCACAAGAAGTCTTTCCTATACAGTTAGGAACTAGGATATTCAAGAAGTGACTAGTTAATACGTGAGCGGAGAACAAACGGCTGCGACCTTGTCTGGATATCTCCGGGCCGCCGAGCCCTACAGGTGGTTGGGTTGGGACGGGTCAATGTGTTCGGTTACATCACAAAACAAAACAACAAAAAAAGAGAGATTTTTCTGCATGCAGCTGTGGGAGTCACGTCTTTTGATAGGAAAGTGTCGAAACATCACGTTTAGAGGAGAGGACAGTTGGATTGTTTTTGAAGAGCAGGGCTGGGAGTAAATGAATCAATTCCCAACAGCAAGCACGAGTGTTTGGGGTTTTTGTCTCCCTCCTGCTGAGCAAATTTTTATTACTGCAAATCAGTCTTCATTTGATCTCTTTATGCCACGGGAAAGCACCGGACAAAGTTGTTGATTTCAACCCAACACGAGAGCATCTGAAGCTGTTTTTCAAGCTTAACATAAAGGGTGTCGACATCTGTCTCGGTCTGGTTCATCTCTTCAATTAGAGCATTTTGAGGTCATGGTTCCTCCACTACAGCAAAAATCATTGAAGGCCTCATCGCAACAGCTGGTGGTTAAAAGTTATTTGTCTTTTGACCTCTTTGTATGAAGTTTGTCTGCTTGAAGCTGAAAGTCGCAATTTGCTTTTGCTATAAAGCAAACGAGTACAAGAGAAACGTGCCTTTTCTACTCTTCCATCTTTAAAATCTTCTCAAAAACCCTTCAGCATTAACTTTCTCAGGAGCTGTTACTTATCCCTTTTTATGATGAACAGAGCAGAATGTTAAAGCAGAAGGAAGCTGCGTTAAATCAAGCACGTCTGATGAGAGATTAGGTACATTCAGATTTTGAGGGTGAAAGCTGTAACTGGTCATCTGGTGATGGATTCCCCTGCGGTCCAGGCAGCTTAAATGAGACACAGATTAAACAGCAAAACTCAGATTCAGATTGTCTGACGCCTTTCCACCGTTTGCCTGCTGTTTTCAGATTTATTCAAATATTACCACAGATTAACAATTGCTTTAGAGAAACGGTATGCCAAACACCAATCTCTTTCAGGCTATGTCCTTCGATTACGCTTCCGTAAGCATGAAGAACCCTCTCAGACAGTAACAATCACTCGGGAGAAACGCTGAATGTGTTATGAGGCGACTCAAAGTGACAAGACAAGCAGAAGGGCTCTCTTCCTGCCTTAAAGGAAAAAAAAAATCTATCAACAACTCACAAGAGAGACAGAGAGAGCAGCCTTCAGCACTGCCTCGCTGATCAGCAGCCTGTAATCCATCACACTTAAAACTCAAAAATGACATTTCACAGCAGTGATTCATTGTTCTTGCTGAGAAAAATGATAAAGAACAGGGTTGTTTTTCTTTGTCCACAGGAATCCCATTAGTGTTTACTGTCAAATCACAATCTCATCGTCTTGTCCTCCAATGACACAGTCAGGTTACTGACTATCAGCCCTTTAGGCCCCCAAAAAACTCTGCTATGTGTGTTATAAGGTTATGTAATGCACTTCAAAAGCCTGTGAACATTTATATCATGAGCACTTAATAACTAAGCCGCCTGAGTTACGAGCTTTTCTTGACAGAATTTCACAAAGACGCACTAATCATTTAAGCTTCCAGTGCCAACTTAAGAAACAGCTTCTCGTGTCAAAAGGGAATGTTGGTAAAACATTACATCATCCGACATCTGCAACAGCCACACTTCCAGAAAACAACTCATTTGGCCCTAAAATATCATCCAGATATCAGAGACGCATCATGAAATTTCAGAAACAATGTTGGTGCACAAGATACAGCATTCATACAATGTACCTGCGGTGACAGTTTTGTGGAGATTAGACAAAGCCAGACCAGTGAGAGTCAAACTGACGACCGTGATCAGGATACTGAGCCAAAATGAGAACAGAAGCGAGTGATTTCAGAGTTGTCGGTGTATCCTGTAGGTTGCAGTGTTGGAGCTGATCGTGACTGTGAATTGTAAAAAATTAAAAAGAGATCTGTTGAGGGAAACAGGCGTTTAAAAGGTATAACTGGACGTTATTTATCAACATGTTCTCAGTCACATCACTAAATAAACTGCCTTTTTTTTTCTTATAATACTGCAAAACGACAAAGGAATGCCAGTCATAAATGATTTGGGTACTTGCTAAATAACAGAAACATAGTTGTAGTCACCCTGTTTACCCTTGCATGTTAATATTTTTTTTCTAAATGTTTAATCTTTATATATTTGTATTTCAGTCATCTTAATACCTATATAGAATGTGTGAAACTGGGAAAAAAAGTCAAATGTAAGAATGCAGGCAAAAACTATAAAATGAGAAAAAAAGAACATTCCCACATGAAAACCAAAAACGCAGCTGTGAGGGTGTGATTTTTATTTATTTATCATCATTGTGATTTTGACAGAATTGCAAGAAAACAATGAACTAAAACACTGGCTGGGTTGTGTCCATCCCGTGTAAATAAACGTATAAATGAAAAGGAAACTGGATACGCTGCTGCCTGCGTGGTTTATTTAGTTGGTTTTGCGTGATGCATCCAAATGCATGAACTGTGATGATATTGAAGACACGGCCACTGATCCAGCGCAATAACAATCTCAGAGCAAAGTAATGTGCCGCCATTTAAATGAACCTCCACACGTTCATTCGTTGGCCTGGATCTCGTTGGCCTGGATCTCAGATCTCAGATCTCAGATCCCGGATCTCCTTGGCCAGCTGCCTACAGGCTGCAAGCCACAGCTGGACTCCCGACTGCGCACGTGGATGTATAAAAACGCGTCCAAATCGCGTCTTTTTCGCGGGTGACAGCCCCTTATCGCACTTTCACAGCGGCAAAATTCCACCCATGAAATGAATGCATGACATTAAAAGCCGTTAAAAGACGCGCGAACGTGGCCGTTTGATCAGCAGGGCTACAGGTGAAAGTAGCCGACTCTACAACACTAACCTGTTGTTATCAGGGGAGCTCGGGAGCCTCCGTCAACGGCAGGACTCCATTCCGATGGATCCCGCTGTTTAGTTTTCAGCCTCTTTCAAAGAAACGGGACAAACAAGGAACAGGCGCGTCCTCGCAGACCGCAGGGCTCCTCACTACATGGCAGAAAAATGCCTCTCAGTGGTTGTTTTTTCTGACAATGCTGACTGAGCCCGGCAGACCTCACCCTCCACCGCTCGCTTGTTTCCCCCTTCGCGTTCTGACACACAGGCGCGGATGGACCCTGTCGCTACTGGCAACCTGTTGCCATAGCAATCCTCCAGGTGGGTTCTAGATGCTGCAAGCGAGTGAGGGAAAGGTGTGGCCCTTGTGTACTAAAACACAAAAAAATGACAAGTATTTAAAAGGGTTAATCAAAAATACATTTAAAGTGGTATTCTAACAGGAGTTTGTCAAATGTGAAGACGCTGATATTTTAACGTGCTAATATGACACTTTTATTTTCATCTTTTTAAAATAAACGACAACGACGCTAAACATAGAACCTCAATAAAAAATTAATTAAACATTTTATCTTTATGCATATATTCTTTTAGTTACTGAAGTTGGTTGTGGGTAGTGAACAAATTGGAAATTCACGTGTGATGCACGTTCAAAGAAGAAAATATGATTATTTTGTGGGTAAAATTCCTCCAGAGGTTTGGGAGGTGACAGTCCATGAAGGGGTCAGTGACTGTGCACTGCAGTTGGGAAGGAATCTGAAGTTACATAATGTCCTCAAGTCTGCGTCCGTGTCAGTGTCCAGCTGCTGTGCTGGACTACCACCTAGTGGCGGTCAGTGAGAACCGCACGTGGTCGTCGTTCAACTCAAGATCAGATCGTATAGATTCTAATCACAACTCCACTTGCTTTGGAGGAAACTCTCATCAAGATGCAGAAGACGATTATAGTATGTTCCTTAAATAAACCTGTTCAGCCTGGTCCTGGTCCTGGTCCTGGTCCGGGTCCGGGTCCGGGTCCGGGTCCGGGTCCTGGTCCTGGTCCTGGTCCTGCTCCTGGTCCCTTTTACAGAAACTAAATCCGTCTCACAGCCCCCCTGAGCTCATCGTTAGAGCATTACATGCTGTTTGTTTAACGGGCACAGAAACGATTACCGGCAGGCCTCGCATGCCAAGTTGTTAATAGATTTGTTAAATTTTTTATGGAGCTAGTTTGGTCATTTCTTTTGTTTGGAGATAATGTCATGAAGCGGTGCCCAACGGGAACATATTTAGCATACATACGTTATTTTTATCCAGCTTATGGCATCTTAATATTTCCTTAAAAACAAAACAAAACCAAAATTAATTCAATGCGTGCTCTTTCGGAAGAAGGAAGATTCAAATGGAATTCAATTCAATGTTAAATTTCACTATTCGTTTACAATTTACCTGAATATGAAAAGGTTTAAAATATTTTCAAGCTTAAAATGTAGTTTATTTTACTCCCATTTGTTTAAGAGCCGATGATCATACATGTTCTTCATATAATAACAGAATAAAAAGACTTAAAAACTACGTTAATGAATCATCAATTAATTCTATGCTAACTGAGCACATTGAATTAAGTCTTTTATGGCTACATTAATTAGAATATTTAATTTCATAACAGAAATCAAAAGAGTGTGATTTTAGAGGTGAGCATTAGACTGTGTAGCCGTGATTGGATTTACTGATGCTGGTGTTAATGTCTGAAAAGTTCAGCTTTTATCAGCTTGTCCAGTATGACAATGGACCACGATGCAGTTAGTCAGTGACACCCCCCCTTCAGAGTCAGGGGGCAAGAATGTGGTTGAGGCTTCCACCACATAAATGAGCGTGAGAGGTTGTCAGTAATGAAACTCTGTGGTTAGAAAGCAAAGTATCTGGAAATGAAGTTACTTTGAACTGTCATGCAGCTGGGGAACTTTTGCTGAAAGCCAATTTGTGAAATATGACTCATAATCTGATGTATTTTACACCTAATGCTGCTGGTGTTGTGTGCTTATCTGAGCATCTTCATCGTGCTGTAAAGTCTGGAGCAAGTTTGTCCCTCAAGTGAATCAATCACATACTCCATCCTTGCTCAGCCGTGCTCTATTTTTATCTACCTTCATCTACAAGGTGCTTCAGGGGTTTCAGAGAAAAATCCGCCGCCAGTTTCAACTCATTTTGTTTTAGACTGACATTCTGCCGCGCTGGTGCAACATTCATTTGCTGTGCAACAAGTAAGTTATGTTTTATAGTATATTGTTCTTGTAAATTGCATGTTATCTCATGTGCATTAAGGTCAGCGCTGCTTTGAGTAACATGCTAAAATCAGCAATACTAAGATGTTGTTGAGAAAGTATAAAGAGTTTGGTGTGCTATTCATAAATTTGCAATCTCTGCTAAATAAAACAACATGGGAGTTTACATATATATATATATATATATATATATATATATATATATATATATATATATATATATATATATATATATATATATATATATATATATATATATATATATATATATATTTAAACTCCTATGGTGGGTGATCACGACCCGCCTCCACTCGTTAGTTCAGTTTACATCACTCGTCAGTCATGTAAAGACTATCCACATTTCAGACGATCATTTGTTTAATATCCCACATATCATTGGGCAAAATACTCAACATCAGATCCCAAAACCCAATGTGCAGGCTGGTGTGTGAGTGGTTGTGTGATACACAAAGCTCCAGGGAAGCCCCTATCACATTTACAGTGATGTGGTGTGCTGGCAGCTTGATTAATTCGTCTTGACCGTACCTGTACCCCCCCTCCCCCTCCTTTACTGTTGTCCTGTCTGCTGTACTTACTTGGTGGGCCACAGAGAACGATGGTTTGTCAAGCTGCACCAGAACCACTAAAAATACATCAAGTGTGGGAATGAGTAGAGTAGACGTGAGTGGATTTATATGAGGGCAGCAGATGAAACTCAACACAAGCAAAACAGAGAAGAAAGAAGAGCAAACAAAAAAGAAAAAAAAACAGAAACTAAAAAAGTTTCACAATATTACTACTTTGCATTTACATTTTTTACATTGCAAACAACTAATGATGTGTTTCTAGATGCAGTCATTGGCTAAACCATGCAGCCAACTGACTAAAGTGTTAAAACAAATCTTCATGTTAATTTCATGCAATGTTTTATTAAATAAATATAAAATACCACATAATGCTGTAAAAAAGAAAGTACATCATCTTTCAATAATATTTGGCCATAAAAAAAGTATCTGCAAGGTCTTAAAGTGTCACAGGTTGCAGTCTATGGTTTTATTTAACTAATTTATAAACTTGAGGAGGATTAAATATCCTCATAACTGAACCATATATTTTTCTTTTTTTCAAGTAACTGTAGCCATTTTTAAGCATAAAACACAAAGAAAAGCTGAGGCTGATGGGAATTATATTACTTTTTTACACAAATAAAAAAATGATGCTAGGGTTATAGAAAAACAGTTACAGGAATTTCTTGAAGGTAAAGTTAATTTTTTAATCTTAGTGAAATAACATGCAAGTGTTTGAAGCAGAGACTGGATTAGGAAGTTTGGACACGCGTCGTCATCTACGACCGTTCAAAGTCTCTGTGGCTCATCACAGTTATGAAGCGGCAAAGCTCCTCGAAACCTCAGCATAGACGGAGAAAGCTTGAAGACGAGCAACGGAAGGCCTCTTGGCTTCAGTGTGTGAGGCTTGACTGCCTCAGGTATTGTCAGATAATATTAGCTGACTTTGTAAGAGTCATATATTTATCACGTTTAGCCCCCCCATTCTTTGGATATTTGATTTTCATTATGCATTTGTCACAGAGACCCCTCCATTCAGGATTCTTTCTGGTATCTTTTGCAAACTTTGCCTGTCTTGTGTCAGAATAACTGAATAATTTTGACAAGGTCATTCCAGCCTGACTGGATCAGCCAGACTGGAATGTAAAGATGAGGCACTGCATCAGAACACCTACAAATAACATGCACCCATGTAGTAGAAGGGATCAAAATGCAGAGGCTCCCAGTTTTCCTCTGAAGGGTTTAGTGCAGCTTAAATCATAAAACACACAAAAGTTCTTTATGAAAGCTTCCCAAAACTCCTAAGCTTTCAAAACTTGAGGTATAGCACAAGCTTACGTTATATGAGCTGACATGCTTAAAAAGATTTGAAAACACCCTGGTCTGGAATAATTTAGGAGCAACATTCAGTATGACAGCAGCTCAGACCACGCAACTACAGTAGGAAACAGTGAAGCAGGATTACGATCAGCATCACGGCGCAGTCTCAACAGGAGCAGTCAACCAGGAGCAGTCACACCAGGAGCAGTCAACCAGGAGCAGTCAACCAGGAGCAGGCAAAGGATCGTCAACCAGGAGCAGGCAACCAGGAGCAGTCACCCAGGAAGCAGGCAACCAGGCGAGGCAACCAGGCGCAGTCAACCAGGAGCAGGCAACCCGGAGCAGGCAACCAGGCAGTCAACCAGCGAGCAGGCAACCAGGAGCAGTCAACAGGAGCAGGCAACCAGGAGCAGGCAACCAGGAGCAGTCAACCAGGAGCAGGCAACCAGGAGCAGGCAACCAGGAGCAGGCAACCAGGAGCAGGCAACCAGGAGCAGGCAACCAGGAGCAGTCAACCAGGAGCAGGCAACCAGGAGCAGTCAACCAGGAGCAGGCAACCAGGAGCAGTCAACCAGGAGCAGGCAACCAGGAGCAGGCAACCAGGAGCAGGCAACCAGGAGCAGGCAACCAGGAGCAGGCACAGACAGACAGATGGTGGGAATGTGAATGTATATATCTATACACACACACACATATATACACACACACACACACACACGCACACACGCACACGCGCACACGCGCGCACGCGCGCACGCACGCACGCACGCACGCACGCACGCACACACGCACACACGCACACACACACACACACACACACGCACACACACACACTCACACACACACACACACACACACACACACACACACACAGACAGATGAGGTCATGTTGAGCTGCATGCAGAGGAGAGTCGGCTCCATGTCCAGCCTTATTGAGACGGACAAGTTTGAGGCTACATTCCCGCTGAGGGATGCTTTCACACGGACAGCTCCATATGCTGTGAGGCGGCTGAATTCTCAAAAAAATATGCCAGCCAGACATTCAAAGCCATCAGCTGTAAGACTCTCAGCTGGCAGAAAGCAGAACAGCCCATTTTTGATAGTGAGAATATTTTTTGCAAGCTTGTGGATCCTGTCATTCTTGTGTGGAGCGGCGGGATGTCAACTACTCCTAATACAACAGGGTGGGAGGTGGCGCATGCCAGCGGGAACAGCAGGATCCTAAGGTTATGTCGCCAACCACAGTCAGCTGGAGACTGGAGGATGTGGGTGAGCTCTGGAGAGCTAGACGTCAGGTCAGAGCTCACTGTGGTTGTGAAAGTGCCAAGACTGAAACACCGGGTCTCAATATACAGAACAGAGCAGGTTCACTTATAAATGAAACTTAAATGATTTCATCAAACGAAGAATGTATTTGGAAGATACATTACAATACAATTAGACAGCGTAGTGTACTGTGAAAACTAAATAGTGCTTTTATGAAGTTTCGCCCTGACGGGTTGTAGTCTGACAGGCACAGACCCCGTAATCAGTTTTTAAAAAAAGAATAAAAATCAAGTTCAGCTTATTTCTGCTGTAGTTGACGGCTTCCTGCTAGTAGAGCTTCAGTCGCTCCTCCCTCCTAACTCTTCTGTTTATCATTTCAAACTAGCTAGTACTCCAAAGGCCAGTTTAGTGGCTTCTTATTACCAAAAGAACCGTAACACTTTGTTTGTAGTAAGAAACAAAAGAGTTTTTTTAATGAAGATGACTGACATGAACTCTTAACTTTAACCAGTTAAATGTCTACCTGAAAAGGCATCCATGACCTCACTAAGTCGCAGCTCCTAAAAGGTGAAGCCAAAATAATAATAATAATTAGAAAAACAATACAAAAAAGAACCAAGTGGTCTCTCTAGACAAGATGCAGTCGGGATTAAGTTACAGTACGTTTCTGCAGCCGCCATCTGTTGTGCAACAATGAGTCACTGAGCCGGCTGCTGCTGGTCTAAACATGGCAGCTGGTTGCATCTTTACAACAAACGCAGCCTGGTCTCATCCTGGTCTCATCCTGGTCTCAGCCTGGTCTCATCCTGGTCTCAGCCTGGTCTCATCCTGGTCTCAGCCTGGTCTCAGCCTGGTCTCATCCTGGTCTCATCCTGGTCTCATCCTGGTCTCAGCCTGGTCTCATCCTGGTCTCATCCTGGTCTCAGCCTGCTCTCATCCTGGTCTCATCCTGGTCTCAGCCTGGTGTCATCCTGGTCTCATCCTGCTCTCATCCTGGTCTCATCCTGGTCTCAGCCTGGTCTCATCCTGGTCTCAGCCTGCTCTCATCCTGGTCTCATCCTGGTCTCAGCCTGCTCTCACCCTGGTCTCAGCCTGGTCTCATCCTGGTCTCATCCTGCTCTCATCCTGGTCTCATCCTGGTCTCAGCCTGGTCTCATCCTGGTCTCATCCTGATCTCAGCCTGGTCTCATCCTGCTCTCATCCTGGTCTCATCCTGGTCTCATCCTGGTCTCATCCTGCTCTCAGCCTGCTCTCATCCTGGTCTCATCCTGGTCTCAGCCTGGTCTCATCCTGGTCTCATCCTGCTCTCATCCTGGTCTCAGCCTGGTCTCATCCTGGTCTCAGCCTGCTCTCATCCTGGTCTCATCCTGGTCTCAGCCTGGTGTCATCCTGGTCTCATCCTGCTCTCATCCTGGTCTCATCCTGGTCTCAGCCTGCTCTCATCCTGGTCTCATCCTGGTCTCATCCTGGTCTCATCCTGGTCTCAGCCTGCTCTCATCCTGGTCTCATCCTGGTCTCAGCCTGCTCTCACCCTGGTCTCACCCTGGTCTCATCCTGGTCTCATCCTGGTCTCAGCCTGCTCTCATCCTGGTCTCATCCTGGTCTCAGCCTGCTCTCACCCTGGTCTCACCCTGGTCTCACCCTGGTCTCAGCCTGGTCTCAGCCTGCTCTCATCCTGGTCTCACCCTGGTCTCATCCTGGTCATGACACAAACACGCCAGATTCGAGGCACCACACCCCCGAGTTTCCTGGGACCAGAGCAGGTGACTTGAGACCACATTTAAAACTAAATGTTCCAAAGATAAATGTGGATACAGTAAAAATGTTTTTTTGTATATTGTAGGATATTTTGGTGACAGGAATGTGTTTTAGGTTGATCAGGAGAGATGACTTCCATTTGTTCCTGGAAGAGGCATGATTTAATTTATTAACCACCTGCTGCCACCCTTTCAAAACCACACAGTTACCACATGCACTCCTCAACCAGGTAAAATCAACACAAACAAGAAAACAAGAAGCTGATAGAAATTAAGATGAGTACTTCCATAAAATAAATAAAACATATCAAATAAATCTGGCCATTTCTGTCCTGTCCACGTCTCTGTTTGCAAATTACTTCCTCCGTGATTATCATATAGATTTATTCTCCCTGAAAGAAAGCCGGCAGCAGCAGAAGGATCATTAGCATCAATGAGTCACTTTTCCTGTTTAAATGTTTGAATTTCCTAAACCTCAGGCTGAGGAAGAGGAGTGACATCTATCTGCCACTAAAGCTTACTGATAAACATAAATAAATAAATAAAGTTTGATGTGAAATAACTACCTCTGACTGAGTTTCTCTCACTCAAAGTGGAAAAACAAGAACCTCCGCTTTTTAAATTCAATGTTTAGCACTGGTGTTCATTATAATTAGTGTGTCATTCATAGACAGCCGTTAGTGAAAACAATAAACATAAATATTGCCTTTTAGTGCTATACTAGACTCATTTGGCTTATCTTTTTTAAATGTACACAGAAACACGTAATCTTGACACAGCTCCCACCCTCCTAACAAGTATCAGTCCTGACGCCTGAAAGAAAGAGTTCTTTTGCTTACTCGTGCTGGTCCATGTAGGTGAGGGTAAGCGGTGAGAATACAGCTCAGCATGAAAAACACAAGCCCCTGGTTCATTGGTTATATTGCAGTTAATTGCGATGGGGAGAACTGACATTTGGATTGTTATTGAATAAAATGCAATGCTGCAGCCTGGAGGCCAAATGAGCTGCCATCAAAAGCTTCCCTCCTCCTTCAGGGCCCCTCTAAGGCTCTGCAGTGTCATTTTAATTAAGAAAGTTAGACTTCTTTTATTTCTGTGCCTTGCTGCTGAGACATTATCTGTGCTATGGTATGATCTCAGGGGTAAGTTTAGCTGGGTGTGTTACAGAGGTATGATAATGAGACTCAGTAAAATCAGGATTGGTAGAGCTTGTTTGCAGAAATCGATGGCTACAGTTAGTCAGGAAGTTAAAGAAAAAAAAAAGCTTTGTTGGCATGTTACACAAATGCTGAAGGTAAAACAACCCTGGAAATATTACAGCTACGTTAAAAGAATAGGTAATAAATGGAAGATTCATCCATGCCAACGATCACAAAACACCAGAGATGTCAACAAATCCTCTGCTTATAAAGGTATTTTAGTGGCAAATTTGTTTTACTTTGTTACAAATTCAAACTTTACTAAGAGAAAGGATTTTTATATCCAAATGCATGTTTACCTGCTGAATCTCTCCCCTGACTTTCAGGTGACGTGGTTGTGATGTAGTTTGATTCTGCAGAATCTGCAGCTGAGAAATGTAGTCAAAGATGACCCAGTGAGCATGTCAACACCCGGTCAAAACTCCAGGCTCAGGCTCGTTTTTTTAGCCTGGTACATCAGGTCTTTGCTGGTTCTCATTCCTGCGGCTCCAGACTTGGCTGCATACCTCTCCACGGAGAGCTGAAGAGAGCAGAACTTGACAGATGATTGGAAAAACCTTAATCACACATCTCTACAACAACAATGGGGGCTGTCCACATTGCATGGGCCCAGTTTTAGGTATTTGGGTCAGTATAAAGTGCTACATTGTTCACAGAGGTGTAAGCTGTGGCCTTCACAGTCAAGATTCATCTCAGCTGAATGTCCCTGGGAGATTGTGGACTGATGTGTTGGATAACTCTTTGTCACTATCGTCAAGAAAGCAAATGAGGGAAATCTTTTGGAAGAATGATTTCCATCCTTTCAGAAGAGTTCAACAGACCTGGTGTCCATGCCAGGAGCTGTTCTTGGCAGAACATGGTGGGATAAAACCTTAGAGACCCCTTTTTGACTGTTCCAGTGCTGTTTTGGGAGGCATTGCCCAAAACTGAACCGGTTCCCTGCCAAAGCTTTTGTTCTCTGCCAGAAAAACTGGCTTCCAATCAGCTATTGGTTGGACGAGCTCTAAGTAATACTTATGTCAGAGAGCAGGAAGTATTTAATAGAGCAGTTGTTGAAGGCCACAAGATTCATTTCATTAGCATTCTGGAGTTACAAACTTGGAAAGTAAGCTTCAACGACATAAAATAAAATTCACAGACATGCTTTGTGACATTTAACGGGTCATGTGTAATCTTATAAACATTTTACCAACAAACTAAAGGGAAAAACAGAGCAAATAAAAGGCTGAATAATGATGATTTGTTGATAAAACCAGCTCTAAACACTAATGACATTTAACTAGTAATTAAACACTGAAATGTTGATATCTGCTGACTCACTATAAAAGCAACTAACATCACTAAATATAAGAAAATCTAATAATTTACACATGCAAAATAATGCAAAATAATAGATTATTTACTGTTTCATGTCTGCATGAAACAGTAAATAATGAAATAACATTATTTTCTGAAATAGAATTGACAGAATTTAGCGTTTATCAATATTTGTTAAAAACACACACACACAAAATATATATACAATTCAGTCATCCATGAGTGACCTGGAGTGAGCCGCTGCGCCTCCACATGGAGAGGAGCCAGCTGGGTTGGTTTTGGTCTTCTGGTGAAGAAACCACCTGCTGGCCTTCTTTAGGAGGAACACCTTGAGGAGGTGTTGTGGGGCTTCTCTGCTTTGGCCGCTGGCCTGGTGGCCTAAGTTCTACTCAGAACTGATCAGAAGCTGATGGCCGGCTGGCTGGTTTGCTGGCTGGCCGGCTGGCTGGTTTGCTGACTGGCCGGCTGGCTGGATGAGTGATTCCTGGGTGCTTTTAGCACTGTGCTTTGGGTACATGTCATTATCCTTTCTTCTGGATGACCTGCAACCGAGGCTGAACTTCCTGCCACTGGGCAATTAGTTTCACTGCAGGACGCCTTGATGGTCCTGATGCTTCCTTGTGCCCTCCACAGGCCTGAGGCCTCTTCTCTCCCTCCATGTTTCACAGCAGGTATGGTGTTCTTTTCTTTGAAAGCTTTCTTTTCCCCCGTCTGTGAACATTAAGGTGATGTGACTTGACAAAAAGCTCCCATTTTGTCTTATTGGTCCAAACAGCATTCTCCAAGAAACTTTGCAGATTGTAATCATACTGTTTAGCAAATTCAAGTCTGGCTCTTTTGTAATTTTCTTTTCGTAGTTGAGCCCCTCCGTGTTTTCTTATGTGGAGTTAATGTTGTTTTTTTAAAAGTGATAGTTAGTACAATCACACAGTGACCCACATTAACTTTGGAGCTCACCAAGGTTACCAAGAACCCTGTGATTAAGCAGCAGAAATGATGAGATCTCCTCCATGCGCCACACCGGGCATGTTGTACCCACCTGCACAGGTGCAGCCAGTCGAGTGAGTAGAACTGTGTCCATGCATCATACGACACTGAAAGCCTTCATGTAACATCAGGGTACACGAGGGTACTCATTTATTCTCCTGATCGGTGCATTTGAAAAAGCCCGTTTGACTGTGTTTTCACACTGTGCACCTAAAAAGAAGTTGTTTTACAAACGAAACATGCAGGTCTGCTGTAATATGTAAAAAATCATGAAACGGCAAGGAGCTGTCTGTGTTTTTAAGAGGTTTGGAGAAGCTGAACCAGGTGAATTAAAATGTTTGAAAGTAATCTTTGGATCTAACTTTACTAAATAAGTGAAGGGAGAAACAAATGTTTGCAGAAGTCAAGTATCTGCCAGAGTAATTCTCATGTAAAGGCTTTTCAGATAGAAAAATGTCACTGGCTCATACAAATCAGGTCCATTCAACAACGTTATGTAAGCAATGATTTGCATTTAAAAAGGTATTTCCAGTGCTTGCATACCTTTAACTTGTGTACTCGGGCCTGCGAACTCGCCGGCTCTGTCGACACAACACGCACCTTTGAATATCCCTGCTTGTCTTACAGAGCTCTCAAATCACATTATGTGTGATACAACACATCTAAACACTTTTAAAACTTTTGGACTGTTAAATTTTCCTGACACAAATTCTCACTCCAGTTAGCCATCAGCAGTACTGAAAGTGAGCTCGAGGTGATATCGATTGTTTCGTTCCTCTCTGGGACGTGTTACTTTGCTTGACACTTCTTCTCCCTCAGTGGTTCTCGTCTTAATCGCTACTGTATGAACTCAGCAGCACTGTCCACCCAGCATTAAATAATGGCTTTGTGCTTCCTTCAGCTCATCTATTGCCGCTGACTAATTACGTGCAGAAGCATCTCTGCTAATCCAATTTAGAGCCCTGAATAATCTCCAGGAACGTCTCAGGCATTATTGAGTATTTGTGGACACCTAAAAGCCTAATGACTACTGTAAGGTGCATTTCAATTATCTGATCTTACAGACAGATATCTTCTTTATTGGACTTACTTGTTCTTATTTACTGCAGCATGATGATAGCAGATTTCACCACTACAAATTATACCATTTTTATGCTATAAATACTTGTTAGAAAATTAAATTTCGTGCCTCTATGCCCCTTATTAATTTGCACTTTTCTAAGAATTTAATATACATGTGTTATAAATGTTGATCCTGTATTCATCATTCCTCTTCTCTGTCTTTATGTGTGTAAAGCAGTTAGATGGCATCGTGCCATGGGAAAGTTCACAATTTATGGTATGGTTAATACTACGGTGAGCAAAATAGGTACCACAAAGGATGGTATCAGGGTGGCATTCACATCTATTTTCAGATTTATTTTTGCATGATATTAAAGAAGGATTTGGGGGAATAAATGGTATATGTAAGAATTAGCTGAAGTCTTAGTTTACTTAAACCAAGGTCTCAGACATTAAAGGTAGGGTCAGAGAGTTCGGGATGACATCACGTCTGTTGATATTTGAAGTCACTGTCTAACTCCTGAGATATAGGAGGAAAAGACTTTAGAAGTCAAGAACCCCGCATCAACTTTAGTTTTTGACCGAAGCATCTCACCAGGCTCATAATAAAACATTCAAAACCAGCATTTAATAGGTACAGTATGACTCAGGAAAACGGCGAGTTAGCCAAATACATCACTATATGTAAACCAATCAACAGCTGAAGGGATGAGATACCGACATGATGCCATCAAACCAGTTGATTTATCTTAAATGATCCTTCCTGGAGATGCATCCATGTGATATGTTGCTGACTATCCTCAAGGAACTGAAAATCTCAAGACAGAAAAAAGAGAGCTAGATAGCTGAGTATTTTCCAAAATCTAAATTATGAAATACTGGAAGAACTACAAAGATATACATTTTAAAAAATGGCTGGAGATACATAATACAATAAATGAATTGTATAGGAATACTAAATAGAGATACTGAAGAACCATCATAGGAGTTAAATGATAGAGAAGTCACCATCCAGGAAATTGTTGTATTACAACTATTAATTGCATATAGTTGAAACAGTTCTATATAACAAATGTTTTCCTGGAGTCTTAAACATTGAAAAAGCCGATAATACAGTGAAGATTTTAATAAGATGCCAAAGTTACAGGTAGTTTAAAAAGTAATTAAGAAAAACCACAAATATTGTGGAAGCAAGTTAAGGAGGAGAAATCAAATCAGCACCTCTGTTTGACCACAGATTTTCATGAAGACTCAGGATGAGTCTGGAGAGGTGGTGAACTGTGCCATGACGAAGCCACACCAGCAAAAACATGACCTTTCACGGATAAGTCAAGAGAAAACAACCTTTCAGCACCCTAACAAGAACATAGCATAACAAGTGTGACAGTGAACATCTGAAAAAGCATGATGAATTGAGAGAACTGTGCATATATGGGGTTAAAATAGAACTATTTGGGTATAAATATATATGTTAGGAGCAGACATGGTTCTAAAACTGTTCAATAACAGGATGATGATTTTAAACACACCTAAAACTGCATCAAAAGGCACAAAAGTTTGCAAAGAAGAGCTTTAATTTGCCAATCAGGATCAACTACTGTATTAAGAGAGATGAAAAAAAATAAACAACACAGCTTTTATGTAAAAGGAACTGACTTCATGAAGGTCTTCATAAAGACCTCCTGTACTACCAGTCTGTGGCCACATGGTGTCACTACGCAGCTACAGATTTGGCAGTCGGCGATGCAACTGAGATGTTTGGGATGTTAAATTGCTGTGTATGAATATTGTTTGGAATAAATGCTGAGAGCATTAAGTTCAACCTTTCTGGTATATCCTGAAAAGAACTCTAAAGAAAAAAAGACAAACTCACAGTTCTATGCGTTGTTTTGTGAAGACATACAATATGCAATGACATAATGCTTTCACACACACACACACACACACACACACACACACACACACACACACACACACACACACACACACACTTATTCTGCTTCAACATCAAGACACAGTCACGCATATGTAATCATTATTTATTGTTACAATAAATTGTATAATTTACACGAATATTTTAGTTTTTGGTAAAATGTTTATTTATTTGTTTTTTTTTCTTTTTTTCTTTTTTTAATGTTGCTCACAGCCAGCGATCCACATCTAGCTGATTTACTTTTGCGCATCAGTAACTTTAAAACTATTTTCACGACAACACAGTTAAAGCCAACAAAAACAATCCAATGAATTTAACTGAACCGTCTCCACCTAAACTTCTTTGGGGTGACATGGTGGAAGATAATGATTTTGAAAATGAAATTGAACAGAACAACGGCAGGACACAAGATGGGGTGAGGTCCCACAAGCTCCACCACCTAGTCTTTGAAATAGAGATGAAAACCGGGACAACCTTCAACCATCAGAGAAGGATGAGGATATTTACTATCTGAGAAATCAGTAGCAGATGATTAAAAACAGGCTGCATGACAATAGTTGTCTTCTAACTAATGAAAGGAATGAGAAACCGGAGGCACAGATGATTCACAAGGACCCGGTTGCAGAAACGGAGGAGTCCGAATCAGATCTGGTTTCTGATCTGGTGGCCACTGTTGATGCAGAAATCGTCTCCAAACCAGAAGACGTCTTTTAACAAAGAAAAAAGAAAACACCACCACAGAAGCGTCCAAGGAGGAATGGTAAAATATTAGCGATTGATGTGATTCCAAACCACTCGGATACCATTGACCAGTCTGAGGTCCTACAGTCGGAGGAGGCCTTTGTTCCTGATGGGAACCCCCAACAATTATACAACCTTCTCTGTGGAGGCAATTTAAGAAATGGATCACAGCCCAACATAAACGCCAATATAAACACAAGCGACAAATACAAGATCAGGAATAAGAACAGCGAACTGTAACCGGTCAAAGGGCAGCGCAGAGGTTTAGTTTTCACAAACAGTGGCAGTTAAAGGTTTGGATGTACCGACTGCTGCTGAACGTGGCCTCTGCGTTGAGTGGGTTTTCTCCGGGGGCTCCGAGTTTCTCCCACATTTTTTATCTTTACTTTTTTTTTAGCCAAAAAAATGTTTGACCTAACAATCAATGACATTTTAATTGATTTTGTACAATCACAGTGAAAATCTGTTGACATGTTCGTTTTTTCATGAAATAAAGACATTTGATGGAATTTAAATTAGAGTTTTTATTTTATACAGTAAACAAACAACTGGCTTTGCACATGCATTTATATTGTGGGTCAGTCTACAAGATAAACATGTAAAAATAACATCTAAAAATATTTTTTCTGGATTTTTGGTCATCTACTCTGGACTTTATTATCAAACATGAAAAAATATTTTATGTTTACCTAATTTTATTTTATTTTTTTGTATTTATTTTTTTATTTTATTTTTTTACAACATGGGACTGGTTGCAGTTTCTTTGCTTTTGAAAGCTTGTCCTGTTATCTGTGTTAATAACTCCTAAATGTTAATTATAAACACTAAGTAATGTGTAAGATATTGAGACACAGTCCAAAAAAGTCTAGTGTATTTTCACCTCCAAAATAGTGGAGAGAGAGTGGGCTGTCAAACAAAACAAAGGGGAAAAAGTTATGGCTACTAATGTGCAGAACAAAAAAAAACAACAAATAAAATACAGTCATTCACTTTGATTCCTTGTCAGAACCGTGTTCACTGCAGTTGTTGTCCAATGGCAGTAATTCTGTTTTTAATATAGTTCTTAACTTCTTTGCAGCCTCAGGTTCTCGTCGGGCTCTGCAGCGATGCAGCGCTCACCGTCCTCCTTACCTGGAACTGGGTTCATGACTATGAACTGCCTCAGATATTTGTTGACAGCAGCACTTTCCTCTGGCGTCCAAGATTGTTTAAGTACAGTTTTTTTTACCTTGGGGCATAAAAGCACCACATCATAGGTTTGACAACTTGCCACCTCGAGACAGGGATCACAATAAAACTCCAACCATGCTGGGCCTGTGGATCATGAGCTGCTGCTTCCTGTCCAAACTTTTCTGGAAATACTTTTCAGCCCATTAAAATGAAAGAAATGTGGTTTTAAAATAGCTGTAATTCATAAATAGTAAGATAACATATTTTTAAAAGCTCTTAAATTATATCTGAGCATGGACACTTTTATCAAATTGTTTTATTTCAAATTCACTGGGCTGATTTATGAAAGCAAAACAAAAAGCTGGAAACACACCTGTCAGTGTTACTGGACTATTCAGAAACAGGTTGCACACTTTACTGCAAACTACTGCAGCTTTAAAAACCGTTGTAGAGTGACAGTTTAACAGTTTTAATGTTCATATTGGGACTACAAACAGCTACGTTACCTGTATGCTGCCATCCTGGTCCCTTGAAATCTCCTCCGTCAGAGATGTAGAAGTCTTCACTCCTGCAGCTGGAAACTCTACTTTTCTCACCTGCAATTAAAGTCAAACAACTACATTAAAGCCAATATATATGTGAACTACATTCAAGATATATGTGGACATATGTGGACCACATTCAAAGTAAGATTTTAGCTCTTCTACACACGCAGGTGTTGATGTTTGTCTTCACGCTATTGTGTTTTCATACCTGGAAGTGTTATCACAATTATGTAAAAGTTACAGAAAATAAGATTAAAAAACAAGACTGAATTAGAGGACACATCAAGGACCACATGACCCAGACAAAGTTGGATTGAAAAATACCAAAACTGCTCTTCTAAACAGTATATTTTTATGCACCAATGAGCTTCATCTGACCAACTCACCTTTGTGCGTCATGGCCACTTCGCCTCACCATAACGGTAATCAATTTCTGTGCCTCATAACAGCAAACAGATTTAAATGTGGCTTGTCTTTCCCAATTTTTTTTCATGGTGCAAATTTGATAATTATGGTTTTCATTTACTAGTCTTCCAAGGGATCCATCATCCTTGGATGCATCAAGACTGAAAAAGGTATAAAATGGAAACGAAAACAAAATTAAACAATTTGCTCTCCTTTACTACTCAAATATCAAACTTCATAAAATGTAAACAATTCTAACAGATATTCAAAATACATTGGACTTTACTGTAATTGCATGATCCAGACAGAGTGACCATGTAAAGATCTTCAGACAGGTCTAAAGTGTCGATACTCATCAGTCTGTTACAGTCCACCTGACATGTTGACTTCAAGGATTCTCCCTTTGTTAATTCACTACCAAAGTACTCAAAACCCTGTTTCAAGTATGGATTTATAATGTCTTACTTTCTTTCAAATAAGAATCATCATATGCTCACAACCACTGATGATTTTGCCTCTCAAATTCAAACAGAAATGTGCTCTCCCTCTCTGTGTAGAGCCTTGACTGATACTATCAGTTGGCCTCTGTATTCCAATACAGAAGCACCTGGATCGATAGGCCGGGCAGCAAACACTCGTCTTCCTTCATTTTAGAGACAGATTTGATTAAGAGAAAGACTGAGATCTTAGCCTTTCCCCATGGATGACATTCCAAATGAATATAGCATGACAAACTATGGCAAGAGGTTTCTTCCTGTCCAACTAACAAAGGAGTTTAAGAGTCAGTGATACTTTTTTTTCCAGTAAAACATAATGCCTTTCATAACCTTATTGGCATCAAATACGTTTAACTTTAATAATTGTTTCAGAATGTGAATGTTCGCTGCCTGGCCAAACAAAAAGGCACCACCTGGATTTAACAGCAAATCTGTGCTTTCATCAACGATAGAAGTGGTCCAACAAAAAATTGGAGTGCGTGACTTTTTTCTGTCCAGCCAGCCAGCATACATCGGTAGTGCTGTGTAGTAAGCAGCCATTCAGAGGAGCCTTTTACATCGTACCTTTATCGGTATCGATGAATCTTTGCATCAACCCTGGCTTGTTTCTTGCAGATTCAATGTAGAAGTTTGCCTCCTCAGCAGGCCGAATCTTTGCTCTCCTTTTGATTATTTTGCTTCTGTAAAAATAGTTTGAAACCATTACACAAGGAACCTAGATAGAGTCATTTTTTATTGTCATTGGTTGATGATCTATGTGGACTGTTTTCCAATAAAACATCAATTTCTGATTTTTTTTCTCTCCAAAGCCAATTTGAATGCTTTATAAGCCGAGTGAGTTTTACTGATACTTGACACTTCTCCACATCTGTCGTGAGTAACCAGGATAACAGAAGAATTATTTACAAGCAGGAGCGACTGATTGAGCTTGAAAATCCAAATGTGACTGGAATAAGAGCCCAGATTTCTGATGTGTTGATGAGGAAACATTTGTAAAGCTTATGTCCCTTAGTGTTTGTGGTGCAATATCTTACATTAGACTGTGGCAGCTAGTTTACCTGTGGGTAAAACAGCATTTGAACCAGAAACTCAAAAAACTGAACAAACTGACAAAGAACGCTGCCGCTGTGTTGAGCCTAGTTCTGGAGAAGCTGGAGATGACTGTGGAAAGATGACTGTTGCACAAGCTGCTCAACTCAACTGACAATATTGCACGTTCTTTAAACAATACAGTGATTAAACAGCAGTGTCTCCAGAACAGCTACATCTCTGAAGGGGATCCCACAGGGCACTGGAGCAGGACATGTGGATATTTGGCTACTTAAAAGGGTCACCTATCTTTTTACATGGAGAGAGGATCAAACACACCCATGTTTCACAGGGTACAAACTTATAATGAAACAGCTACAAAACCATGTAAGATACACCCATATCCCAAAGAAAAGTTTGGGCTCTGTATTAAAAAAGGAATGAAAACAGAACGCAAAGATTTGCACATCTCATAAACCTATATTTTTATTACCAATAGAACTTAAAATAGACATTTTCCCATTTTATATGAAATATCAGCTCATTTTACTTTATTGGGGCATTACATCTCAAACGTTTGGGACAGAAGCAGCAATAATTAGGTTAATTTAAAAGGGGTCAGTCACATGGTCAAGTATAAAAGGAGCAGTTCAGAGAAACAGAACCTCTCAGATGTAAAGATGGACAGAGGTTTTCCAATGTGAGACAAAAAAACTAAAATCTACAAAAAAATGTTCCTCAATGTAAAACTGCGAGGACTCTGCTGATCCACCGTCTACAGAACTTCCACCAAAACAAAACATTTGGAGCATCAGAAAAGGAAAAACCCACTAATCAAGGTCCAGGACTGTTGGGCAACTAGAGTCTTGTATCAGAGCAGAATGAGACAACATTGGTCTCCTTAAAGTCCAGGAGCTGGTCTCCTCACTTCTAGATGTTTACAGAGAGATGTTGGAAAAAGACGAGATGCCCCACAATGGTGAACATTCCTCTGTTCTGACTGTTTTGAAATATGTTGCTGCATCAAAGTCAAAATTAACTCATCTTTTACATGAAAATGATTTAAAAAAAAACCTCAGTTTCAATATCTGATGTGGTCTTATGTTCCATTGGGATTCAAATATGGGTTTAAAACACTTGATAACCATTTCATTAGGTTTTAATAATGACCTACCACATGTGGTAGAATTGACAATAAACCAGACTTTGACTTCATTTACATTTCAAAACATCCAAACTTTCTTGGAATGGGGATTGTATGTCTTCCTCTGGCTTAGATTTTTTTTCTAGTGTTTTTCTGTTACTTCATGGTTTTAAATCCACTTGTTGTACTCCTTTATAAAACAGACAAACTACAGCGGTGACATTAATATGCATGCAGTAGGTAGATAAACTCAGACAGCATGACACGTCCTCTCACCGTTGGAGTAGAAGAGGAAGGAGATGCTCCAGAAACTGAAAGCACAGTGAATGTTAACCCGAGAGGCTGCAGCTTGTACAACATGAAATAACCATTTAATGTTCAGACCAAATCTATCTAATAAAACAACATTTACACCCGTCAACCATGTATGTTACAGTCCGTGTGGTTATTAAACTCAAACATCCACACGGCAACAACCCACTCGTGAAAACGGCCCTGCTGATCTATTTAACAACTTTATCTGATAACCGTCGTCGTGTTCTCGGCCTTCAGGTTTACTCGCGATCCGTGTTTGTCCGTGACGTTTCCCACTCGGTTCCGACCGAAACGTTAGCGGTCCAGCGTGAGTCGCATCACCGTTAACACGAAGTCAAACATGAATATCAGCTGCTCCTGAATAATCCCACCCGTGAAATCCGCCATACGCGCCGCGGAACTGCTGCGTTTAAACGATAAACGGACACCAGCCTCCAGGCTTCACTTTACTCACATTCTGTTTGTTCTGCGCTGTTTCAGTCCAGATTTCATCCCAGTTTTCCTCGTAAACCCACCAGAGACGGAGGCGCGGCGTGTTCTTCTCCCACGGCGCCGTGGGTCAGATGGATGTTTAAATACAGGCAAACATTTCTGACTTTATCTGCCCTTGAGTGAAGAAGCGTCCAACAAACTGCCCTGAAATGGCTTTTATGATTCTTCTCTTCGTGAGCGGTTTCAGGAACGTGGATGTTTAAAAAGTCTGATTATAATGACAGTGAGGTTTAAGTCTGTTTAGCTGTTAGCTTCATTTGCAGCAGCGCAGACAAAACGAACGCGCCTCTGAATCATGCAAGACCGTCTTCCAATTAAGGGAAGAAATGACGTTGTAGATGAACTAGCCAGTCATCGCACACACTTCATACACATAAAACCGAACTTTGTACCCTTGTGGGGTAAGTGGAAAAAATGCAGGAGCAACATCAGGGGAGGCTCCTGAGGACCGTTTGAATGGAAATCTGTGTGGGGCATTTTGGGCCCCTCACTGTTGGTGGGCTCCGTGGGCCCCATGAAGTGATAAACAAAAGTACACACACACACACACACACACACACACACACACACACACACACACACACACACACACACACAATCTTAATGTTTTTAGAAGAAATTTGATGACCAATTTCTATCCTTATAAAAGGCAATCACCATACAGCTTCTTCATGTGCCATTTACAGTTTTGCTCATAAAATGCCCCAGTGCCTTTGTCTTCATGTTGGTTGTTTTTCCGTGCAAACAGAGAGGATCGGGAGCCCTTTCAGAGTGTGATCAGTCCATGGCCATTCTGAGGCTAATTGGCTGGATTAACTAACCTTCTCATTGACACAACAATGTTTTGTTGTGTCATATCATTTAAATTAATGAGGAAGCTTGATTAGAAATCCTAACTAACTGATTGGGAAGAAAAAAAAGAAAGAAAGAATTGTTTCTCACACTGCAGAATGGTAAATAGGCCTTGTTTTTTCCCCCCTCAGTGTTTTCTAGCCGCTGAATGGCTCAAGTTTATCAAAATTTAAAAACTGAGTGGTACTAGAAGATTATTCAGGCAAACAGACAACAATAACACAATTATATACGTAAGTGGGTAAACAACATGCAAAAGACGGGTACTTGGTTATCTGCCATAAGGACAAGTAGAGAACGTGAATGATTAAATATTTTTTTCTGTAACTGTATTTGACAAGCAGCAGACAAAAATAAAAAAGATGCTGGCCTGTATAATTATGTGCTTTTCTAGCAGACACAGATATATTTGTTTTATTATATATTTGTTTTGACAGAAGTAATCATAGTACCAAACCTGTTTAAAAAAGGAATTAATGGCCAAAAAAAAAAATCTTTTCTGCGTTCCAAACTTATGGATGATTTATGCTTTCATGTCAAACTGATGACATATGTCCATCGTAGCCGGGGACATTACAGTAACCTGAGGCGTAGCCTGACATGCACCTCCCCAGATATGTAAGTACATATTGAGATTAGAGAGCAAAACTGCAACAAATGTGATTGCTTGGATTGTAGTTCATTGTTTTTCCATTCAATGAATTCCTACTATTGCGACTTCCTCATTGTTTTCAACACACATAGATAAATTAATGTAATGTTAGTAAAAGTCACTGTTGCTCAACACTCAAAGAAGATGTGCCTCATTCATAAAGCTCATTACCACAGAAAAGAATTCACATTGTCATCTTGGGTTTGGTGATGTAATTACAGAGTAACAGAGTATTTGAAGGTACTTTAGATAGACTACAAAACACTGACGTACTATGCAGGGTCCAATTGCTGTGGCAGCAGGAGTACAAATAAAAGTATTTTATCTAAAACTGCTGCTCAGGCAGGATTACAAAAACTGCACACAAAAGGCCTCTAACAGAGAAAATCCAAAAGGTGATTTAAATGAATGCAGACAGGCAGACAGGAGTGACAGTAAAACAGACCAGCAGGGAAGAAAAGAAAGACAAGACAATATTTACTCACAGGGGCTGACCAAAGACTGTACAGAACAATGGACAAAGCGGGTGACGTGACCCACTTGCTCAGCAGAACACGCCCACCACATGTCACTCCCAACTTCTTCAGCCAAACCCCACCGAAATATCTGTAGAGGTGGTGTGAGATGTGGAGGTGTACATTTTAACATGTTGACTCAACAGCAAAATCAAAAACTCACCGTTGCATGTAGCCGACACCGGGTTAATACAAATGACTGAATGACTGGTTGCTTTGCTGAGCGTGGTAGTATGAGGATTACGGATGAAGAAGTGATAATCAGATTAGAAATAAGTTTATTGCTTCATATAAACTCACCTGTTGTGGAACAAAAACATTCACTACCCTCAGATTTGTCATTGGTCTGAATTCAAATGAATGAGACCCAAACGCTTTTTTGAACCAGGCTGTGAGTATGTTTATTTCTACTCTAAAGTTGAACATTTTACTCACTTTTGCAGCCAGCCTCTATCAGCCAGTCGAGGAACTACAACAGAACGTAGTTCTGCATGAGACTCAACCTGGAAGTTACAACGTTGGGGCGAGAGGCAGACTAGACACAGGTGCAAACAATCAGGATCACGGGAAAAAATAAACACACAGTGACACAGACGTTCAAGATAAGACAAGAAACAGGTCGCAAAAACAATACCAAAACTAAAGAAACAAGTAAAACACAAGAAATTAAATTCAAAACCCCATAGAGAACCACAGATCACAACAACATTTACATGAGTTAATGTTTAAATTAAAAAAAAATCTAATTCTGCACATGATTGTGTCTCTCATTATCTGATTTTTTTTTTTTGCTTGTCTTTTTAAAATCCCTCCTGAAGTCCTAGTCTGCTCTGACTGATCGGATGAATTTAGGATAATTGCTCTTCCTTTATTTAAGGCACCTAAAGCAATTCGAAAGGCATTATGTAGATTAGGTACTTGGTGATGCCAACGGCATAAGAAAAGTGTTTACCACAAATAATGCATCCTTGATAGGAAATAGAAAGTCCCCTTGCTTCACTCTGTTATTTCACAGTTGTTTTGCTTGAACAAAATTGAAATTTAAAGAAATGTTGTGTTTTCAAGGTAATGGTACTCCCGATACAATTTAGCATGTGTTGCCATATGACTAATCAAAATATACATTTGTTTACTTTGTAGTGGTATAACATATTTCCGAAATAAATCTAAGAACATTTTTCAATGCTCCTCTACATCAGTTCCTGCTGCTGACAGTATTCCTTAAAAAGACCAGCTGCTTATCATCTCTGCACATTGTGAGTCCGTCGTCATACGATTACAGGTTGCAAAACCTCCCTTAGTATGTATGACTGAATTTTCTCAGTTTTGCGTTCAAAACCTTTTCAGAGAGAACCAAATAACAAGTGCAAATCCATACTCTCATTCCTAATTGAGACAAACGAATATGTCATCGTACATTTTGTTAAAAAAAGCACAGAGGTCCATCTTTCATGCCAACTACGATGCAGCTTTGACCCCTCAATGAGGAGGGGATCACACACATTAAAGAGAATTTGATTAATTTTGTTTGGAATTAATGATAAACAAAAAGTCAGATCTTGGCATCAACATGGATAAAGCTGTTTCACCAAGTTTACCATTGTCATTTCCTTTAAGAGCACAAGCGCTTGTATGCATTGGGACAGCTCTAATTCACACAGCGTGTTTGTAAAGTGTACATACAGTGCACATAAAACAATATTTTTCAGCCTTAACCATCATAGCCCACTGTCTTGCAAGTTTCAGATGTTTCCCTGCTTCAAGTCACCTGATTCTAATGATTGCATCACCATCAGCTTGTCATGAAGGTCCACACAAGTCTGCCAGATATCCCACTAACTTGAGCCTGGTGCGTCAGAGCAGAGCAATTTCTAAAACATGCAGGACAGTGTGCTGTGATGACTGAGGCTGAAAAACACGTAGTGCTGTCTGAGTGCACTCGGGAAAGCACGCTACTGAAACAAAGGGTTGACTCAGGGCCAAGTTGCTCCATCTGATTTCCATAGGAGCCAATTACTGGTAGGAAGTCATCATCAGCATGAAGATGATGATAAAATGTTTGCTCCACTGATATAATGGAAAAGACAAACAAAAAAAAGAGTTTTATCATTATGGCTTTATAGTAAAGGAAGCTCAAGTTTAGACATCTGGTCCATAAACTTTCTGTTCTATGTTACTATCATTGCATTCATAACACAAAACACTACAACTCTCCGTAGAGCAGCAGCAGCAAAGAAACAGTCTCTCGAACTCCCTCTGGAGTGGAAGACCACAGTGGAGAGCAACTATATTCACTTGTGCCAGTCAATCAAGTTGTGGTTTCGATCTGTTTCTGTCCAGAATCAAAACCTTTATGTATTGTATGCATAAAGGAAGTACTTGGCAGGTAAAATTAATTCAATTTAGTTTATTTATATTGCTCCAGCACACAACAGCCATCTTAGGGCAGTTTACAGAGAAACTAAACAAGTTTCATTCAAGTCCAATTACATGAACTTCAATTTATTCAAACTCAACTCAATTCAGCATTTATATACTGCCAATGCAAACAACGTTTTCTAGAGAAGGGCAATCAATGCATCATGTCAAATTTTCAATTGTGTTGAATCTCTCATCTTCACAGTAGAGAGGAATAACTCATTGAACAGGAAGAGACCTCTAGCAGAACCAGAAGCAGGATGGGTGGCCATCTGCCTCAGCCTGCTCAGAGGTGGGAGGACCGAAAACACAAAGCCTCTGTCCAGGGCTGTCAGTGTGGAGGTGTAAAAAGAGAGCTAAAAGAAGTTAGCAACGGGATTATTGTAGGTAACTAAAACAAAAGTGACCGCTGGATATACAAGCAACTGTTTGCAAAGTGAAAAAGATAACATAAAGGCTATTTTATTGCATACAGACAAAGAAAACTGCATTACTGCAAAGTTCATGAAATGGCACATACTGACAGGCCATTAACTGTGAAAGTGAGTCACAACTTTATACAGCATAAAATCCAACAAATGTGTGAGTAGCCTGTTATAGAAGCATATTGGATTCACATAAACTAAAAAACCTAAGTTTTTCCTGAATGAAGTGAAAGCAGTACATTTCAGTAGGGTATGGAACAAAACAGCTTTTTTCTATTACCTTTTATTATCTATGACAAAATTGGTCCTCTAGTCTTTCATGCATGTCAGTCTCTCACCCTAAGAACATCACCTTTTATCAATTGCCAGTTTTTTACAATAAAGTATAAAGAAGACAAAGTCTAACAAATACAGAGTTGGGATGTTTGTAAAGAACCAGCCAAAAACGTCTCCGTGTGAGACCTCCGTGACTCGTATAAGCATGTCTGTTGATTTATGGAACAGGAAAACAAATGGGTGGTAAAGAAAGAAATCAACGAGCTGAGTCTTTTAAATCAATTCTTTGGTAGCGCCCATGGTTTCCATTTCAAACTCATTTAGGATGACAAAGACTAAAAATGTTACCGTCTGCACACAGAAATCTTTGCTCCTCAAAACCGTTGCATCCTCAATCTCACTCTGACAGTAATGATCCCAAGATGCTGCCATTTCAAGACATGTAATTTAGAGAAAAAATGAGTCTGAGTGAAAGAAATGTCTCACAGCAAAACGCTAAGAGTCGCAAAGAAAGAAATTGGGGGAGAGTGAATGGATTTGCTGTGAAGCATTAGTTCAATGAGAGCGCCACTGTTTCAGGACTAATTGAGTATCAGCGTGAACCATGGGCAGCCTGGCTTCAAAGCTGCCATCGTCAGCACAAGCAGGTGGGCGGCTGTGAGAAGTGAATTTAGCAAAAATGGAGCCATACTGTGATCCCTGATGTTTAATAAGATGCGCCTTTGAAGGAGTCAGTGGACAAGCTGGTGGAAGATGCAAAGAAGCAGGGAGGCAATGCCAGTAAAGGGTTCAAGATTTGCAATTATCTGAAAGTGGCTTAGAAAGACAAACAAACAAAATAATCTGTACCATTCTGACTCTTATGTACCAACAAAAGCAAAAGGTCCACACACTCAGAGATGGAGCCACTGCTCCAAAACCACTATTGAAAAAGCCAGATTACAGTTTGCAGCTGTACATGCAGATAATGGTCTTAATTTTTGGAGACAGACTTATGGTTTGATTAGACTAAATTTGAACAGTTAATTCATAATGATCACAGCTGTATTTGGAAAAAAAATGGTGCATTTTGCAGGACTAATAACACCATAGTTTAACTATGAATGACTGTACATCTTGCTTCTTACAGGTTTTGTCAAAGCATCATAGGAGTCCTAAAGATCATTGCCAGCCTACACAGACTCTAATTTGCACTCGTACGCAAGGTTCAGTCTGTATTCATAATGCAGTGACAGATTCACAAGTTGAAAAGACACTGCTCTCCACTGCTGCGATTACTGTGATATACGGCTTACTGTCTGACACCTCTGAAACAAGAACCAAAAGCTGAATTTGTTATCTAGATCCAATAATCTTCCTCCCCTTCTCTTTTTTTTTTACCCCATCTTTGCTCTGTACAGTTAATGTAGTGTGAAGGTTTTGATTCCCTTCCCAAGGGAACAGATGATATATTTCTCACCGACATTCGAGTCACATAAACAATTAACTTATGACCTGCAAAGTAATCAGCTCTGCTACCACAAGTCAAGAGAGGCCGGATACTGAAACACAGGCAGCAGACACTGTCCTCATCTTCACTCTTTGATTATGGAAGAAATTGAAGATGAACTGGTGAGTGTATACGAGCAGCTACCAGTTTAATCTCTATTTAGCAAGAGTGTAATCATGACAGAATAAGTCTCACGTATAGTTCAGGGTTTTGACTTTAGTTTTTAGTAAGAGGAACTGCAACAACTCAAAGCTCTTGTTTATATTCAGTGGCTATGAATAAAAGATTGAAGGGGAAATTGCTTTAAAGCATAAAACGAGATGTAACGTGAGTGAGCTTGTACCGAATTGCTCAGGTTTCACAGGCAAAAATAAAATGAATAAAATAGTTTACTTAACTGATACCAATTTTCCTCTGAGATGCAAGACAATAGTGTATGATTCAATGCCACGGGAGGCTACGGAAAACCAGATCTGTGCTTTGCGGAAACAGGTGAGGTTAAGACACCTACTCTGGTGACTGGACCCACAAGGTAAAAAAAAATCTAATTCCTGGGTTTTTGCACTGAATGTAGCCTGACGGACTTGAATATAGCATCTACGCCTTTTACTTTCTACCTTTGTGAGTTGTGAACAAATTTGCTGTTTGGCACTAAAGGTAAAATTTGAGCTCATTTTGACTGCATGTCTGCCTTTAGTTGTAGTTTGTTATGCTCGAGTGTGCAAAGCATAAGACATGGTTGGATATAAAAACTCCCATATCTGTTTCTTTAAAGCCACAAGGCCTTAAATTTTGTATTGTTTTTCTATTTTTGTTCAGGAATATCTTCTCACTACTTTATACCTGTGACTACCAGCACGATAGTTAACTGTCCCTCCAGCTATCTTAAAACCCACATACTGTGTGCAGACTTTTTTCTCTGTGGTTCTTTGGCATTAATTTAGTAGAACGGTTTTTATTTTAAAGAATAAAACTGTTCAAGTACACCATTGCAAGCATGCCTTTTTTAAATATACATCATTTATCAATACAGAGTAAGTGTTAAGTTATAAAAAGTTAAAACAATATAAAAATAAAAGTTTGATCACGTATTGCTTCTTTCTAAAGTTTGAAAAGGGCACTTCTTGGACCAGCACGCTCTTATAAAAAATCAGTGTCTGGCTAAGGAAAAAGAGGTTTGGCCAACAACTGAAACAATAGAATGGTTATATTTGAGCATCTCTTTATTAACCTTTTTGGATGGACAATTATTCAAACAACTATATGTAATGCACCATCAAACAACGAACTGCTCATCATAACAAATCCTCTCAGAATGGTCAAACTTTGCTGCTAAAATTACATCTTTTAGACTCTTTTCAGCCTCATGTTTTGGCTTTTTTATGGGCCATTTCTTCTGGTATTGCCACTCTTATGAGACCTATGTCTATTAGCCACGATAAATTAATTATTTCTGTCAGTGGGGAAAAATAGAAAAGCAAAACTGACCTTTAATTAAACGTAAGTCATTGCTACTTAGCTTGGGTGATCTGCTTTTGTGGCTGGTTGAGCTATGGTAAATATGTTTACACTGATGCAAACAACCTTTACAAGTCAATTTGGTTGAATGACTAATTTTTTTTTCTGTCAGAAGTGCTCAGCAGTTGTATTTCCGTTGCAGTTCTAGCACAAAACTTGAGTGGTAAATGCAGATAAAGTTCTAAAAAATGACTGCATATCCATTAAGTCAGGTTATCCAACAAATCTATGTATTCTCATTTTGTACTAGGGTCTTCCAAGAATAATGGTGATAGATAGCCAAATATTTTTAGCAACCAGTCATTTCTTTTTACATGAAAGACATAGAAATCTGCAAATCTGCAAAATTCTGTCATAAACTGCATATATATATATATATATATATATATATATATATATATACATATATATATATATACGAGGAGGACGACTGAATGAGAGAGTAACTGACCTGAGGGATAAGATCGTGGCTACGATGAGATCCTGTCAACGCTGACACCATGTAACGAGAATGAGGGAAGTACCACCAGAAAGTCTCATAGCTGATGTGAATGCAGCAATGAAAACAATTCCTACTGCGATCATCACTGAAACCAGTCCAGCAACTGTGATCCTGAAGATGCTTGGCCAACGTAAGAAAGAAAGAAAGGTGCAACCAGAAAAGGGGTACCCACGTGGTACAATCAGATGTTCATATCTGAGGCTCTGGAAACTGCCATACAAAGACTCCAAACCATGGCCACACTACAGACACTACTACTACACTCTGTCCCCACTGCTGTTCTGCATAGGCCTGAACCCCCTCAGCCAAACAATCAGTATCCTCTATGGATACTGACTTAGGAATGGGATCACCATCAGTCACCTCCTCTACATGGATGACATCAAGCTGTATGCTAAGAGTGAACGTGACACAAGGCATTTTTAGATTAGATCTCTCTATTATTCCTGGATGATAAATGTGTGTTTAAGGGGGAGAGAAGATGAGTCGGGGGGTGTTATTGAGTGGTACTACACAACATGACGGCCCACTGTCTGTTCGATTGGCCTTGCTGGCTTCACCAACATCAGAAGAGTTGGCTGATGCAGGAGATCCAGCGGGTGGTGGATCCATGCTGAATAGGATTTGTGAAGCAACTTCCCTGAAAAAGTGTAGCACAAATATGACCAGCGGTCTGCCTTGCCACTCCTGCTGTTGTTTGTTAACTGCAAATACCCTCTTTCTGAGGCTTTTCAGTTTGTTAATGAATTATTTTTGTGTCTTGCAAAGTCGCAGTCTGCCATTTAGTAACCAGTTGCAGAGTAAGGTTCAGTAACATACTGATTTATGACATCCACTGCTCTGAAGACGAGGAGCTTGCGGACATCAACCGGACCCATGACCCGCCACCCTGTGTCAGTTCTGTTTTCATTAGTTTTGACCCACAATTAGGTTTACCCTCGGAGGCAAGCTATTTGGGCCAGCTCAACACGCCACCTAGTGTAAGTCAATGTAAAAAGTACAGGTGACACGCTAGATTTGCGTGTTAAATATGGGGTATCCACCAATGTAAAAGGGGCTACTGACTGACTGACACCTCCAGGATCTGCAGCAGGGACATTGGAATGTCATTCGAATTAGAGAAATGTGGCCCAGTGGTGACAAAGAGAAGGAAGGTAGTCCATACAGAGGCCGTTGCCCTCCCAGAGGGCAGAATTGCAGATGTTGAGGATAGTTACAAGTACCTTGGAATACCACTGAAGCACTGAAGCAATGAAGCACTTAGTAAATGTCTCTGGCAGTGGAAACGGGAAAAGAAAAAGTTTGAAGAACCATGAAATGAAAGACCGCACAAAGGAGGCCAGCACAGGAGCAAGCCTTGAGCACCAGAGCAATAGAGGCCAAGATCTATCTATCTATCTATCTATCTATCTATCTATCTATCTATCTATCTATCTATCTATCTATCTATCTATCTATCTATCTATCTATCTATCTATCTATCTATCTATCTATCTATCTATCTATCTATCTATCTATCTATCTATCTATCTATCTATCTATCTATCTATCTATCTATCTATCTATCTATCTATCTATCTATCTATCTATCTATCTATCTATCTATCTATCTATCTATCTATCTATCTATCTATCTATCTATCTATCTATCTATCTATCTATCTATCTATCTATCTATCATGTAACTGAATAGTCAACATAATGTCTTTTCTGTGAACCTCATATCCATCAGCAGGTGGCTTTTTGCTGCAAACACCCTCAAAAGAGCTGAACATGTTTGTCAGATCCAGGCTAATTTGTCTGGTGCCAAAATCCTTGAATAAATCAAAAGTTATACCATGTCCCTCCATGTGGGATGATGAATGCGTGACTACAAACTACACACAATTATCAAAGCTGCATGTTTTCCAGTGTGTCTTCAAGCTGTACTTCCTCGTGCCAAAGACCTCTTTTGGTGCAGCTTTTAAATCAAGTTGTAATTATAATGTTGTGAAAAATGATAAAGAAACAAACCAAATCAATCATATTATTTTACATCTGCTGCTACAATTTCTGCTGTATTCACTGTGCATTTAAAAGTGTCAGGTCCTCAGGGTTTATATTCATCCAGAATAGACACTAAGGCTATACAATGATTCTCCAACAGATTATATTATTATCTTGGAAGAAAGGCACAAAAAAGGCGGTGGTATCTTTGGAATCATTACACCTATACACCGTTACACCTGGAATCGTTACACCTATACACCGTTACACCTGGAATCGTTACACCTATACACCGTTACACCTGGAATCGTTACACCTATACACCGTTACACCTGGACTCGTTACACCTACACACCTACACATGTTACACCTGGAATCGTTACACCTACACACGTTACACCTGGAATCGTTACACCTACACACCTACACACCTACACATGTTACACCTGGAATCGTTACACCTACACACCTACACACCTACACACCTACACATGTTACACCTGGAATCGTTACACCTACACACCTACACATGTTACACCTGGAATCGTTACACCTACACACGTTACACCTGGAATCGTTACACCTACACACGTTACACCTGGAATTGTTACACCTACACACGTTACACCTGGAACCGTTACACCTGGAACCGTTACACCTACACACATTACACCTGGAATCGTTACACCTGGAACCGTTACACCTGGAACCATTACACCTGGAACCGTTACACCTGGAATTGTTACACCTACACACGTTACACCTGGAATCGTTACACCTACACACGTTACACCTGGAACAGTTACACCTACACACGTTACACCTGGAATCGTTACACCTACACACGTTACACCTGGAATCGTTACACCTACACACCTACACACCTACACATGTTACACCTGGAATCGTTACACCTACACACCTACACACCTACACACCTACACATGTTACACCTGGAATCGTTACACCTACACACCTACACATGTTACACCTGGAATCGTTACACCTACACACGTTACACCTGGAATCGTTACACCTACACACGTTACACCTGGAATTGTTACACCTACACACGTTACACCTGGAACCGTTACACCTGGAACCGTTACACCTACACACATTACACCTGGAATCGTTACACCTGGAACCGTTACACCTGGAACCATTACACCTGGAACCGTTACACCTGGAATTGTTACACCTACACACGTTACACCTGGAATCGTTACACCTACACACGTTACACCTGGAACAGTTACACCTACACACGTTACACCTGGAATCGTTACACCTGGAACCGTTACACCTACACACATTACACCTGGAATCGTTACACCTGAAATCGTTACACCTGGAACCGTTACACCTACACACATTACACCTGGAATCGTTACACCTGGAATTGTTACACCTACACGCGTTACACCTGGAATCGTTACACCTACACATGTTACACCTGGAACCGTTACACCTGGAACCGTTACACCTACACACATTACACCTGGAATCGTTACACCTGGAATTGTTACACCTACACACGTTACACCTGGAACCTTTACACCTACACACGTTACACCTGGAATCGTTACACCTGGAACCGTTACACCTGGAACCGTTACACCTACACACATTACACCTGGAATCGTTACACCTGGAATTGTTACACCTACACATGTTACACCTGGAATCGTTACACCTACACATGTTACACCTGGAATCGTTACACCTGGAATTGTTACACCTACACACGTTACACCTGGAATCGTTACACATACATCCAGTGATGTATGACAAGCCACTGGGTGTTGAAGAAAAGTGCTGTGACAAGTTTGATCTGCAGTAGCTTCAGTTTTGATCTAAACATCTGCCAATATGTTTTTGAGTGTCTTGCATAATCCCTACTTTGGTGCAAGAAAGCTGTATATACTTTTGCAATAAGAATCGGCTGGAAAGTCATGCTCTGACTGACCAACTGCTTTTACCTAGATAAACATCAGTGGGCTCGCTGGAATCTCTGCCAGACAATAATTCACTCGTTGATTCTTTGTGGCCTCTCCAACCACCTAAACTACTACTGCTTGAGTTAAAACTGTTTACACGACAGTGAAAAACGCTGAGCTTTTATATTGTTGAAATCTGATCCAGCAGCATCACTGTCTAGTTATCGATTGTGGCTCCTTTGGCTTGCAGAAAGAGAAACAGAGGTGGCTTCAGCATGCCACGAGATGCTGTTCAACGATACGACTTTAAGGGCTTTCCTGGAACATTAAAGTAAGTAGTAAATGCTAGATGCTGTGGTATACTGAAAGGGCAAACACCAGAGTAAGGACATGGATTTCAAACCACGAAATAGTGCTCCGATAAGTACTGTGATTATATCATTCATCCCTGTACGAGTAGTACTTTTGCACATAAGTGACCTTAGGTTGTCCTTTTTTTCCTTTTTTTCTATGTGTTTATGTACAGGGCTGTCTGACAGGATAAATCTGAGCAGACTGAACTGCTGGATGGTGGTTATCTCTGCGGACTGGAAGAGAGTGAACAGAACTGGTTGTTCTGGGGGGGTTTCCAGCTGGCTCCTAACGGACAGCGATCAAGTCCATGCCTGCAGAGGGAGTGTTTAGGTGAGGTGAAGTGAAACAGGGGATAAGAAGAAATGGAGTGAGATAAACTGGTGAAGACAGGTGCAGGGTATGCATGCAGGGAGCGCGTGAGCGGAGATGAGCCTACAACTGCAATCAGTGTCTCTATGAAATGGACAGGCACAGGTGGGTTCTTGTCTCTGGGTGAAAGTGTCTGAACTGCTGAGTCCAGACCTCTGTGTGGCCTGAATGCTCTGGACTGAACCAGTACACTCACAAACAGACAAGCTACTATGGCAGTGGGGGTGTGTCAGGCATCCAGCCAGAAGTGCCATGCATGCCAGACATGCCGGCCATACCACATAACTGCCTACTGACTTCTGCCCTTATTGCAGCTGAAGGGCAGCAACACAAAATGCAGGGCAAGAAAAAAATGTCATGTATATCCTTACACACTATAGAGTGGTTCTATTGGACTTTAGTGTCTGTGCATTAAAAATGTCAAGTTAAAGCACGGACAGGACAAGTGTTTGGGGGTTAGCACTGTTTCCAGGTTTAAATTCTGTATTTCTGTGTGGAGTCTTCTGGTTTCCACGTGCTTGTGTGGGTCTTCTCCGGGTTCTCCAGTTTCCTCCCACAGGCCAGAAACATGCAACTTTGACTGATTGGTGATTCTAAATTCCCCACAGGAGAGAGTGTGAGCATGTGCGACTGTTTATGTATATGTGGCCTTGTGATGGCAACCTGTCCAACGGTGTAACCCTGCCTTTCCCTGAAGAAAGGTGAGATAGACTCCAGCAGACCCATGACCCTGAATAGAAATAAGCAGGTATGGATAATGGATCACACACTTGGTCACAAAATTGCATTTTCAGGGTGCTGTAGTAAATATCGTCATGGCACAGAAGTCCAAATACACTCATAAACATGTGATTATGATATAATGATCTGGGAGTAAACTAAAGAAACATGGGAGTGCAAAAATACTGAGAGAGGCAAGGTAATAAAAAAACACAATGCAGGTGTGTTATTCAGCAACTAAAACCAGAATCAAAGAAAAGTCATTTCATTGTCCCTGCAAAACAAAGTAGGAAGTTTGTTATCTGACATGCAGCGGGCAAATATCTTTCCCTAAAAAACTGAAATACAGTAGATTTAATGGAAATCATAATTTTATTTGTTTGTTTGCTGTTTAACTTGGCTCTCTATGATGTCATTGGGGGTAGAATGTCCTTGTGTGGTCGTATTATCCAGGAAATGCACCTTTACAAGAGACGGAACTTTAGCAGTCAATTTAAAATCAGAAGCTTACAGTTGTGGAGCAAAGATCAAGTATGTTTCCCATCCCAGTGGATCTGCTTCTTACTGAGCATTTTGCTTTTGCTCCCAAGATGTCTTCAAAGAATCTGCTGTTGGTTGTGAGGGAAAGTTGCAGGTTCGGGCTCAGGGGATGCATTTGTTTTAAATTTTTTTTTGAGCTAGCAGCAGAATGAATATTTGTTTTTTCACAACACCTCAAGGAGGACGGTTTTGTGAACAAGGCCCAGTATGCCACTGGGTTTGCAGACATAAACTGAAAACCAGTACTGTTTCACCGCTAGAAGCTTGTGAGTCAGAGGAGCAAGTGAAGTAAATGAACCATGCGTTGTGTTGGCCGTGGGCATGTGTGCATGTGTGCATGTGTGCATGTGTGCATGTGGGCATGTGTGCATGTGTGCATGTGTGCATGTGTGCATGTGGGCATGTGTGCATGCAGACATGCAAACATTGTTGATAGAATGACCACAGCTGCTGAGTGTCACACTTTTTATGCTCTGTTACCTCGATAGCAAGAGAGAAAAAAATAATATTAATGCTTCTCAGACTCTGATTATCACACCAAGGAAGCCTCAACTGTTGGCAAATATGGAGTCAAAAGAAGTTTGGCAACTGCATTTTTAGTTTTTGTCTATTTCTTGGCTGTAGATGTTTTTTTTCTGCTTTGTCACTATTTTTGCCACACTTCCTGCATCTACACCTTTCAACATGAGAATATATAGAAGAAACAATACATAGATGACAAATGGGACAGATGACATCACCCCTCATGTTTTACAATAGCAAGTGTTGAGATTAGTATTTTACATAGACTTTCAGATTCATATCCAAGTACAATTTGGGATCTTAAAGTTATATATTGAAAATGTTGTGTTGATGACGTGCTGACATGTTGAAAGGTCTGACTGGCAACAGAAAAGCATGTGTTCATGAGCCATTAGGTCTGCTCATTGGCAAGCCTCCAGGTATTTGACCAATCAGAAAACACAAAACTGCCTGTTTTCAGGGAGAACCTCTCCTTGTGATTCTTGGGCTTTGTTGTTCTAAAAATGATTGCAAGCTTTTGGCTTTTGCTGTTATTCTGGGTGCAAAAATACTTAGATCTTAAGATCAAAATTAGATGTCTGAAAATGAGCATAATGTGGGTGTTTTAAAGTTAGGGAACGACCGTAATCTGGTCTAACAATGAAATCACAGAAGACACAATGTGTTAATTTAGTCAGATAGCATCATAGCATGGATGATAAGGATCCAATTCTTAGTGAGAAAAGGCAAACAGAAGGCTCACACACGCACAACACTATCAACAACAACATTAATGACTTAAAGAAGTGATAAAACATAAATACCATATGGCTTTAATTGTAATGCAGAAAAACATGATCACAGTCCAAGAATGCCTCGCCACAGACATCACAGCTGCTCCCCACCGAGTCGGTTTTAGTGTCCTATTAGGTGTGTAAAAGGAGAGGTGATATAGCCAGCATTTGTAAAACAGCCTTCGCTGAAGACTGGACTGAGGTAAGACAGAGGGCAGAATGTGCCGGATCAGTTCAGAGTCAGTGCTGAGCCATGATCCACTGAAACAAATCACAATGCGTGCACTGACAAGCTGAAATGAGCTGTTTTGTACGACTCTTATCCAACGGTAGCCAGAAGTTTTTTTTTTGTTGAACATTTATCCAACTGGGGCTCAGTCTGTCTTATTTGATCAGTTAGGAAGGATCTCATATGAAACTCGGGTCCTGTGATGTCCCTGGCAGCCCGGAGTCTGTTTGACAACTGTAATTTCTCCTCTCATTCGCCTCAGCATAAAAGGTTCTTTCATGGAAATGCTTATAAAAAGCAGCACAGTCATATCAGATTGAAAAATGTAATAGTTTTCACTGAGGCCATTTTCAGGGAAAAGGACTGAGTATTTGCAGCGGGGGTGAGAGGGGGGTGGGGGTGAGTGAGGGCAAGCAGTGCGTAGACGCTTTGTCAGTGTGTGCTGCAGCTCTTCTGTTTTTCTGTGTTTCTCTTCCAGTGTTTATGGGGCATTTAAAAGCCTCTGAATGTGCCGCGGTTTGTGGCCTACAAGTACTCCCCCAACCCCACGGGCGACCTGCCAACACCGGCTACGGTTAAAATAAACAACACAGACATACTGGAGGGAGAGTTATGGGGGCAGGAGAGAGCGAGTTGCTGACTCTCTTCTTGGCCTGACTATATTTTTATCTGAATGATAAAGAATATGTGGGCAGCCTAACCAGTTTAGTTTGGTTATCTTTCCATCTAACATTAGCACAAACTCCTAAAAATGTTCCAGGGTCATAAATTAGTGTTTAGCCTCCACTTGACTAAAACTGAAAGGGTTCAAAGTGTTTAATAGTGAGCCATGTGGCCCAGTCTGTGTACATGTTTATTCTTTAATGAGCTCTTTTAAATCAGCAGATAATGGATAGCAATTTGTGTTGCTCACATCTTGTTGCTATCTCTCACGGTTCAAATTCCAGTTAATTATGTTGTTATTCCATACTTTCTGTGCAGTGTTCAGAGACTAACACCAAACTCAAACACGAGTCTAGCAGTTGCGTCATCTAAGATCTGTATCAGAGGTGGAAGAAAACTTATGTTTTCTTTTTAAGTTTTACTCTCGTGAAATTTGAAAACACTTACTTGCCCCTTGACACTGTGAACCGTGACATCGACTAAACTTTTCCTCCCTGCTGCTTAAAATGCAGCTGAGAAAGAGTGTAACTATGGCTTCATCTCCCTGAAACTAATATGCAGATGCATATCTATCTATCTATCTATCTATCTATCTATCTATCTATCTATCTATCTATCTATCTATCTATCTATCTATCTATCTATCTATCTATCTATCTATCTATCTATCTATCTATCTATCTATCTATCTATCTATCTATCTATCTATCTATCTATCTATCTATCTATCTATCTATCTATCTATCTATCTATCTATCTATCTATCTATCTATCTATCTATCTATCTATCTATCTATCTATCTATCTATCTATCTATCTATCTATCTATCTGTCTGTCTGTCTGTCTGTCTGTCTGTCTGTCTGTCTGTTTGTCTGTCTGTCTGTCTGTCTGTCTGTCTGTCTGTCTGTCTGTATATATATATATATATATATATATATATATATATATATTCGGTAGATTATTTTTGTATATATACATATATATAAATAGGGATACTCCGGGGACTCTGGCTTCTTCCTACAGTCCAAATATATGCAGGTTGATAGGTTATTCGAAATTGCCCATAGGTGTGAGTATGAGCGTGTGTGGTTGTTTTTGTCTATATGTGGCCCTGTGATGGACTATATATATATATATATATATATAGATGTGGCATATACCAAGGAGATGCGCTGTCCCCACTGCTGTTCTGCATAGGTCTGAACCCCCTAAGCCAAATAATCAACAAGACTGGCTTTGGATACCGCCTCAGGAATGGAGCTACGATCAGTCACCTCCTCTACATGGATGACATCAAGCTGTACGCTAAGAGCGAGCGGGACATAGACTCCCTGATCCACACCACCAGGATCTACAGCAACAACATTGGGATGTCATTCGGGCTTGAGAAATGTAGGAGGATGGTGACAAAAAGAGGCAAGGTAGTCCACACAGAAGGGGTCTCAGTCCCAGAAGGAACAATAGCAGACATTGAGGACAGTTACAAGTACCTTGGAATACCACAGGCAAATGGTAACCTCGAAGGGGCTACAAGGAAAATGGCAACAGCCAAATACCTCCAGCGAGTAAGGCAGGTCCTAAGAAGCCAGCTCAATGGCAAGAACAAGTCCCGGGCAATAAACAGCTACGCCCTGCCAGTGATCAGATACCCTGCAGGAATAATAAGGTGGCCAAAGGAAGAGATACAGACCACAGATGTTAAGACAAGGAAGCTCCTCACCATGCATGGTGGGTTCCACCCCAAATCCAGCACACTGAGACTTTATGCAAGCCGTAAGGAAGGAGGTTGAGGACGAGTGAGTGTGAAAGCCACTATCCGGGACGAAACTGCCAAGCTCCATGAGCACATCAAGGACAAGGCCCAAACGGATGACGTACTCAGTGAATGCCTCAGACAATGGCAAGGTGAAGAGGTGCTGGAGGAGGAAGCATCATGGGAGGACAAGCCCCTACACGGGATGTACCATCGAACCATAACTGAAGTGGTTGATCTCAAGAAGTCCTACCAATGGCTAGAAAGAGCTGGCCTACAGGACAGCACAGAGGCACTCGTCCTGGCTGCGCAGGAGCAGGCTCTGAACACCAGAGCAATAGAGGCCCAGATATACCACACCAGACAAGACCCAAGGTGTAGGTTGTGCAAAGAAGCACCGGAAACAATCCAGCACATAACTGCAGGGTGTAAGATGCTGGCAGGGAAAGCATACATGGAACGCCATAACCAAGTAGCGGGCATACTCTACAGAAACATCTGTGTGGAGTATGGGCTGGAAACCCCAAGGTCAAAATGGGAAACACCTCCCAAGGTGGTGGAAAATGACAGAGCAAAGCTCCTGTGGGACTTCCAGATACAGACAGACAGGATGGTGATGGCAAACCAACCAGACATCGTGGTGGTAGACAAAGGGCAGAGGAAAGCCGTGGTGGTGGATGTGGCAATACCAAGTGATGGTAACATCAGGCGAAAGGAACACGAGAAGCTTGAGAAATACCAAGGGCTTAGAGAGGAGCTGGAGAAGGCCTGGAAGGTGAAGGTGACAGTAGTGCCCGTGGTGATCGGAGCACTCGGGGCAGTAACCCCCAAACTGGATAAGTGGCTGCAGCAGATCCCCGGAACAACCTCAGATATCTCAGTCCAGAAAAGTGCAGTGTTAGGAACAGCAAAGATACTGCACAGAACCCTCAAGCTCCCTGGCCTCTGGTAGAGGACCCGAGCTTAGAAGGGACACCACCCACGGAGGGTGAGGAACGAGTTTTTTTTTTTATACTGTATATATATATATATATATATATATATATATATATATATATATATATATATATATATATATATATATATATATATGTATATATATTCAATATATCAAACACTAATTTCTACATTTTTACATTTTGTGCTAAGTTTATATATGTCTGTCTCCTTTGGATCGATTTCTGTATCAATCTCCAGCATTTACATCAACATTTCGAGCGGTTGGTGTCAGTCACAAACATGAAAACCCAAAGTATGGAATTGTCTATGATAGAGTCGTTTTTTTAATTCTTTTTTGACCACGTACTTCGTTGAAACAGAACATTAAGAGCCACAGAACTGCAGAATTTCAATCTCAAAGTAGTTCTAGCCTGAAGCAGAGACTGCTTTATCATGTACTTTATGTTTAATGGGATAATATTGTATTAAAGAAGACATGAGGAACAATCCTCAAGATCATGAACTGACATAAAAACAATAATAATAATTTACTCTGCAATAAATGTAGACTGCCTGATCAAAAAAAAGAAAAAGAAAAAAAGGTTAAATTAATATTTTCACTATTCATACCACATTCATTGACTAGCCTATACAACACCATTTATTGAGTCATAACACTTATTTCTCTTGAGCTGAATTAATAGTTCTCCAATGTGTTGTATTGAACAGTCTCCTGAAAAAGTCTTCGCTGGCACAGCCGAAAAATTCTCAGTGGGGTGAAGGTCTGGACTCCATGTGTGGGAATGAAGTCTCCTGATCCCTGAACTATTGAACCAGTCTTTCACAATCTGAGCTGATGAAACCTGGCATTGTTATCTGAAAGACGTCTGCGCCAAGAGGGGCAGGGAAGAAGAATATCTATTAATGGAAAAAACGGACCTTTCAGTAAGAAAAACCAACAAAAACAAACAAAAAACAACATATTTTCTCATATAATGAACAACACGTTAGCCAAGGACAGACGGTGAATAAATGAGCAACTGAATCATTTTACATTAAGTGTACAGTACTTGTGAATGTTGCTGTTTGCTGTTGTTTCTACAGCATTTTTTCTAAAAGTAAAAAGGATTTTACTTGAGAAGTTGGTGACAGTGATGAATGAGAGAGTGTAGAGGGGCCTTGGAAAAAACCTATGAAATGCTGATGCAGGGCAGGAGCGTGTGACTACAAGTACAGAACAAGGAACATTACACGTGTCCTGAAACCAGAATCAGTGTTCCCCAAACATCTACGCGATTCATGGAGGTGAGAAACACACTCACATATATACATATAAAAATAAAATGATAAAGAAAAAGAAAAGAGCTCACCGGCAGCCTGTCAGTGTCTGTGATTATTTCACTGACACTGACATGGTGAGAGCTTCTCCCTGGCCTTTTCAAGCCTTTTCCGGCAGAGACATAATGAATTGTGATGCCAGCTGTCAGCGTGCTGCTGCCGGTGTGCAGGCGTGGGTAATAGAAAGTGGTTATTGGTGCAAAACATGACTCCGCTGTATTATTTTTGAAAGGGCAGAGGGTTGTGGGAAAGGTGTGAAGGGTCACGATGGAAAAGCTGACATCACACTAATCCATTTAGAGATTCATGGAGCCACCGGCCAGACAGATTTGGGTAGGAAGGGGGACCATGCATGCTCTGTAAATGGAAAATGGTTTTTCTTTGTCAATCACACCACAGTGTTTTTGTACGGTTTTCCTTTTTTTTGGACAACTAAAGTGCAGACAAGGTCACAGCATGTAATTGGATTGGAGATCTATATGTTTTGCTGGAAAATGTCTTGGATCGGAGGCGGTGAAGGTCGACAAAACAAAGCATACGAGCAGAAATAACTTCAACAGACCTGCTCAAAAGATGTATTATCTTGAGAGAGAAGACGTGATTTGGATGTAGCTCCGCGCTACACAGCGGCCTGCTCTTAGGTTTGAGATCATGACTCAAAACGCTCCAGAAAAAAGACGTTGGAGCTGACAGCCTTTACCACAACTAAATAACAAACATCACTGTGCAAATGAATGAAAAATGCATGACAGTTATCTTCTTTTCATCAAAACTCAGCTTTATTTTAATTAAAACATTGCTATGAATATTTGTAACCAAGGCAACAAAAGCAGTAGTTGTTGAAAATGCTCTCTTTTTAAGTTATAGTTAAAGTTATAAAGTTATAGTGTTATAACTTCAAAAACCTGTTGCACATACCAAACTTCCCAAACTGCCTGGTCCTTAGCAGGTCCTAAAATGAGCTAAATGAAACATATTAAACCACATTGTTATTCAACTCAATATCAGCCACCGCAGAATGTGAAAAAACTACTAAAGTCAAAATATTTTAAGTACATTCTATGGTTGAATAATTGGGAAGCTATTGGTTCAGCAGCAATTAAAAAAAACAAAAAGAAAATAAAACTTTTCTGCAAGATGTCAGTGTCACATCCTTAAGGAGGACTCTTCTTTATTCTGTTGCTTCAGCTCACTGAGGTGCTCGGGGGTTTGCTTATGCACAGTTCCCTTAAGCTTGTGATTAAATTCTTACAGCCTTAAAAGTTGATCTTGTTTAAGGTTCTTTTTCTTTTTAAGAAAGGTTGAAAAGTTTGACATGTTTCGACTACACCTGTAGTCTTCCTGAGAGGTTATACTGGAAATCATAACAAAAAGGACGAACTGAAAAACTCACAGAACAGCTGAACAACATCGATCCCACTGGAAACACCAAATTCACACATGAGAGGAAACCAACAAATCCATCCCAGTTTTCTGACGTGAAAGTCAAGTCGCTGGTTCACCACAGGCAGACTGACTCCCACGGTCAACTTAAAATCACAACCAAACCTGACGAGCTGGATTACCTGGAAAAAACCTGGATAATATGCAAACTCCACCCAGAATCCCTGCTGTGACGCAACGTCGGTAACCACATGTTTCCCACTCAGACACCACACAGTTCCCAAATAAAGGCAATGGGAGCACAGGTGCAGTCAAGCAGCAATAAAACTGTCATGCCAAATGTGTTTCTCATCATCATGTTCCCCTTTAACTGTCAAGTGATAATATTGTCAGTAGCTTGTAAGTGAGGCAACGTTTCTTTGTGTTGTGATCAGGCTCATTGACAAGAGTCAAATGGTGGCTTCGGCAGAACTCATTTCCATCAACGCTCATTCATTTCAGCAGCTTTCTGAGTGGAAATGTGCAAACAGGCTTGAGAAAAGCACAACATCTCCGACGCTGCAGACCATCGACGAGTGTTTTGTTGGAATCCAATAAATATGCTTCAGCTAATTGCTGTCCATTATTCAGGCAGGCCTGCTCTCTACTTCAGCAAATACATAATCTGTCAGATGCTGCTTCTCAATGTGATACAAAACCATGAACTCCCTAACAGAGACATGATTATCCAATAGACAGCAGGGAGCATAATTGCATAAACTAATCGATAACACCTCATTAGGGGAGCTGTTTCAGCTAAAAGGTCAATCTCTTCACCCACCAGAGCTCTTTTGCTGGAAGGAACACAAAAATTGGTTTATCCATGAGCACCTTCTGGTCCCGTGTACTAAGAGACAGACAGTAAGGGACAGTAATGAAGTGCGTCTCGGATGCCTTTGACAAGGCGGTAACACTGCTCTGATGTGTGTTTTGTTGGCTGCTGGAATTGCTGTACATTTGTTCTCAGCTTGCACAAAACCTGCTTTCACACCAGAGGAGCCTGTTGAGTTCAGTAGATACACAACGTGACTGCATTTGAAAATGAAAATCTGGCAATGTTTCAGAGAAAATCTATACTTGTTTATTTCACAAATGGGTTTCTTTTTCTTTTAGGTTGGTTCACCCAAATAACAGAAAAACATACTTTATGTATCATGTAGTTGCAGGGTATTCGTTTTCTTAGCATTTCAAATATTTATTTCCAGCTTGCTGCAGCCACCCAAACAGTTTTCTAACAAAGGAAATAGCATGGCAGTCTTGAGCCTGAGTAAATAAAGTCAAAACAACCCAATAGGTCATACAGCACTCGTGGTTAATTATGCAATTTGAGATAACGCCAAGTCTTTTCAAAGAACCAAAGCATCTCCCATAGGCTGTGTTTGCATTGACATAAACCAAGCACAAATGTTTCAACATGACTCTGGACCTCCTGGTTGTTTTCTCTCTGTAGGGTTGCTATCACACCGGGACTGTTTATTATCTTATGTAATAGCCTGCAGGCGTGCTTTTAGACAATGCAAGTCAGCAGCAAAATTCAAGTTTTCCTTGGGTGCAGAAATCACTTCAGAGCTTTGCTTTCTGACAAAGGAGTTATATGAACTCTGCAAACAACTGTGAACTAGTTTTAAGCTTGATTAAAAGAGATTTCATAGTCTGCCAGAATTACAAAATTTAATATCAAGAGTTTTATTTATCTGCTGATAAATAATGATTAGTCCTTTCTATTAGCAGCAGCTGGATGCTACTTACAGTTTACACAGACCATAATATCTGTTGTTAGTTTCCATTAGTCTGATCAGGCCAACGGATATAAACATGTTCAATTTTAAAGTAAAAACTGGAAAACAGTTTGTTTTTCTCCATGCGAGCGACTTATCCACTGCATGGAAACTAGTCCTGGGTGTTTAGTCTCCTCACCATAATGCATTTACAGATTTACTTAACCCTTTAATTACAGTGTTTAAATCTGGTCTTTTCGTGGTTTATCCAAGGATATGGTGAGAGCACCTCAACTGATTCTGGAGCCACACTGGAATAATCACTAAACATGACCGTACCACTGAGCCAAACGCTGGCCAGTCTCCCCATCAGACTCTCAAATTTAGAACGGGACCATTGAATTAAACCATTTAAACTTTGGGTTTTCAGAGTCAGAACTTTTGCTTTAAAAAAACAAAAAGGGAAAGCAGAAAACAAACTAAGGCTTTTGGTTTCTTTTGTGTGATCAAACAATGATGTCCTTAGATGCATTTATTTACATAAAGTTGGGCTCAGCTTAAATTTTTCACCCGTTGTCTGACAACTTGCTGAGATGTTTTGCACAAGTGTCGAACGTGTCCGTTTGCTCTTCATGTGAAATGACTGGGATCTGTGTGATCTGCAGACACCAGTCGGAGTAAAAATGACTGGTTTCGCAGCAGAAAGATCCACCATTCCCCATACTGTTTGTGCTCCACCTCAGTCCTGATTGGGCTTCAGGGAACCAAGGCGCTGGACAGCGCTACTGATGTTGGACGGTTTATTTTTTTTTTTTTACTCTTAAAGAAGACGGTGAGTGAGTTTACCATAATTTGCTGTCATGACTGTGACCTTTTGGCCCCTTGCTCTCTTTGGGGAAAAGTCTTCCCAACATTTAAAACATACAATTCATTTTTTTTTTCTGTTAAAATATTAGCTTCAGTTTGTTTTTAAGGAATATTTGGGAACTTTTACGAAGCCCTTTCTGGCTCTTGCAGTCTGCTGCAGGAACCTCCGTGGTGCTCGTCTCTTGCAACAACTGCATGTAGCTTTACAGCTCTATGTCAGACATCTACATCTATGCAAAAATCGCTCAGAGCGATGGTGGACATTATGGCAGAGGTGACTAAGACACTTAAAAGAAATAAAAGTTCAAGTGTGACCAAGCAAGAGTAAATAAATGTGATTTACGGCTCTATGACAAACTGCCGATGCACGCCCATCAAAGCTGGGAGCCCGACCACATCTTCTGGTGTAATCCAACACAAAAAGGTTTTAAAAACCCAGATTCCACTGCAGACCATTAAACAACTGTGTTCATTTCTTGTGCAAGTCGAGTTAATTATTTCTGTTATTACAAGTAAGACACGTGCACACACTTTTTCATTTCATTTATTCCTAGTATAAGAGACATACAATGGTATTCCGAGAGACCAAATTCATAAGTCGAGGAGTAGCCTGTAAAACAAAGGGAGGGAGGAAAAAAACAATACTGAATCAATGAGACCCTGCCCAGAGATAATGTATTTACACCAAATGAAATGCTGACAGAGTTATTAGAGGCGAAAACATGCCATACAATCTGTGACCTGCAGCAAAAAACACAAAACAAAACCAACAACAACCCCCACTTCCTTTTCCACTCATCTACTGCCTCCTGAACTTTGAATTGAGTTGGATATTTTGTATTTGTTTTCTGAAAATCTATTTAATGCTCTGCTGACTGTTGATATCCAAATTCAAATAAAGCATTCTCCCAGAGAAAATGTTTGTCCACTTTTTTCCCCCCATTAACTGGATGGAGTATGAATGGTAAACTTTACACAGGGTCAAATGAGCTCAGTGAAATTTTAATCAATAAACACCATTTTCAGCTAAAGTAAACAAAGTGGTATTGTTTTCAGAGAATTGATCATGGTTCCAGTCGAGCGTGGCCGTAGTGACTCTCCTGAAAAGTGCAACAGTGGCGAGTTTTGAAGGGATGATATTTCTGAAGCAGAGCCAACTGGCATCCCCATCCCTGAGGGGGAATCCTCAGAACATGTAGACGACGTAGGCGCAGCCATCCGTGAACAGATTTCACCATCACTTCCCAAGATCCAAGGCACAATCTCAGGCTGTCGGATCATAGTTCATTGCACTTCTCTATGTTCTGAAAACTGACACCTGGTGAAATTGGTAGATCACAACCTACGGGAGTAATTCTAAAAGCACAAAAAAGGAGATTTTAATACAATGGGGTCTCAGAAAGAACTGCACAGTTGGAGTGAAATGCCACTTCTGGGTTTCTCCAACAGTTAAACCTGACTGCTCCAATGGCTACGAGCCTGTAGGTGACTTGAGGGGAACTACTGTGTATATTTATTTAGGACCCCCCACCCACAAGAAAAAAAAAGAAAAATAAGAAAAAAAAATGGCATTACAAGAAAGTGGCACCCAGTAAAAAGTGACATAATACAGAGTCAAACCTGAACGTCTGAAGTCTCAGGCTTCACGCCAACAATACCACAAAAAAATCTGCAGGCTCACACTTCTGGGATGAAGAGCAGAAACAGAAAATTAGAGGAATAAAGGGTTTCATTCCAAAATGATCAATTCATTACAAAAAGTAAAATATTTTATGTATGTAAATAAATAATGTTTCAGAATAATATGAAATTAGGAAATTTTAGAAAAAAGCCCATATAATCGATATGAATCCAAACAGATGTTAAATCACGTATCCCTTTTTTTTTTTAATATCGTCAATTGTGAGTTTATCAGAAAAGGTGACATTTTATTCTGGAATGAAACTCTTCAAATATACAATAGAAAGTTGATGACACATACGGACGACCACAGGAAATCAAACACCTAGAATATACTGTCGCATAGCAGCCGTCTGAGCCCCTTGCATCCCCTACCCCCTCGTATCACACACTATTATTAAATAAGGCACACATTTACACATACAGTTCAAATTTGGCTAGTAGTTATTTATTTACAACCAATAGTCACAACGTTAATTATAATAGCTGCAGTCTGTTGTATGTTTCATGTTCATTCTCGTAATGCCAGATGGCATGTTCGCCAAGTCGTCTTTGGGTCCAAAATGTTCCACAATTTAATACTTTTTCTATTTCACGAGATGTTAGACCCTCTAGATCTGCGAAGCACCAATCTAAAAGAAACATTCTTGAGGAACTCAAATGGACCCGAATTTGTCTCTTGTGACGCGACATTGGCTGAAACAAGAGACAAAAAAAACAAAAGAAAAGAAAAAGGTGAATGTAGCTGCTTTGTTGAAGTATTTCCTTTGTTGAATCGACCAGAACAAAGTGTCTTCAGTCAAATGACAAACTGTGTTGATGACGTGCATGATGGTTTCCCCAAGATATTTGTTAGGGAGTAGGGGATCGTTTGATATGCCCAAAAGATGAAAGAGTATAGTAAGGCAAAGACATAACTACTTTCAGGGGAATTTGCAGACTTTCACCACAGGTTACACATACTGCATATGTATATGTATACATATACGGTGTGGATATAAACACACATATATATACACACACATGCATAATATAAACACAGTCGAGGGTGGGGTGGCTGGGGACTGGATGCAAACACTACGTCAGAAAAGGGTTAAGCAAAAGCATAAACTGAAGCACTGCAGGAGGCTTTGACTTTTAAATCTTCAAGATGACTCACATGGCCAGTTTGTCCAACATCAACTTGCATCATACTGTAAATCCACATTGAGGACATTGGCAGCCTAATGTAATGGGGTGTCACGTCACCCAAGTTAGCGGTTTAATAATAAGCAAGTTGCTGAACAATACCAATATGGTACAAAGATATTCGTTGGACAAAAAAAAAAAAAAATAATAATTTGGTTGAGGCTCTTGTCCATGTTGAGACTGGGTGCCACCCAAATTCACTGCGTTTTCTGGTGAAGGTCTGCAGCATCAAACCCACAGCATTTCCTCAAAGGAAAGTTCCTAAAAGAGGGTGACGCCTTCTAGTCCAGGAGTGCAGCCTCTCAGTAGTTGAACTTTCCCTGTTCGTTGACTGGAGACGTGGCAGGTATGAACAGAGGTTTAGGAGGGACGTCAGGCTTGAGAGAAGGTGCCCGGCGGACAATAGCTCCCCTGTGCTGCACTTCCTGCTGCTCTCCGTTGTAGCTGTGCTGACGTGACAGGTATCCATTGGGGATGAGGGGATAGTGGACCTCACAAGCGCTGCCTGTCGAGTTCATTCGTGCCAAAAGGGGAGGTGGCTGATGGAGCCCACTGTTACGCTGGCTGAAGCTGTGCTGCCGGGGAATCATTCCTCCTCCTCCGCCTACTGCACCTGCAGTGGGCATTTTGGTGGCAGCAGCAATCAGCGAGTGCCGCTGGGAAGAGTGCCTCCTCTCCAGGGTGGACTGATGGTGCGAGGGGATATCAGGAGGAACATCCATGCGGCGAGTGAGGCTGTCCCGAGGCAAAGTGGATGAGCTGTAGTAGGGGGCCGATTCCGTCTCAGGAATCTGAGGCTGAATACGATTGGCAAAGGCTAGTTGTCCTCCACCTCCGCTGGCCATCAGACCTGATGGACTCATTAACTGGGAGTTCTTGCTGCTGCTTGCCTCATGAATGTGCTTCAGAAGCTCATCCAGCGAGGTTACTTCCATCACCTTCTGAGAGTAACCGGGGTACGGCTGTGATAACACACGGTCAACATTGTGGATTTTGCGTTCCTCTGGATGCAGATGTCCAACTACTGGCTGGCCATTTGACAAACTGTGAGAGTAGGGGAAGACCTGTGGGTGAAGAAGTGCTGAACTGGGCCTGGAACCAATGTTATGGGACTTTGGTTCTTTGGCATTGTTGCAGTTCTGGTTTTTTTCCCACTGGTTCTTGAAGGCTTTCATACTCTTAATAGGCAGTTCTGGGGTTGAGTCTGGTGTAGGCAGGCCAGACAGCTCTGAGGAGTGGTGGAGGTGGTGATGGTGAGGATGAACCAGGTCTCCCATCGCCATGCCATGATGGCCATTTCTCCTTGGTGGGTGATGCTCCTTGCTGTTGGTGAAAAAGGAGTTGTAAATCTTTGGAGATGACACCTCCAGCTTGTCTTCTTTACTCTGGCTGTCCAGGAGGCCGTTGAGCTTGGCCAGGCTTCGAAGTGACAGGGCGTGTGGGATTGGAGCTTCAGGATCTTTAGACAACTTCTTGGTCTTGCGGCCAGTGTGGTTACAGTAGCATGACACCAGGAAGCCAGAAAGAAAGGCTCCAAGGACGAAGGCCACCAAAACACAAGCTATAAGAAGGGTGTAATGGACACTGTGGTTGGTCCTCTCCAGCTCTGGAGGTCGTCTCACACCTTGAAAACAGGAAAAAAAAGAAAAAGGTTCTTCAGTTAGTGCTTGTCTAATTGAGTTAAATAAATAAATATACAGCCTATTGAAGAGCAAATATAGGTCGAGCAGCAGCTGGGATAGACAGGTTGTGTTTACAGGAGCTTCACTTTGTGGGAAGCAGCATGTGTGAAGTGTTTGAACTAGGCTGTTGGCTTCCTCTCCTTCAACTGTTAATAGATCAATACAGCCTCTCTTTGTAGGACCTGTGCTTCCCCCAGTCTGGCAGAAGCCAAGAGCTCCCCAGTTGGTGAGAAATCAGCTCTGAAATGAGTTAGAGCTTTAAATATTGATGAAAGCACAGCAGCAGGAACCTGGTTTCATTTTCACAGACTCTGCTTTCCAATGCGAGGATCAGGGGCGAGTGCACCTGGTATGATGAATGAGCCAAAAATAACATGTCTATCCAATCGCTCACCAAATGTGGTGCCTTTGCCAACACGGACTCAAATGAGGTTGTCATATTTTTTCTAAATGAAGCTGAGGGGACAGAATGTGCAGCAGTGCACTAAAAGTTCAAGGTTACTCAGATGAGGTAAATCTACCATGTAAATGTCCTCAGGTGTTGTGACCCTCGCACTGTGTTTGCCTAATGGTGTGAAAGGCAGGAATGATGAGAAGAGTGAAACCTGCCACCTCTTGTAATCAGAGCTCATTTACAAGTGGCTGCTGCCATCTGTGGTGTCAGACCCTTCTATCCAGCCTTAATGACAGTTTCACAGAAACTGATTATTTCATGGAAGGTGTTGGTTCAGCTGCACTGGGGAGGAGGAAAAAATCCAGGTGTTCCAAATGAGAAAAATTCAAAAGCTAATGAAAGCCTCATTGAGGAAGAAAACAAAAAACATTGTCTTAATCGGTCTTGATGACATTCAGATTTTTTCAGAATGGTGATGAGGAGAATAATGAAGGAGATTGGTTTGATAATTTAGTCTGCGTACGGGTTTTATTTGGAAGTTCTCCATTTAATTATATGATCCAGATCTGATAGAACGAAATCTCTTTGTTCCAGATTATTCTTATTCAGAAACAAAAAAGGCTTAAATCCATTGTTCGGTAAAGCCATTAAACTGAGTGTGAACAACAAAAACAAAACAAAACAAAAGAAAACTAAGTGTAGGTAAGTTTCTAGGAGGCAACTATTTGGACATCTCATGTCAAACATGCATGAACAGCTCACAAGCACAACAAACTGATCACCAAAATGGATATAATAAAAATGTAATTGATAGTTATTAAAAAAAAGATGAAAAGTGTACCGTTTTTAAGTTTTAAGATGACTGAAATAAAAAGGAAAGGTAAAAAGTCATAGGACGAGTGGCGGAGCACACGGTGGACAGGTCACCAGGTCGTTGGTCTAATCGGAGGTTCCTAAAAAATAAATTAATTAAAAAAAATGTTTGGGCGGGGAGACGGGGAGGCCGCAGCAAAACCTGCAGCTCCTGAGGAGGAGAACTTCAGTTCTTGCACTTATCCATTTCACATTGTGAGGTTTAGGATCATTAAGCCACTGCAGAAATGTTCATCGTTCAATTTTCAAACACTTAAAAAAAATGGTTAAATCTGTGTTGAGAATTTAGTCAATGTCAAGTTTATTTTTAAAGCACATTTAAAAACACCCGAGGCTGATCAAAGTGCTGTACAGATAAAAATTATAGATAAAAGTAAAGATGGGTTTTGAATACAGATTAAAAAAACCTCAACTTCCTTCTACCAATCACATGTCAATGAGCCACTGTTGGGTTTATGGTTTTTATTTCAAAACAGAGTTAATAAAAGAATTCTTAAAATGTGAAAATATTTATTAATTTAATGCATTTTGAAGATCGGTTCATAATTTGCTTAATTAAGTAACTATAATGAGATTTTGACAGAGGGCCTCCACACATCAGCAATCAGCTGGTATGCTGGATGGAGAACATATGTCTAGCATCGTTTCATTCTTTTCAAATCGAGATGACAAAAACAAAAGGCTTCAAGCCAAAACAAGGTTTGATAAGCCTGTAAAGGTACCCTACCCCATGCTAAAGACGCAACGCCGGATACGGCGTGACCAGCACTTTGCTGCCATTATTACGCCTCCAATGTGACAGAAGTCGCGGTGTTGTGAAGTGTTGATATTATCAAAGATGGTTTCTACATGACAGATTTGGTTGTAAACCATTTGTTACCATTAGTTCCTGTGAGACGGTTTCATTTTTCATTTACCCACATGTGACTGTAGAAGTTTCTATCTTGGTCGTGTTTCACTACATTCAGTTGGGGACTGCTTTGTCCTCACAGCTCTACTGTGGTGCAGGATAATCTTTCTGGAAAGAATGCTCTCAACAAAGATTCTAATTAAAAGTCCTCAATTGCTATCTTTTATCTTTATGATTGCCTCTACTTATGACCACATTAAAAATCCATAAATCACAGTGGTAATCCTGGAGGGAAAAGCTATCAAAAAGTAATGCTGCATTGAGCCTGTTAATAAGTCTTTTAATCTGGGACCATTTTCTTGGTCTCATTACACAAGCCGTCAGTCAGCTCTGCAGAATTGCTGTGGTTCCAGGTTTTTGGGCCGAACTGGCTGGTGACTGGTGAGTCTGATGGTGGTGGCTGTGTCGACATTTAGTTTTTGGATTAAGTAGTGAGTGGTGAGATGAGACAGTCTGCTCTCATCTCACCTGTGCAGTCTGCTACCTGTCACCCCTCTGGCTTCCTGGTACCTATGAGTCATCCACTCCCTCTGGACCGCGACACCCACCTCCCTCCATGGATGTAGCCACAGGCCTATTGAGGTGTCCCTCCTGGTTGAGGGCATGAATCAAGTGACAACGGGAGTTAAAATGTGCAGTTGAGGTAAACAAACCCACAGCCTATGAACATATTTCATGAGCAGCCTGGATGACTCAATCACTGCCTATGTGGGACACATGATGCCATCGGTCACAGTGATATTAATCCCCTGTGAATCATCCCAGCTCTCTGCCAAGGAACTAGGTGGCAAACAGGAGATGACCTTCTATGCCCTTTTTCACAAGTGTTCAGAAACTAAAAATGCTGTTTACCCTGGACATAAACAACCTCAGTTCCAGAATAAAAACAAAGTGTGAAGATTTTTAAATCCAAAAAAACCTGCATTTGATTCAGAATACGACACAGAAAAACACAACATGTTTAAAGTGGGATATTCTACCTTATCTTGAAAATATTAACTCATTTTGAATTTGGTGGCAGCAACACATCTTCAAAATGTTGTAACAGCCAACACAAGGCTGGAGAAGTTGGTGCTGCAAAAAAACACCAACACAAACATCTCACAATCAATTACGGTAATCGGCAACAGGCCAGTCACAAGATTGGGTACGAAAAGAACGTCATAGAAGAAGAGTCTCAATGAAAAAAAGTAGCCAGTGTTCACCAGTCTGCATCTCCAGATTGTGAAACAATTTCAGAATAATGGTCCTTGGCACAACATTGTACAGTTTTTGCATGTATCTTCATCTTCAGTGCATAATACCAAAAGATTCTGAGAACCTGGAGAAATCTGTGTGCACAGGATGAGGCTGTAAATCATATTAGATGGCCTTTGGGCCTTGCAAATGCAGCACTACATTAAATACAGGCATGACTGTAATCACAATCTCTGCAGAGGCTCAGGAACAGTTTAGTGCGCCATCCACAAATGGAGGTTAAAGCTCCATCACGCAAAGAAGTTGTTGAACATGTTGTTGAAAGAGTTGAACATGATCAAGAAACCATCTTCTATGGGCCAAAACTAATTTCTAAAGGGTTGAGGGAAAGTCCAAGCTGTCCTGTGGTCAGTCAAATGCTAAAAAATAAATGCAGATTTTAGAGCAACAAATGTTTCCACCCGGACAACGTTTTACTGAGGAAGGGCCTTGCATCTTTCAGCAAGACGATGCTAAACCGCATCCATCAGAAAAGTGTGGCTTCGTAGTAGAAGAGATGATCATGAAACCAAAATCATGGCAAAGAAGACCGTTGAGCAGCTCGACTCGCAACGGGAGGAACAGCACAAAAACACCAGAGACTGGTCCTTCCAGTTCAAAGATGTGTGTGGACTGGTGTTAAAAGAACAAAAAGTACACAGTATGAAATGTGTTGCTGCCACCAGGCGTATTTTTTATTTTAATGGTACATTTCTGTTTTCTATGTTCTAGGGTGAATACAAACTGGGTTTACTAAATTTGCAAATCGTTACATTCTCCAGTCACAACTTTGTTCGAATTAAGGTTGCACATAATTTTATAAAACTCAGGTTAAAGTGTTACGTGAACTAGATGTGATGATTTGGGCCAATTTTAGCAATTTCACAACCAGATTTTCAGTGTTTACAAGCCTCCAAAGTGAGGCACGTCGTATTTGGGGGTCTAGCTGTCATGGCCTTGTCTTCAAGAAAGCTTAATATAGCTATGACCAAATACGCCAAAAGGTGAAAAAAGACAGATGGGCAGCATGAGTGGAATCAAGGGAGGGAAGAGGAGAGAAGGATGGTGACGGCCAGGGGGAAGAAGAGAAGGAGATGAAGGGGTGAAATCCAACTTGGTTGCAAGATCCCAAAAGAGGAGTGAGAGTAAGGGAAGAGAGTGGAAATGAAAACTAGAATGAAAAACAAAAACCAAGCAGTTAAAGGCCGAGGAGAAGCCGGGAGAGGCAGAAAGAGCGACGGGCAGACTTGAAGGGCTGAGTGACAGACCGTCACTGCTGGGGTTTTGAAGGCTGGTGCTCAGTGGCAGCTGTGATGTGGTTGAAGAACAACCTTCAAGCTCCTCAACAGCGCCGTCGGAACAGTATCCATATGGTTAAAAATAGACGGCTGAGTAGGTTATGTAAACAGAGGTTTTACACAGTGATGCCTGTGCCTCGGATTACTAATTAGCACTAGTTTCTACATGAAGAAAACCAAGTTAGGCCCGAGGTTGACTATGGCGGCAAGTTCATCCTTTATTTTTCCTCCTCCAGGTGATAATGTGTCTGAAAGTGGATGACAATGACAGGGACAGTGTCTCTAAAGAATATGATTAAACAATTTCAACTGCTGTTGCCAGATCTGATCTCAGCTCCTAATTTGAACTTGCAAAAATTATTTCTTGTGATACCAATTACTGATAATCTGATGTTTCATACATGATGAAAAAATGATTTTTGGATCTCTTGCAGAACATTAAGGCCTCACAACTGGAATTAAAAATAATCCCAGGAATCAATGACTATTGACATTATAAAAAGGTTTGATGTGAAAAAACCTAGAAACCCCTTTTTCAGTTACACATAGGCTTGTGTTTAAATGCTTAAAAACCTGGAGAACAACTTGTGTTCCATTTTTGGGCAGTAAACTAAAACGTTGCAAAATAGCCCTAATTAGTTTCTGCTCCTGCACATTTAAGTGCAAGCGCAAGTAATTGTTCCGCTAATGGGTACTCCATCTAAAAACGAAACCAATGAGACAAAACACCTCCAGGCTTAACACACAAACACATGTCATCCTACCCACTAGTATTTAAGATGCGTTTCTCCCACTCCAAAAAAAGGAAAAACAAAACAATCTGTCTCTTGAAGGACACGAGGTCACCTTGAGGTTGAAGACCGAAACAAATCCATTATTTTCAATGAAAAGCAGAGTAGCTGTGCCCTGTTGCCTCGAGGTTTAGGGTTCAGTCATTTGACAGTTTCAGTAATTGAAGTCTGTGCACTGACAGACATAGTTAGCAAATGGAGCATTGTGTGACTGTTTAAGTGTGTGCGGTGACACACACACACACACACACACACACACACACACACACACACACACACACACACACACACACACACACACACACACCATAGGCTGCATGTGTGCATGGTTCTAGCTGCCGACAGCGCATCCAATCATGAACACTTGTTACAAGGAATTTGCATAATATTCCACCTTAATGCTCAGCCAATTTGATGTTCTTAAAAATATGCAGAGTCTAAGGTAATACGGTGTATTATAACACATTCATTCCAACTGAAAACTGCTTTTCATTCAAGGTGTGCTGAAGCATCCAAAGTAAATATTTCATTACAGCTTTGATTGAATACTGGAAAATTAAGTGTGCTTAGACATCTGGTAATCTGAACCCAACTGAATGAACCCTTTCAGTATTTTAACACAGGTAAAAAAAACAAAAAACAACCCCCCCCCCCCCAACAAACTGTGTATTATGTTCCAAAATCAAACACTGAAATGTGGTTTGACAGTCGAATCAGAGCCTTTAAGAAAAAAGAAAAAAAAAGTTCTTTCCTTTTTTATGCAGATAGTTTAGATTTTATTTGTGCAGCTGTCAAAGAGATCTGCCTCAAACATTTCTGCTTCTACTTCCCCAAATGTGATGTTTGCAACAAAAAGAAGAAAGATCTGAAAATTGTTTTTTGATGGTATTCAACCAGTGCAAACTGAATGTCTTTGGGCTGAATTCCAATTTGTCAGAGGCAGATATCTCAAAACTTAAGAACAAACTATATGCATCACCACAGAGCAAATCCAGTATATATTTTGGCATTATAAAGCTTTGCATAAGAATTAGTGAGACCATTAAACTACAGAGTACATGCACCTAGTCATTTATTCTTCTTGCATGCAGATGCATCAGAAACAAAGTGAGTAGCTCTTTGTCTGCCATTCAGTGGTTTATCAGGCTGAACGCTTCCAATGCATCTACTGCTGCAGCTTTATGCATTTGAAGAACAGGCGACAGTGGAAGAATTGTGGCTTCACCGACCAACTTAAAGAGACAGTCCACACCAAAGTCATTTCCATTAAAGCTCAATTATTTCCTGTGAATGGAAATAGTAATAATAAAAACTGATGTTCACCTAAACTTATACATGTATAAACGCTCTGCTATTTTTACTGATTTACATACCAATAATCATGCCACATAGTGTTCACTTTGGTGTGAACTGCTGCTTTAAGAGATGGAGAAACTTGCAGGCCACTGCAACATCAGCGCACAGTTTCAACCACCAGCTGGAAATTCATTGAAGCAGGTCATAAAAAGACAGAGGATGTGAAAGAATTTAACAAAGGAGGCAGGTAGACTTAAAAAAGGGTTAGTCCAACTGAAAACAGAGAGAACAAGGATAACAAGCAGGTAAAGGTGGAGAAACACTCTCCAAAAGGTCGGTGAAGCAATCAAAGGGTAAGGGGTGAAGGCCTAAGGCCAAGGAGCCAGGAATGTTGTGTTGCTGGATTTGATCACTGAGGGCCCCGTGGACTGCACTTACGCTTAGAGCTGACTTCCAGTGAGTGAAATGGAGTAAAACAAAGCTTTTATAAGTTTGTGTTATGGAAGGCAAAGCACTCGGTATGTGAAAATGTCACTTAGGTTAGTTTTCACTGCACATTGCAAGAAGTACTCCTCTAGTAAAACGACGTGGTGTCAAATCCCTGTAAACTGCTGGTAAGCTGAGCAGAGGAAAAAGGCCTGGATTTGAATGACATTTAGGAGTGCCATTACACTATGACGACGACTCAGGAGTGTGCATTTTTTAGGAATATGCCTGACTTGTGATAAATCATGTAAGACCAACCAGTAGGTCAACATAGATGACTGAGCAAAAGAGAAGTGAACAAAAGCTCACTTCAGTGGGGATAATGAACACTTTCTGAATAAGCGGCCTGTGTCTGACCTTTTAAAAGATCTAAGACTTCATTAAATATTGCAACATTTCACCGCTTTTTTTTTCCCCCCAAGGAGATGTTGGAGGGGTACACAAGTTTCTTTCATGTGAGAACAATAGGAATAATTAATGTCCTGGTTTGATCACGTGGTTTCCGAATGATTGGGAGGAATTGATATGAATTTTGTCATTTTTATTTCATTAACCATCAGTATCTAATTCATAAATATATTCAGCATATTTTCTATGTATACGTTTTGCTGTTAATGAGTTTATATCATGTTTAGAGTAGACTTAACCTTCCACCTGATCAACCTGACGTCAGTGTTGCCAACTTTGCGACTTTGTCGTTGTATATTGAGCCAGTTTTCAGACCCTTCTAAGCACTTCGTTTTCCCCAAAAAGGCATCAAGCGACAAATCTAGCGACTTCTTTCGGGTGTTGTAGACTTGTAGGCCTGAATGGTTGTCAGTCTCGACTCCAGGGCTCCTCCTCGATACCAAAGTGCTCTGATCTGCAGTCACAGCAGGACACTTTGTCCTCTGTGTCAGACTGCAAAATAAAAAATCATGGATACGGGAATCCTGGCTGGTGTTGCACCGGCTCAGAGCCCATGAATAATAATAATAAAAATAATAATAATAATGTTTATGTATAATTCTAATTAATGTAATAAAAGAGGGTTGGACTTGTGACATGCGGGAAGGGGGGGGGGGGACCCCCCAAAAAAACAAAAAAAAAAACCCGGCAGAATTTGGAAATATTTCAAATTGGACAACAAATGCAGCTACAGCAGCTTCTACTGTTTGCAGTTTGGTAATTGGTTGTTTTCTTTTTCCCCTTTTGTTGTGAATTTCCAAAGTATCGGATCTCATTATTGGCCGAACTCCAACTCAGGAGCAAAAAAAATGTGATCTGAACATCCCTAAAAATGATTGTTGGATACCTTTTTCTTTTCAATGTTTGTTCCTTTATTTATGAATAGATTTGGTTGCTGCGGTTTGAAGCCTCTGTGGGGATCAGATGTGCTGAGACCGGTTAGAGGGGATTCAAAGAGCCTGACGATGCAGGCCATGTCTGTTGCCATGGTCTTCACAGGTATAAATAACTTTAGAAATCTAACTGGCATTAATGCTCCCCTACCCTTCCTGATCACACCAGCCCTTCGTGATGGAAGGGTTCAAGCCAAGTTAATTCTGTTTTCTCCTTTTGTACCGTTTTAATGAGAATGAAAACACCCACTTAGCTCATTTCCATAATCATCACCTCCCTGTGCTTGTCAGCTAAATTAGCTGCTAACCTGATTTTTCATCCAACCCACACTGGTTCATCTAAATGTACAAAAACGTTGAGGAACAGCTCAAATGACAGAGGGTAGGAGAGGGGGAGCAAATAAACCACGGAGCTCTACTGCCAAGCCCTAATGCACAGACTTCAGCGTGTTCATACGAAATGGCGAGGTGGGCGTATTCCCCAGCCAGTAGCGGCTCTAGTGGAACCTGACTGCTGGCATTTTTCTAAATAGCAGCAGGTCAACAGGTTCCTGCCCCTGCTTTTTAGTCTTCTCAGGCGTTTACATAATGTGATGCAGCTACCCACATCTGAGCACATCATTCACTTCACACTTTGTCTGACCAGAGTTGAGCCTCATGAAACATGATGGAGCGCATTAACGTGGTTCGTCTGCTAAATGAGGTTCTGCCTTTATATTGAAAGTATCTATGTATAATGTACCGACGCTGCAAACAAGGATTCACAGGAGGTTTATGTCGATATGTTTTTTGGCCCTTTCTGTGAAGTCTTTTAGATTGGTTTGATAACTGTACTGCAACACAGAAATCCGGTCTTGAGGGAATTTGAACAGACTTCAAACACCTGTTAGGCTGTTAGGAACAGACAGGTTCTTGATAGTTCTGATCAATTTGTCAACCATATTAGTCTGTTAACCATCACAGCTCTCGTGGGAAAGACTCATTTTCCTTTAGTTACCAGAAAACATTCTGACAGAAATGCACCCGTTTATGTAAATGAGATGAAATAATTGCTTAATTCTGTTGAGCTTGTTGTGTTTCAAGGTGCTGCATTTGTTCACACCGTCAGTCTATCTCATGGCTTATTGGGACCTTTAGAGACTGGAGTCATTGTTAAGGTCATTAGTAACGCTCATGCTTTCCCTACAAAAGCAGATCAAACCTCTGCTGTTATGAGGCTTTACTGTTGGCATATCAGCCTTTACACATCTTGCAGGCATCAGTGGTGTGTATTTAAATGTACCTGCACTACTGACGGTCAAATGTATGCAGAAAGTACCTCCCTCGTGGTCTCACTCCGTCACTGCCAGATCTTCTTCCTTGGGAATTGACAGGACGACTGGAACCGGTCTGGACTGAATGTTGTGGACTTATTTATTTTTGTTTAATTTGGAAAAAAAAACAAAAAAAAAAAAAAACAGTCCTTCTGGAACATTTCAGGGGTTTTGTTGGGGCATTTAGGTCTCAAATCTTTGTGTGTGTTGAAAGTGACAAGCAACCAGCATCTCCACATTGGTGGGCCACTCGAGGCTCTCAACCACAGCTTTGCATTGTGAAGTGTTTGGCAAGAGCTTGTAAATTACTACATAATTCACAACAACTGGGCACTTGGGAAAGTAATATACTTGGAGAGATGCTTCATGTGAAGCCTCAGTTATTACGTGCGCGGTGTTAACAGTTGTATTGATTAAAATGATCATCCATCCACACAGAGGAGCATAAAATGACATGTCCCAAAGTCGTGTCTTTGACAGAGAACAAGTAAAGTTAAGAAGGCTACTCACAGACAGAGCTGCAAAATGAGAGTTTTCAAAGTTGGAAACGTTCAGCAGGGACTTACATTGGAAATAATGCAATTTTGCAGATCAGCCTATGAAAAAAAGGGGACAGAATGAAAAGACTTCTTTAAAAAGTCGATTCTGACTGCAGTCCAGATCTGAAATCTAAAAGATGGATTTCATGGAGATTAATGTCAGTACGTTTACATTAACCTTACATTACTATGGCCTGATTGTTGAGCTTTTATGGACAGCTGGCGTGCCTTAGAGACAAGACCCAGCCTGGAGACAGTTTATCACAGTGTCCAGTTTGCTTACCCTGCATTCATGTGCCTGCGGTGTGGTGTAAGTGTTCAGGTATCTTTCTGTCCTCTCGACATGTCGTTCTATTTTTGGCTGTTATCTGTGCTCTGTTGTCTACTGGCCCACCGTGTGGTGGTGTGAGATATGTGACACAGCTGCAGAGCCACTATAGAAGCTACAGACAGAAACGGAGATATCTGGTGAAAAATGGACAGGACGTTAGAGAGAAGGGAGTCCTTCTTGCACCTGTGATGCCGTTACTTCCACACCAGCTACTCTCCAACCTTATCAACCTGACTATGCAGCTCTTCAGATTCAATCAGAAGCATCATAGTCTCTTGCTGAAATAGATTGAGCTGCTATTTCTATTATAACCTCCACCTTCCTCTCCCCTGGCTGTCTGACTGCCTAACTCTGAGCCCTCCTCGTTATTTATTTGTTATGGCTTTTCTCATTTAAGCCTGAGTAGCTCATCACTGCAGCTAGTCTCTGTGAATAGAAGCTTCTTTTACTCGCTTTGGATTTACGGACTTGTGACATGGACTCTGCATAGACTCTGGGCACGCAGAGGAAGAAGGGTATAAAACACTGCACCATGCTGCTTTGTCCTTGTTGGACCCAGTCCAGATGAGCTGTATATCTGTCCAAAGGTTCAAAGAATGTGCTTTAGACTTTTGGGAGCACAAAGACGGCCCCTATATGTAGCTCAGAAGCTCTTGTTACTTTACGTTAGAATCATTTTTATTCCTTAATCTGTCACTGTAATTAAGACCTAAAATGCTTCCTAAAAGGGGAAAGGTGTCATATATTAAAACCCAAGGCAGTGAAGATCAACATTTGATTAAATATTCAGGAGATGGATAGACTTTTTTAGGCTGTGCAATGACATCAGATGATCCATGCACATATACAGAGGCGGTGTGCAAGATTACAGTATCATACAGCTGTTTAGACAGGATTACTTGTGTCACAAATTGGTGCAAAGGGAAGCCTTTAAAGGCATCTGACAATGTGACTGCAGAGATGTGTCATCATCCAACGTACTGGATGCATAAGCATGCATTTTAAAATCATAACCTTTCCCTAAACCTAACCAAGTCATTAGTTCCTCAACCTAACCTACAACATTTATCTAGGATTCAAGACACTGAACAGTGGGTATGTCTGGCATTTGAAACTGTTGGTGGCAGGCAGTCTTGAGATGGGATGCACCATCAGTCATGGGAACTGAGTAGGTCGTCTTTCATTTCTACTTGAAACGTTTTCACTTTTCCCAACTTTCTACAACAAGCTATTCCAAAAAACCGGCCAACAGCTCAATCTGGTGGCACACAAGATCACTCAAGTGAAAGACTCATTGAAGCATGAAAGGCACACCTGCCAATCATCTAACAAGGATATTGTGCTTCATAAACCTGACCAATTAGTGTTTTAATACCTAACCAGCAGGGGAAAGGGAAGGGAAAACAGAGTAGACGAATATACGATTCCTAAACTAGTCTCAAAACATCGGTATTACTTTCCTTCCAGTCTACATGGCAGCTTGCGGGAGGAAGAATGACGCTGGAGCATTTTCTTTTGTCATCTTATATTGATGATACCAGCACTTGAGGGCATAAAAGCAAAGGGTCCTTTGTGCATATCTGAGAAATGCTGGGCTTTGTCAAAACTGCAAGCTCAGGTTCTGAAGTGGTCTCCTTTCATTTACAGCTAAAAAAAAAAGTTTGTAGAGGTAAGGAAACCATTTAATCACAAATATCAAGTCTAACAATGCACCGTCAGGCACTGAAATGATTCTTCAGTGTGGTGAACCGTGTGTCTTCGCTAGAGTAGAGTTTGCTCTATGTAGACGGAGATTGTTGGTTATTTGGACAGAATAAGCTAATTAAGCTATATTTCAGCTTGAAGTCTGATGGAGTTTGTTGTGTGCATTTCTTACTATTCTGTTGTTCAACAGAGCAAATTTAAACTGAAAGGACTGGCACTAAACGAGCCCTAATGGAAGTTAGAGCCATTAAAAAAACTAACTAATTTCTCTCTGTATGACTGAAAATACTACAAATGTTTAAAACAGTTGACATTTAATAGTATCGAGCCCTTGGCCAAGACAAAATAAGTCATTAAAAATGGTATTTATTAAAACAATTAAAAGACTACAGAAAACAAGCAAGTGTGTATAAAAGAAAAGTGTGTGTGTATAATCATAAAAGCAGAGCCAGAATAAACAGAGGAAGAGCCTTTTTGTTCATTGCTGTTATTTCTAACAGCATTCATTGATTGAGTGGTTACAGATATAATACGGGAGGTAGTTATTGCAGGCTTGTTCACAGCTTTTGATTATTGCTGCATTGTAAAAACGCTTATTTCCTGGAGTCTCACTTCATTTTTGGCAAAGTGATTCTTTTTTGCTTAAGGCGGCAACAAATAATGAATTATAATTTAGATTGTTATCAATATGAATTTATCTTAAAGCAAGACAGAAAAAAGGGATGAATACATTTTGCTCAAACAGAATTTATGAAATTGTCACTGGAGTTACTGGAGGTAGAGGGACAGCAGCTTGAGGGAAAGTTTGGTGTCCCTGGGTTTACACCAAGCCATCTTTTAAAAGCTGTAACAAGGGAACGGCGCACGAAGGACAAGTGAGACCTGTCATCCAGACCGCCTACTTGATTTGAGGAGGAATTAAGACCATGTGCATGCTCTGTTTGCATCAACAGTGCTCAACTCACGGCTGATGACTGAAACCTAACTCGAGGGAATGTCAAGATCTTTTTTTTGTTTTTAACTCATTGAACATAAGCAGTGCTGCCCTGGATATACGTTTGTGGGGGTATACGGCATCATCATCCATGTCTCACACTGGGCTTCAAGCGGTGCTACCTGGGAAACTGTGCATCATGTCTTGTTATGCGGGGGCTACTGAAGTATAATTAGTGATGCTTTCTGCCATTCACCAAGATTGAGTGTTAATTGTTAGTGAGCTAATGAAAGGAATAGTTCACCCTGGAATAACATTTTCACTTAGCATGCATAATGCGTGTTGTGAATGGCGAGCCTCCAGCAGAAGCTGATGTAGCTCATCACAGAGCAGATTTTCATTTTCTCCTGCAGGGACCCTGGAAAGTGCCATTCCTACACTGATTAAATACATAGTAGGAATGCATGCTTAAAAAAAGAAACTGTTCTGCCAGAGTGAAACATGCTTTTGCATCAACTATTTTTTTGTTAGTCTGGTTAGAAGTGTACGGTGAGGCGATCGGGGCCCAGCAGTGCAATCCCCTGCAGGTCAGAGTTCAATGGGGACATATGTCCCTCCCCCTTACCCTCCATCTCCACACTGATTGGCTCTGAGTCAGGTGACCCTTGTTCCCCCACAGGGGGAGGGCGTTCAGGACCTGTACCTCTTTCAGAGTCACCTGCCTCCTTTGGGAATTCCGCCCCATGAAAGGTTGTGCTGGCGCTTGTGGGTGTGGTCTTCCCTGTGGTTGTAGTGAAGGGAGAGGAGGAGGAGGAAGGGAGGGCAACAGAGTGAGTGATTAGTGAAATGTGAATCAGCCTGGAGGATAAACTTCAGAGAACTGAGGAGCCCTGAGGTGGAGAGAAAACCATCACCTGTTAACACAAAGATGCTGCAATGATGAACAACATGATAAGCAGAAGATAAAGAAATCATATGCGTTTCTTCTCTTACCTCCAGTGTCTTTTATTCCCCTCTTTTAACTAAGAGGTCTGGAAAGTGACATAGCTCAAAGCCCATGCTGAATTAAGCTTTTTGTTCCTATAGAGGACACAGCTGCTTAACTGCACAAAACTTAACTGCCTTGTTTGTAGCCAACGTTTCTTCGTAGTTATGCAACACTAACACCATGTTTAAGGGACGTTAAGGGATGTTCCAAACGACAGAACGAGGCGCTGTGTTGGACAACATTTCACTGGTCAGTATTTGCATCCTTGACTCACAAATATTTCTTTCTGCCATGTTTATTGCACCCAAAAACAACCCGTATGTCACACACTAAACAAATGTGAAAGTAAACCACATGTAGATTGATTAAAAATACATTTTGTGAATGACCTTTGAATCTTAGACAGGTTTTGCACACTGAAACTTACGTCCAAGATAAAACAAATTGTAGGTGAGTCACCAGGGTTTCGAAGACGACGGGGCTGGAGTTTCTGAACCCAGTATTTTGTTAGTGAACCTCTCAGTCTTAACTGCACTTGTCCAGCTTATATCACTAGGCCCTGTCCTACTCTTATTTTCTATGGCTTAGCTCATTTAAAACCATCATCTGGTCATCTTCCAAAATGTGGGAATTATTGTCTTTAGAGTGTCCCTCATCCTTGAGATGCAGGAGAACCAAAGAGCGGACAATGGCAACTTATAATCAGGAGCGTGTTGCCATGACAACGTGCAGCTTCGGTCGTCGGGGACCGATGTCCTGCATGCTTTAGATGTCTCCCTATCTGAACACACCCGACTCAAATTAATAGTCGTCATCAGCGTGTCATCAAAGTCTGTACAACTCTGGTAATGACACAGTCATTTGTAACAGGGAAACATGTAAAACGTGCAGGACAGCGGCCCGCGAGGACCGGAGCCGCCTACCCGGGTCTTTGCTCTTTGGACAACGCAGAGCTTCCTGTACATGGTGGTTTAAGGGTCTACTGGTAGTCTGACAGCATATCCTAGTCCCGGAAACGTTCTACCTTGACCTAATGCGCAGGCGTCACATTTACATTTATGTTTGTCTGATAAAACATGTAATGATTGTGAAAAAAGAAATCTTTTATAAAGCTTTTTTTTTTTACAATATAAAAGTGGAGCACTAATGGGTTGCTAGGAGATGCTCACTGGCCGTTGCAAGTGTCACATGTGTGAAAATCACTTGGTTTGGTGACTAACCAACACTGTGTAAACCTTCTTACCTTTTGATGCATCTTCTGAAAAGAATTTCCATAAAATCCTGCGTCTTTCATTAACTTCATTTTAGCAGGTGAATGTTTTTTACGATGAACTGTGACTTTTCAAATGCGCCTGCGTGTCAGGCCAAGGCAGGACGTTTGCCTTCCAGATCAAAACCAGGGCCGAGAACTGGGGGGGGGGGGCATACGCGCAGGCCAGCTCCACTCCAGTTGATCATCTATTTCCAACCTCGTTTTCTGGGTGTCAGTCTGTGAGAAGCTCGATTCCGCTCCACGTCAGTGAGAACAACCTGCTTACCACCTGCTTACCTGCATTTTGAACGTTGGTTTGTAACTAAAACCCATTTGTTACAGTTTGTTCTCCAACATTGTAAATATACTGACTATCACCTTAAGGCAACCCAGCAATTATTATATTCAATTATGAATTTCTACAAAACACATGTCAAGAAGCATACTGGGCTTCAACCAGCCGAGGCCTGGTATCATTAAACACATTTATCACGATGACAGAGTCTACATCTTAATTGCACGTTGAGCTCGCTGTTGTCCTTAACTTACAGTGAACAGCATGCTAAGTTTGGCCTGGCTCATGTGCTGATAAGCCGACCATAATGTTAGCATTCTGCAGAGCTCACACTCGGGCTGCAGGAAAGCGCCGGTTTTCTCGCTCGCTGTGAGCCAGTCGACAGTGTTCGCTCTGAACGAGGTGTCCTGTCAGTTCACCATCTGCACCGGGCAAATTAAAACTCCACAATAAGGCATTTGGCCCTGAAACAGACAACAGCTTCACAGCTTCATTGTTATTTTATCAATTTATCAAAACCCTGTTTTGGGACAGTGGATGTAGGAGCGTGTTGTTTTTCTTTTATCTTTTTCTTTTTATAAAGCAGAAAAAGAACAACATAAAAGAGAGGCAGGCGCTTGCCTCACACCATTCCCACTGCTTGCTGAGATTGTGTGGGTGGCAGAAAAGTGGAAGAAAGAAATGGGCCCCGTCTATCATGCGTTTCAGAACAGGAACAAGAGCCCTCCGTTACAACGGCCTTGTTCCACATATGGGGTGTTTTGTTGTCTGGAAACGCTGATAATTGATCTTTAGCAGAGAGACTTTAATGGCTTTCTGGGTGAATCAGCTAGGAAAATAAAAGAAGACACAGAAACTATATGGATCTGACTGCACATTGAGAGCTTCAAACGGCGCTGCAACGCATCATGGAGGTGAGACCTCTGAAGGGTGAAGCAGCAGGGCTGCTCATCAAGTCCTGCTACCGACTGCATGGCAGTTCTTTCAGCAGGGAGACTTTACAGACTAGTCGAGGACTGACGGCTCTGGCAAACAAAGTGGCCTCTGCTCAGATCGTAAGACAGAAAGATGCAAATGTCTCGACTGAGATTTACCAGCCGGACGGGCTTGATCCAGAACCTCGTGGCTGCTGTGGATCAGCACCGCCATCTTCTCCTGTGTGGATTCATTTACTGATAAAAAGGGATGCGGCTTTGAGTAAGTCTTAAAAACTCTTCCAAAAGTTGAGGTGGGTGTCTTTAGGGTCTTTTTATTGTTTTTTTCCCAGGTAAAAGTACATCAGACTGGCCATCAACCATTAGGCTGAAAATAAATAGATTTGAATGCTGAATTGTTTGACAATCCAACAGCACCTCCTCAGTTTTATCTAAGAGACTGGCAGCTCAGCTGCATTTCTATTTCTGTTCCCGTCTTGCCATGAGTTGCTCGGTGTGGCTGTCGGGGGAAGTAATAGTACGTGACAAGGATGATGATCTTTCATGATACAGGGCATTAGGCAGCTTGGCCAGCAGAGCTCCTGGTCCATCAGAGGAGTGATGCTTCAGACAACGGCTTCAATGTTTAAACTGTCAAAGTGGCTGAGAGGGAGACGAGGCTGCAGCTATTTAGCTGCCTCAGTAAGACTCTGTAACCTCCCACGTTGCGAAGTAAATCTGATCTTCCCCTCACACGCAGCAAGTGGGTTGGTGGAAGTTCAATATGCTCTGCTAGGATATTTAAAGAATTGCATTTTTTTTTTTTTTTTTTTAGATCAAATGCCTTATTTGTATAGTTTTGATGTTTTTTTTGTTCGACAAAACAATTTATATAATTTAGTTATCAAGAGAATTTTAAACAACATTTTGGGTTCGTTTACAGTTTTACTGTCAAATTGGTCACTTGGGTAACTTTGCGCAAATATGCTTATTTGTCTAAGTGCTTTTACAAAGAATAAGTCTGAAAATCGCTGAAAAGGTCCAGAGATCCAATTCTCACTGTGTCACAGACGGCCATTTCATCTGGACCCCTGCTGCCATGAATCCTGCCAGCAGAACCCTTTAATGTCAGTTTTCAAGTCACCAGGCAGATCTGGAGAAACTGAATTTATGAAAGCGGTGGATTGTAAACCGGTACAGTACAAACTTCACCGAGTACTTCTAAAATCTCACCGTATAGTAAAAATGCAGGTTGGGGGAAGTTTAGTTGAATCCTACTTCAGCATGTTGTCAGTAATTTGGTGCTAAAGCCATCGTCCAATGTGTCAGGAGCGCAAAGCCAAAATAACATTTCAGGCATTTCAGGCTTAACACAACGGCATTACTCGACTCCCCACGACGACAAAAAGGCTGAAGTGAAGTCTTTTCAAAGAAACGTGACGATGAAAACCTGCAACCTCCCTGCAAACCTTCAAAACCTGAACCAATAAGTGAAAATGAAAAGATGAGTCCACTAACCATACGCTGAATCGAGCGCCGTGTTTTGCCTACGAGTGGTGGCCAAGATATCTGCAAAAGGAGAAAAACAATATCAGTGTGAGTAACTACATTCCTTCCAATGTTCATTCTTCCTGGGCTGCAGGTCACGTCTCTGTTTCTCATCACATCCCAGACACATGCAGCACAGCTAAAAACATTGTTTTGCATGAAATCACTGCCACGTGTAACAGAAAGACTAAGAGCAGCATTTTCTGCAGGGCTGTGAACTTCAGTCTCCTTCAGGGTCAACTGAATTGCTTCTCTAGCAGTAATAATTGCACCATATTACTCCCTTATAGTTCCAATGTAACCATAATTACACCTATATGGAAGTTAATAATTTAAAAAAAAAAGAAGTTTTTTTCATCTCACCATGACAGGTATCAGGATGCTGATGGTAGCCATTCTCCACATCCTGTTCAAATTCGCCTCTGAGAACAAACAAAGACACGCATCAGTGACATTGAGACTTTGTCACTAAATTTGCATCAATCTATTTCAGTGTATGTCTGTTTCCAACAGAGCAAATCTTTCTAAAATTGGTTTTGCTCATGAGGAGTGCTTGGAGAAGAGGAAGTAAATGTATCGTCCCAGAATTTAATCAGGTCTGTGTCTTTGTTATTGGGACGTGGGAGTGGCCAGGTCTAAAGCAAAGAAAATCCACCCTCAGATCCTTCTACAAGGTTGTGTGCTGTAGCTTTCAGCAGATTCCATGAGCTATTTTGTGATGGAAGTGCAGTTTAGTGAACTGAGATGGGTGTCCTCCATTGGCAGCGCTGCAGTGAATGCAGCAGTGTATGATGGTGAAATGTCAGTGACGACCAGTCCTGTGGCACAAACCCTGTCATTTACAGCTGATATTTTTATGGAGATGTTTGCTGCTCCCAAACTCTCTGCAGCTAATGGCTCAGGTATGTGTGGTCAAGCCGGCTTTGGCCAGCTTTATGAGGGAATGAAGAAAATACGCAGCAGAAATAATACTTAAAACAAATGAAACGCTTGCATGGGAGTGCTCCTGTAATGGCGGTTTTGAATCTGTGGATTTCGTCCTTTTTCCTTTTAAGTCTGCACAAAAACATTTAAAGAGAGAAACTAAAGGTCTCTGCTGGGAATCATTGTCCTAAACAAACATGGTGACTGCAATTTGAATGAATATTTGGACATGTTTTCGGGTTTTCTCCAACATTTTTACACATGTAACTAGATTTATTTTTTTGGTTAAAAATAAAATCCAAGAAACAGTTTAATGAAAGCTCAATAATGTCATGGTTATCAAAACAACCTTAAATTTCTATTTTGAAGTGATCTAAATCCTATTAAATTCATCTTTTGAACCACTTCAAAAACATTGAGAGAAAAAATAAACAAATAAAAGCACCGACACTGATTCTCTGCTGGCCTAATTAAAACAAGCCTACGATTGATGTGCTGTTCTCCCTCATATAGACTCACCATCTTTCACCTTCAAGTCAATCAGAAATCAACGACTCATCCAAATGCATCCGTTTGCCGTTTGAGTAATGAGACGGAGTTGATGAACAGTGGAGTGGAAGCCCTTGTAGCTGAGCAGAGCTTCGCGGTGCCAACAAGCCTCCTACACGTTTCAGTGAACCAAATAAAATAGACACAGGCTCATATGCTGCACCAGCTCAAGTGTAATGATCCTCTGTGCACTTTGTTCCAACGTGCATGCACACCCACTCTACAAAACCAATTAACACCTTATATAACCTGAACACAAAATACATCTCATACCGATTTAATGCAAACAGACTTCCAGCATCCATCTATAATTAGAAATCCACCGCAGACGAGACAAACACGTGCTCTCTCACCGAAACGCACTTTCTGGCATCACAGTTACACTGTAGGAAGAAGCATCTGAGCATTCAATAGTAATAGTGCTGATGATGGGGGAAAAGAAGTCATCTCAAAGAATTCATGTCAAGTTTCTTTCCGGAAACCCTCCTGTAAGGTTTTGTGATGCGACGAGTCTGTTCGGCTAACAAATACATCTGGTGGGTTTAGTTTTACGCCCCCTCTTAGTCACCAACTCTGCTTGTGTGTGAGGAGGGAGTCTGGAAGCGATTACTGACTTTACTGAAAAAAACAGACTGATGCTCAGTGTTGTGTGGATAATGGAGGCGAGCAAGCAGAGACATATGTATTATATATAATCTTTTATTTTTTTTCTTTTTCCAAACCTTGACAGCAGTTGGTGTGCTTTTGGTGGGATTTCAGACGCTGAGTTTAGTTCGGGACTTTTATAACTATTTAGTGCATGTGTAATGCGCTTAGACTCCACAGACAGGGACTGTGACGAGTTAAACAATCAATCCCAAAGCAAATGACAAAACCTTTATAGAGGCCTGAGGGGACATTTAATGACACATTTCAATGCTGATCCCAGTTTGGAGTCACCGAATTACAACAAGACTAGTGTTTAAAGGTGTTTAATGGAATTCAGCGTTATTTAAAACAAGAAAAGAAGTTTATATCCAGTGTAAATATTACAAACAGACTCAAAGATAAATTATTATTGGTGATAACCGCAGATGCCATTAAACTGAGGCTGCAACAAATATACATAAATATACATTTCTAATGTTTTGTTTGCATCTGCCTCGTCTATTTTATGGATCTTTAAATCAAATATTTCACCATGCACATAAAATGTATTAATTTCTGCCACCATACCATTTTATAATTAAATGACAGCATGCATCTGTTTTTATATCTTGTGTAAAGTGTGCTTAAAATCCTACTTATCTCTCCACATGATAAAGTTAAGAGAACTTTGCAAGGGTAATATATGTTAAGACGTAGGTTCTAGGCCCTGATACTAACAGTAGATAGATGACGTATGAAGAGAAACGGGCCCCTGTGGCTCTCAGAGCTCCTAATGCGGTTTACAAGAATCCAGCATCTGTGAGTGAAAACAAGTCTGAGACAGGAAGAGCCTAACAAGTGTCAATCACTGTCACTCGAGTGTTTTTCATACTGAACACCTACTATTAACACTACCTACTACTAATCTGAAACTAACAGGGAAAACTAAAAGAAAGAGAGGTGACAGATTGGCTTTACCAACTGGAGGTTCCTTCTGGGTCCTACTGTGTCAGTCCAACATTAGCCTCCCAGTAAATAAAAGAAAAAGACAAGAAAAGACAAGCAATAGCCTAATTACCTCAGAAAGTCATGCCCATCAGAAACTGGTTCGCCAGCCTAAAGGATGAACTCTAGTGCCGCCTCTGTCAGCTCAGAGGTAATGCCTTTGTGCCAAGAAATTCTCTATTTGCTTCAGGAGATTTAATTGGCTTGTTTTACCAGGTGTAACATTGTGGTTTTAATTGTATTGTTATTACTATCATTACAAAAATAAACAGTTAAAAACAAGATGTCATAGCTGCTCTGGTTACAAGCTGAAGCACAGCAGAGAGGGACACGATAGGACCTGCAAGTTTCCATGTCCACCTTCTTTCCCAAAAGACCAAGTTGTGATTTAAGCTGAGCTTACTTTTCTGCTCCAGCTAAACTATTTTTTTGTGCACAAATTCAACTCGAAATATCCAAATTTACTCTTCAGCTTTTAAAAGGCAATATAATGTATACCATTTTTTACAGAATGGGTCATCATTACGTAACATCAAGAGGAACTTTCAATGTAAGCAGTATATTAAAGAAAAGCTTGTAAAGTGTGTTGCGTTAACCGGACAATGAAAGTTCACCTGTGTGTTTGAAGAAGAACCGCTGCTGAAAACACAAACCGTTCAGTCACGTTTGTTCTTGTAATTGGCTCCCTGCTTGTAACAGCACATATTTTTAGTCTAGGTTCACGTCCTGTAGCTGGTCCTGCTACACTCGAGGTAACTGTGGTCCAGCAGCCGTTATCTCAGCAACAAAAGAATTTCTCCAACGTGGCAAAAAAAACAAAAACACACACTTTCTGCCTGGCATGGTAGTTTTCCAGGGAAATCATTATTCGTATTCTAGCAGATATTATAGGAGTATTACATTTAAGTAGCACAGTATTGATTTCAATTAGAGGAAATAGACTGATGGCTAGCTGGCCTTAACATCTGATAAATCAAGGGTTATATAAGCAGCTGCACTGACGTAGTCACATAGACTAAAAGGTGACTCGCTGCAAAACAAATCAACACCTTCAGATGAGGATATAAAAAAGGTGAGATGCAGGGTAACTCAGACATGCAGCCTGCACGCCAACGTGGCGTCCTCTTCAACCTGAAGACAGGAGATCAGCTCCACCAGATGCCACCGGTCATTCTGACTATTACAGTTATAGCAAACAATTAACAGACGGAAATAATGTGCTAAGGAAGGTTTAAATAATGTTTTAAATTGAAAAAAAAGTCCAAATGATTCCGGGGTTTAATATTTTTATGCCATGGCATCACGACTGCTTAAAGTCTGTTGCAGGCTTCATTATGTTAGAAAAGACAACATTTTCATGATTTAAGTCGTTACACAATCACAATGGATTAGAAATCAAGTCATCAATATGTGAGTTAAGTGTACGCTATCAACTTGAAAGTGATTCAATTAAAAAAAACAAAACTGCAGGAAACCGTTTATGAATAACATTTAAGCCTCTCCATTTTCACAGGTACAAACTAATGGGATTAATTAAAATTATAATAATTATACGGATTGTCTGTAATACCTTCAGTCATGAAATACGTTTAGAGTCAGAGCTCTTCTAAAGCCTCAAATCTATGGCCATGGCTAAACGTTCCCATCTCTGGGATGTTTCGTCTTCCCTGCAGCTGCTTTCCTAGCTGCCTTTAGTTTTTCTTAGTATGTGAAAACACTCAGCTGGGCGGAGGTCTCGGCTCTCATCATGGGACTGGCACATTACATTTCCTTCTTGTTCTTGGTCTCCGGCTGCTGTCACAATCATGCACTCCCATGTCATAATACTACCTCTACTGTGTTTTACAGCTACATTACAGGAGTTTTATTTACTTATTTATTTCTAATGTTTCTTATAAGTGTTCCCAGTAAATTCAATTCAAGAGGGTCTGTACTTGACATAAAAAGATCTTTTGAAGTTTCTTCACTAAGGAAAGAATTACTAACCTCTCTCTTCGTCTCTGACTTTGAGGGGTCAGTTTTTAATATTTTATTGTCTTGAATTTAAAATTGTTTAACTGCAAATTCTAACCGGACTGGGAGGGGGAGCATCTTGTTGTGACCCACTCATGTCCTAACTTCAAATTACTTTGGCAGTATATGGGAAAGGTTTGATGTGCTGCATGTCTTTCTTTTAAAGGTTTATAAATCTGATGATTTTGTAGTTTCATTTTGGTAATAAACATACATTTATGCATATTTTTTCTGAGCATATTGTCCATTTGCATCCACCGCTTTGGAACTTACATTAAGAGTTTCCACGAACACCGACTGCAAATCTGTGTCCGCATCTAAATACGTGGGAAACGCTGTTACATAAGGTCATTTATAACTTTAACTTAGTAATGTTAATTTGACCAGTCACATCTACACCACCCTATCATTGGAAACCCTCATCACAGCACCAAGCACAGTAAATTTACAGCAAACAAAACATCTAATTTTTAATTCCAGTTTCAGTTAAAAAAAAAAAAAAAAAAAAAAAGATAGAATGTCCAGTTTTAAGCCTTTCAAAGAACAAAATATTGCATTAATATAAAGCGTGACATTTTCCAGTAGCTGTGCGGTTTTGAGTGCCAAAGATCAGGCATGTGTGTCAGGAAGTAGTGAAACACAAAATGAAACAGTTCTCAGAGGATTTGTTGGCAATGAGTAAATTATCTCCTCATAACATACACAGCTGACCTGCTTTTCTTTCCCAGGATCCATTTCAAGCCTCGTCTTTCTTTGTTTTTAGCATTATGCCTTGGCAACAGGGATTTTGTCAAATGCATGTTGAATAACACGAGACTGAAGACCCAGAAACAGCTTGAAGCCGAGCTGTCCAGCCACACAATCGTTCAATGTGAAAGTTAAAAAGGGGGGCTGTGAATTTTCTCTTCCCCTCGTGTACTTTGGAAGTGCCACAGATCCGTCATTAAAATGTATGCCACTTCGGAATGAGAAGGAACTTGGAAAAGAAAAAGAGAGCCTGATGGTCCTTGAAAAGAATGATGAGAGAGGGAGGAGGGAGTCCCAGGAGGTGGACGACTTTTGAGTCGTTTCATATCAAACTGCTGCCAGATTCACATCAGTTCATCCTTCTCTCAACCCATCACCATCCTTTTATCATCCGCTTTCCTAATCTTCTTTTCTCCTCTACCAACTGTACTTCACCTCTTTTCAGTGATACATATAAAATACATCACTTAATGCAGGACTGTGTCCAAAACCACTCACTACTCATAGTGAGTGAATTATATAGTGAATGTGTTTCTTGGAGTGCCGTTTGAATATATAGCAAGGTTTTATACTGGCTATAGTGGACTTAAAGTAATACCAGGACCTAAAGATTAAAAAATAGTGCAGAATTGACTTAAACTAACCTGGCAGATATACTGTATATCAAAACGTACTGCTCCAAAGTTTGCCTAAAATCTGAAGACCTACACACCTGCCATACATATGAAATTAATTTTTTAGGATATCATTTCAACTATTTTACCCATTTATTGTAAACATAATTAACGAATTTAGATTTTTGTGTTCTAACTTACTTTATAACTCAACTCAATATAACTTTATTTATAAAGCACTTTAAAAACACAGTGCTGAACACAACAGAAGGCCGGAGGGTAAGAAGAACAGGAGGTAAAGAGAAGAGACACAGACACACCGCCAAAGGTACAAAAGACAAGTAGTGAAGACGAGAAAGACGAGTAGACAAGATAAGTACATTACTATAATCTAAAGGTGTTGTGATAAAACGACATCTAAGCCATAATTGCAGAGCCGATTCAGTACTGTGGCGGGTTTTAAATCCAGACTGGAACGCCTCAAGAATGTTGTACTGTTCTAAAAAAAAAAAAAAAAGTTAAACTGGTAGTAAACAGTTTTCTCAAGTACCTTAGAAAAAAAAAAAAAAGGAGCTTAGAAATGGTCCTAAAATTTAAAACTGTGGAGGAATCTAAGCAATAATTGGATTAGGTTAGGAATTAGATTATGAACCTAATCCATAGATTCATAATTTGGGAGAAAAAAGATTGAAATACTTCCACTGAATTAAAAAAAAAAAGAAAAAAAAGACCATCAATATTGATTTGGTGTGTCAAACAGAGTGACAGGTCATTTTCTTGGCGTCAACAGTGACATCACCACGGATGCAGTCATCTACATACGACACCCCAGTAGTCAGAGGGGTGTAGTGAAGGCGTGAGTGATTTGGGACAAAGCGCAAGTCTAAAAGATGAGGTCATTTCATAGTTTTTCTCCTTGATATTAAAAACTTAAATCAAAAACAGATGTTCTGCAATTCAAACTTGCAATAAAAAAAAAATCCCCCTCTGTCTTCCACTTTTCTTCATTTATTCATTGCTTCCTTTGTCTCCTTTTCTCCTTTAAATGTGCTTTTCTCCATATCCAGAGACTCCGTAGCCTCGTCTCCGCCCATCTCTCTCCCTCCGTCTGTGGCAGGAGTTTAGACGGGTCTTTTTGGCAGGTATCCTTCAGGTTCTGGTCCACTGGTTTCTATTGTGACTCTCTTCTAAACACAACTCATAAATCAAATTTCACCAAGTAACTGTTGTCCTCGACAGCATGAAGTCACATCGGCATGTCCTTTCACACCCCCACCTCAGGCACATCCTACTCTACTTGTGAGGACCATCCAGTCAAGGCAAATGAGTCTTAACCGGAACCACAAACCAAACTTTAACTGTCAAACATCATCCCGAACCGAATGCTAATCCTGAAACAATTTAAACAAAACTGCAAAAATAAAAACAACCTTCTCATTACTTACAAAAATATATTTCCTCTATCAGTCCTTTCACTGTTAATATATCTTAAATGAAGATGCCAGTGTCCATAAAGAGGAAACAAGCCGTCACATCCGAACAACACTGCCTCTTAAAACCAAGGCTTCTAGTCTTTATCCTGATTATTTTAATAATCTGAATAAAACACTCTTAAACAAATTATATTGTTTTCTTCTTCCTGTGGGGAAAAGTCATTGTTCTTGTTCAGTGTAAACCAACAGATGTTTTGGTCTGCACATCTGGGGTGTGAACCACAGGGACATGTTCAGAAGTAAGTAGGAGCCTTTATAAGAAAAACAAAAATCAAAAATACTTAGGGAGTGATCAGATACCATACATCAGTCTATAAAGGAGACCAATAAATCACTCCCTTCTGATGGGGGAACCACTGCCAGCAAGTTAAAATCCAGCATGATGACTAAAAGCTGCAGCAAAGCATTTTGCACATGAGACTGAAAAAAATCAAATCTCTACTTCCCTAAAGAGAAGAGTAAAAAGAGAAATCTGTGGCTTCGGGCAACGTGCAGAGGATAAAAATGGGAAACTGTGGGATGTGGCCAGCTGTTGGGTTTGTGGGTGCTTCACTTTATTGTAGGCAAGTCAAGTTTTAAATAAAAAAAGAAAAGTAATTTGTTCTGGATATTAAAGGTCACTGTAGTCTAATGGTGCGCTTCATTGACAGGACCGTGTATAGCCCAGACAATACATGTTAGGATGTGACACCTCGGGCCGCTTGCCCACTTTGACGAAGGCAGAATTAATTAGGCAGAACCATAACACCACGGACTGCTAATCTGCACTGACACGGTATACTTATTTGTTTTTGTATTAACTTTGTATAGCCAACGCCTTCAAGGCTGTTTCTACTGTTAGTACAGTTTATTCTTCAGCTCCGATGTGTCACTGTTGACAGGGGTGTGTGTATGTTTATGTTTATGTGTGTGTGTGTGTGTGTGTGTGTGTGTGTGTGTGTGTGTGTGTGTGTGTTTATGTATGTGTGTGTGTGTGTGTGTTTATGTATGTGTGTGTGTGTTTATGTGTGTGTGTGTGTGTTTATGTGTGTGTGTGTGTGTTTATGTGTGTGTGTGTGCGTTTATGTATGTGTGTGTGTGTATGTGTGTGTGTGTGTGTGTGTGTATGTGTGTGTGTGTGTGTTTATGTGTGTGTGTGTGTGTGTGTGTTTATGTGTGTGTGTGTGTGTGTGCGTTTATGTATGTGTGTGCGTTTATGTATGTGTGTGCGTTTATGTATGTGTGTGCGTTTATGTGTGTGCGTTTATGTATGTGTGTGCGTTTATGTATGTGTGTGTGTATATGTGTGCGTTTATGTATGTGTGTGTGTATATGTGTGCGTTTATGTATGTGTGTGTGTATATGTGTTTATGTATGTGTGTGTGTATATGTGTTTATGTATGTGTGTGTGTATATGTGTTATGTATGTGTGTGTGTGTGTGTGTTTATGTATGTGTGTGTGTATATGTGTTTATGTATGTGTGTGTGTGTGTGTGTGTATATGTGTGTATGTGTGTGTTTATGCATGTGTGTGTGTATATGTGTGTGTGTGTGTATGTGTGTGTGTGTGTGTGTGTTTATGTATGTGTGTGTGTGTGTGTGTTTATGTATGTGTGTGTGTGTGTTTATGTATGTGTGTGTATGTGTGTGTGTGTGTGTGTGTGTGTGTATATGAATGTGTGTGTGTGTGTTTATGTATGTGTGTGTATGTGTGTGTGTGTTTATGTATGTGTGCGTGCGTGTATGTGTGTGTGCGTGTTTATGTATGTGTGTGTGCGTGTTTATGTATGTGTGTGTGTATGTGTGTGTGTATGTGTGTATGTGTGTGTGTATGTATGTGTGTGTGTATGTATGTGTGTATGTGTGTATGTGTGTGTGTATGTATGTGTGTGTGTATGTGTGTGTGTATGTGTGTATGTGTGTGTGTATGTATGTGTGTGTGTGTGTGTCCAGACTGCTAAGATGAACTTAACATTTGTTCAGTCAGCTGCTTGTCTGGTAACCTCAAACTCAAACATGCTGTTAAATTCATTTCCTTATTGTCACAGATGTAAAAAAAATAAAAAAAATAAAAAAGAGGTAACAATTTATGTAAGAACAAGACCCAATATATCAACATCTTTCAATCACACTAATAAACGTAAAAGGAAACATGCATTTACAAAAAAAAAAAAAAAAAATCCCATTAGCCTCTGTCCGAGTGAGGGCAGACAAAGTAATACGTCTGGGTGGCCAAGCAGAAGATATGCAATAATTCCCAGTCTGCACATTTTCAGCAGTCAAAATAATCTATTGGAAGCGGGCCCACAGTGATGTGGTGTGCTCCCTCTCCAACCCGAGTGTGACAGTGGTAAATGCAGTGTGATTTCAGCCTATAACAAACCCCCCACCCCACCCCCACCCCCACCCACACAACTTTACAGCTGCCATACGCAGAGGTAAGAGGAAAAAAAAAAAGGAAAACAAAAAAAAACACCCGGTGATGGGATTCAGCAGCAGGCTGTACATCAACCACACAGCGACATGCAGAGTCCTTGACTGTCAGCAGAAGAAAATAGTACCTTTAACTGCCCCCTTCCTACAGCCTTTACTGCATCCATCCGTCTACCTGTTTATCCATCCATCTGTCCATCCAACCACCCATTCGTCTTTTGGCCATAGTTTGAGAGACTGTGGTACACCACTGCGTGACTGAAACACACGCACTACAACATCACTTCTGATTTTATGATGCAGGCTTCCAGAGGGGAGGAGAGGGGAGCAGCCGGTTGCCTGCACATTAAAGCTCATTTTAAGTTAGTGGATTTAAATTACATTTACTAGATTAGTATTTATTAAAACTTATGCAGCACTTCCTTCAGATATTCAGATATGTGGATATGTACTGAATATTTCTTTTAACCTGGACACAAGCAGAAAACACTCACCCAGTGACAGTTGTCAACAGCGCCGGCAGCAACACAATATGTAAACACCTCCGGGTGTAACATCACTAAGTTAAGCGATGACAGGAGAAAGGGCATCTGCCAGACATGCAATTACATTTTTATAAGATTTTTATGGGCCGGCTCTGCACCGACTAGAAACTATTCTTTGCCTGCTATTACTGTCTGTTGTTTCCCCATAACTTTTATTAAAGAAAATATTCTTGATTTACTCTCTCTGCATATATATTACAAACATTTACTGCTACATCATTGATGGTATCAGTAATCTGTGATACCACACAAATAAAACTTAATAAGACTCCCAACAGAACAGGGACGACAGCATTCATGAACATGTAAACTTTTTTATCCTTCAACAGACACCCTTGCAGAATATTTCCAAGTGCATATAAAAGGAATTCCCGATCCAAAGTTTATGTCCATTTCCTTATTCCGTTCCATTTTTCCCTTGAACAGAAGCGTCACTTCTTCGATCTCTACGCACGGGTTTTGCACTTGCCAGCCGCTTGTGAGTAACGATGCTGCGTATCTCAAACGACGGTAAAATCCATTGGTTATGAAGTGATGAATGGACATCTTTCATGTTATCGTTGTCAGCTCCCAACTCCGTTTTCCATCTGAGCTCCTAGAGAGGTTGTTTTGAAACCAAATGCAGTCATATCTTGAGTTGTATGGTCTGTCTTAGAAGTTTCAATCTAGTTTTAAGTTGTGTCACATCACAGAAACAGACCTAAGAGTTTGAAATGACCTACTTTTAACAGCAGATCTTGCTGCTGTTGGACTTTTCACCTGCGTTCGACACAGTGGGTCACAACATGTTTGTATCAAGTCTTGAGCAGCGTGTTGGTATTAAAGGTACGGCCCTGAAATGGTCCCAGTTCTACCTGTCACATGTTATTTTAGGCCAATACTCCCCAGCTGTGTCCTGTCTATGTTACAGCATTCCTCCAGGCTCTATTTTAGGCCCTATTCTTTTCTGTTTATACAACTTTCCTTTGGGATCTATTTTTAGAAAAGCCCAACACCTGTAGTCATTGTTTTGCAGATGATCTTCAGATCTAAATCCCTATGAAGTCAGAACATTCAGACTCTGCTGAAGTGTCTCAGCAGTGTTCAGTCAAACTTCCTGAGCCTAAACAAAACCAAAACAGAAGTTATTCTTTTTGTAAAAGCCTAACCTGCTAGATAATCGTGTCACGATATTATTGGACAGTTAGATTCTTACAGTCATTCATCTTCAAGGGATCCTTGGAGTGATTTTTGACAATAAATTTAAGTTTGATAAATAGATTAGCTCAGATGTAAAGACCGGGTTTTTTCCAATTAAAACTTCTTAGTAAGGTGAAGGCCTACTTTCCTTCACACGACAGTTACCTATGCTTTAATCGCATCTCGTTTGGATTATTGGACGTTTTTGTGTATCGGTCTTGATTTGACGGCTGTACAAAAGTCAGCAGCTTCCTTTGACAGGAAGACACAGATGTGATCGTGTCACATCGTATCACTCCTGTTGTAGTCTCCTCACGCTGGCTCCCTGTCCGTTGATTTATCGAGAGCAGGTCGGAACTAGATCATTAGATTAGACTAGATTTAGCAGAACATTTATTCAAAGAGATTAAAGCTTTAGGATGAAGGGGCGAGGATAAGGCAAAGTGTTCATAAGCCTTTTCAAACAGAGGCTTCAGGACAACACGCAATAGAGGGTACGCAGAAAACAATGAGTCCTGCGCCGCATGGCTGTTGGAAACCCCGGCATACGCAAACGCAAAATGTCACCAGCAGTGCAGGTGGAACCAGTAGAAAAGCTCAGAAATAAGTGCATCTTAAGAATTTGAGGAAGGTTAGGGTTGTCTGAATCTACAGATGACTATAAATATCATTACAATTCAGTATTCAAGTCCACATCGTAACTACAACAACAATATCGTTAAAATTTAGTGAAGTGGTGAATCACTTGAAGCCAAATCAAAACAGTTGAGATGAAATCCTGTCTTCTGTGGTGCTGAAAACGCGACTGATGGTCTGTTATTTGTATATTTGTTACAGTTGAATGGTTGAAGGAAAAATCATGCACTTTTCTAACGTGTTTGCCGTCTGACTGCTTCTGTCGTGTGAGCTCAAGTCTCGTGAGTGTAGGCAGGAAACTCCTTCCCTCTGAAGTCACTCAGCGCAAGCAAGACCCTACTTATTAAATATTTAGTTAACATACAAGACCAAGAATTACAAAAAGAGGCGTCAAATTACTTATGACACGCTGCCAGGCGGGCTTTGCTGCTTCTGAGTTTGGATCTTTAGTAAAGTCCTCTGAGATTTACCAGGACACTGAACTGACTTGTTCTCCCCTAAGTTTCATCATGTAGCTATCAATTTATCCACCATAAATTTCCCTTTTCAAAGCCTCAACTTTGATGCAACTATTATGCAAACAGCTTTTAGACTGCCGATCACAATGCACCGGTTTCCCACACGACGATGTGATGTAAATTACGGTTTCGGCCTGTATTTGAATGACAACTAAGCATGCGGTGCGACTTTGCCGTCGGCGTGCGCTTCTAGACAGCTTATTGAGCACTTGTGTGTTGACAGTTGAGCAGGAGAGGCAGTAGGTGAAAGATAACGCCGCTCTGCCCAGCGTGTAAATGAACATAAACACTGTGAACGGAGAGATGAACCAGTCACGACTCAAGCTGCCAACACGAGTAAAGTTCACCGAAACCTGTTTGATCCTGTTTGTTTAAAATCTATGGAGACATTTAGAGAAGAGTACAAAAATCATGTGGATTACAATTAGTTGAAATTATTTTTGAAAACACCTAATGGAGCGACAGAAACTTCTAATGATGTAATAGCACTGCAGTGCAGCATATCGGGATGAATTTCCTTGACGTGCAATTAAAAGTGACACTCCCCAAAAGTACCGCAGTGGAGTTGCAGCTCTGACTGACTCTCGTCTATTTTAAGTGTAAACCCGGCGTTTGCGCCGACTGTGTGGGTATGACTTACTTGTAACCTGGAGACACTGTGACACAGCTGCCTGCCTTGAGCCAAATGCAGTAAGGGTCCCGTGAAGACAAGCAGCTCCTGCATAACAGACAGAAAGACAGTTAGTGATGGAAGGTAAATGAGGAGAGCAGCATGTGTGAAGAACAGTGGGCCCTGTGGATGTTAGCCGAGTAATGAGACACCCGCCCTGCCACCGGGACAACTAACACCCATCACCTTCTCCACCTCCGCCTGAACAAAAGGTTACTGAAGCAAGTTCCACCTGCAGTCGCTGCAACCACAGTGACAAAAACACTCAATTCAACAATAAATGACTGCTTCTTTTAATTAGATAAAAATGGTACAGATGAGGTTGACATTACTGAAACTGCTTTTGTATTCAAAATGTGACATTTGAATACAGAATAGCTATCCATGGTGAAGCTGAATAACTACACAACGTGTAATACACACAACTGCTTCTGGACTGTAATTAGCAATGTTCATAAATATTCAGTGAAGCTTTCAAACACTACTTCATTCTCCTTAAAAGAGATAAATGCAGATAAACATGGAAAGGGACAAAAGCTGGATCATAATCATCACTTGGACTCAAGGTCTGGACTGATGATTGATTTATTTATTTATTTTTTAATTAAGATGTGTCACTCTACTTTTTCTACAAAATTCAGTAAGTATGAAAAACCTGTCTAACATGTTGGTGGTGAAGCATCTTTCAACTAAGCTTTAAAAAAACAAACAAAAAAAAAAACAAACTACAACTCCCCCAAGGGATGAGCTGTTTAACTTCATTATCGTAACCATTTCCATTTAAATGTTTTTCCTTTTCTTTCTCTCACAGTGCACCTGTAATCCCAAGTCACTGCAGGTCATTTTGGTCATTCTGGCCTCGCTTACACTGGCTGCAGTCACACTGTCCCGCCACAAATGACCTTTTTTCAGTCTCATGTCTGCAGTCAGCAGAGAGTTCAATCACCTGATCCCACTTACTGAGCTGGACGTCAGCTTTGTGATTCTCTGAATAACATGAGTGGGCTCGGACCCGTTTGCTTCCTTCCCTTTAAAGCAGTCAGCATTAACCACAATCAATAGCCATTAGTCACTTTCCCTGAAGCATCGAGTCCCAACAGAATCACAACATTCAGTGCTTTTCGTCCAGTTTCAGATCAACATGTTAGTTTTGTTGATTAAACTCTTCCTCTGATCTGCGGTCAGCGACTGTCTGGTTCACGTCTGCGCATTTTCCTTCACCCTCCAACGAGTTGTATTAATCTGCAGGTCTTCCTCTCACCGCCGTACAACTACAAAACAACACTGGGCGTCAGCGAGTGCGAGCGATATCTCTGACAGCTGCCTAAGTTACCGTTTTACTGTGGTATTCACCCAGCAGCAACAACATAATGAGTATATAGTACACAATGACAAAAGAACGGAACCAAACAATCTGTTTCCTTCCATGTCAAACCAAATCCTTCAAGGCAGTCAAGGAACAAGTTTGGATAAGTTTTAATGAGAATCCTGTGACCTGTTTCTAACATTTGAAATGATTTATAGTTTGAAATCCCACCGAGAGCATCTCAGTGCGTCACTGAGGAGCAGAAGGAAATCGAGAAGGAACCCGTCTTCCCCTGCTGCACCGGCAGCTGGCGGCGACTGAGTACACGAGTCAGGGCTGAGGTTTGGAGGCTTTATAATAGTTTTTTCCTGGAATATATTTGATGATATGAAAAAAACTGTTCAGTTTTGATGGAGAAAGGTCATTTTGTGTACAGTTCTCTTGATAAGGAAAGAATTAAAAATTAAAAAAAAAAAAAAAAAAAAAAAAAAAAAAAGCTTTTTTCTTGACCTTTACAGATATACAACTGATTTCACTGAAAATTCCTCTCATCACCATGAATAAGGTGGCTGCAGAGATGCATCCAGCAGATATGTCATCTCTTGGTGGGAGGGTGGAGAAACTGGGGCAAAGTGAGAAATGGGGCCCACCTTTCTCACCATGGGAGGTGTTGGAGGACTGGGACTGTGTTAAATCTCATGCTGTGAAGGAAGTGAAAAGGACAAAAACACTTCTGAGCTGACTGGAAGCTTTACTGCGTTGGTCATATTAGATATAGTAAAAAAAAAATTAAATTAAATTAAAAAAAAAAAAAAATTAAAAAAAGGCTTGTTTGCCCAGTTTTCGATGACCATGTGCACTTTCACATGTTACAGTGTCAGTGCAGATAGATGCACCACGCGGCTCTACAGTGAACGCAGAAATCAGAAGTCAGTCTTATACAATGTTTGCATTAAAACATACTGACTATTGTCATAGAAACGAAGGGGAAAAACAAAATATTAGTGACCAGTTTTAACTAATTTACAATAATGTAATAACAGGTCTTTCGAATTACATGACAGATTTTTTTTTTATTTATTTTTATTTTTTTACTCAGAGTTGTTTACTTTCTGGGCTGATGCCCTTTTTGGAAGGACCCCCCCCCCCCCCAGAAAAAAAGCAATCTTTTCCCTCCAACACTATCCAAACCTCCTGACCTTCATCACCATGTGGGCCTTGAGGCACTGAAACAATGCCTTGGTATTTCCTAATACACAAGAGCTGTGATCGAATATCAGGTCAAATAAACGTGAACATGCATGGAAATGTTCACTAAACAATTCATACTGGTTTCTTTCTTGAGAGACCAGCTTGTGAAAATGGAATCGCACTGCAGTTGTGGCAGGTTTAGTGGAAGGAGATGTTTTTAATTCATGTTTTAAAAAAGGGATTTTGGTTTCTTAGAATATGATCTGGGTTTAAGATGATGTCTTTGTGGTAAACGTCCATGGGAAAGATGTTTCACCGAAGTAAAGAACTATAAAGGTAACGTGGGCACAAAGAATTCATAAAAGTTTGCCCTTTTTTCCACTCCATTTTTCTTGCATTTGTTAAAGCGCGTGCAGGGTAACAACACCTCAGCGTGAGATGGAAATGGAACATTAAATGTCAGAATGAAACATGAATCACTGTTTCACCCACATAAACACCATTTTCTGTTCTTTGTTAATTTTATTTTGTTGGGGGTGGGGGGTGGGGGGGTGGGGGGTATCAGAGTTCACAGATCGAGGACCTAAACAGACTATCACCGCTGCCGGTGACTGCCAATATGCAGCAGCAGCAAGTAAAGTGCTGTTCAATAAATTATTCATACACTAGCCATAAGGTATGTATGCATCTCTGTCTATTCTGCCTCTTCTCTCATTTACAGTCATATGGCAGGAATGATCCTCAACCCTGAAGCACTGTGGCTGAAGAGGCCAGATGGGTAGAGCTGCAGATTCAGTAGAAGTCATGTTGCCAAAATCTTTGCAATAACAAAGTTCTGACTTACTGGAAACCGTTTCATCCAACGTGACACTTCTGCTACATCAGTTCATCGGTTGCTTTTTGCTTTAGTTTGTGCTCACCATCATGAAGCAACCACATTTATTGTGTCCAGTGCTCAGACGATATTGCTGCTAGAACATGCTGCACACAGGAAACTTTCAAAAGACTTCTTTAGTTTTTGTGTAAGGTTGAGCTGATTTTTGTCATTTAAAAAGAAAGCTTCACACACACAACAGATGGCGGCTAATGTGATGTGCTTAAGGTTTTGTTGCAGAGAACCATCTGTGGAATTCTCTGCAGAAATTATCCTGAAAAGGACAGACACTGTCAAATAACACGCCAAGTGATTAGATGAAACATCACAGTTTATCATGAGCAACCTTCAGCTCCAAACAGAACACGACTCATCAGTTCTTGAAAAGGGGCCACCGTTGTTGATCATCGTCATACCTACAGTAAAAGCCACAAAATGCCTGCCAGTAAACACTAAGTCCTTGAGACTTTAATTGTTCTTTTGAGATTGTCTGGGGTGAATGACTTTGCTTCCATCTCCTTCAGTGTTTACTTTCATGATTAGGAAAACAACTTTGTTTATTGCAGTTATGCATCATGTAGATTACACTACACAGTGTAGATTATTTGTGAAAAAGCCAATTTCACATTTTCCGTGTTACCTTTAAATAATACATAATAGTTGTACATATAGCAAACAGTCATTTCATATACACTATATGTCCAAAAGTCTTCCCCCACCTGTCTTGACTCGCATATTAACTGAGTGAGCTCCCATTCCTGATCCAGAGGGTTCAATATGACGTCAGGCCACCTTTTGCAGCTATAACAGTTTCAACTCTTCTGGGAAGGTTTAGGAGTGTTTATGGGAATATTTGACCATTCTTCCAGCAGTGCATTTGTGAGGTCACACTGATGTTGGACCAGGAGGTCTGGCTCTCAGTCTCCGCTCTAATTCATCCCAAAGGTGTTCTGTCAGGTTGAGGTCTGGACTCTGTGCAGGCCAGTCAAAGTTCATCCACACCAGACTCTGTCATCCAGGTCTTCATGGACCGGCATTGTGCACTGGTGCACAGTCATGTTGGAAGAGGAAGGGACCAGCTCCAAACTGTTCCCACAAAGTTGGGAGCTGGAATTGTCCAAAAGTTCTTGGTCTGCTGAAGCATCCAGAGTTCCTCTCACTGGAACTAAGAAGCCAAGTCCAGCTCCTGAAGAACAACCCCAGACCATAATCCCCCCTCCACCAAACTTTACACTTGGAACAATGCAGTCAGACAAGTACCGTTGTCCTGGCAACCACCAAACCCAGACTGGTCCATCAGATCACCATATGGAGAAGCGTCATTCTTCACTCCTGAAAAGGCGTCTCCACTGCTCCAGAGTCCAGTGGCGGCGTGTTTTACACCACTGCATCTGACACACGTTTGGCTTGGATGCAGCTGCTCGGCCATGGAAACCAATTCCATGAAGCTCTCTGGACACTGTTCTGGAGCTGATCTGAAGGACACATGAAGGCTGGAGGTCTGTAGCCATTGACTCTGCAGAAAGTTGGAGACCTCTTCACACTATGCCCCTCAGCATCCGCTGATCCGGCTTCGTGGCTGAGTTGTTCTCATTCCCAAACACTTCCATGTTCCTATAACACAGCTGACAGTTGACTGTGGAATATTTAGGAGCCAGGAAATTTTACACCTGGATTTGTTGCTCAGGTGGCGTCCTGTCACAGTTCCACGCTGGACTTCACTGAGCTCCTGACAGCGACACATTCTTTCAGAAATAGTTGTAAAAACAATCTGCATGCCGATGTGCTTGATTTTATACACCTGTGGCCGTGGAAGTGACTGGAACAGCTGATACTTCCATCACCTGAACCGCGGTTCTGTAGACAGATGAACATCTTTCAACTGCATCTTAACTTTAACTTGTGAGAAGTCTTATGTTCCCAAAAGAGTTCTCAGAGTAAAAACTGAGGTCAACATGACTGTAAAATCAGAACAAGCTGTTTTTAAATATGCATTTCTTCCATTTGAAGGCACCTTGAATGAACACTTTTGAGCTTGGGGCAAGTAACATCTACACATCACATTCAAAGCAGATGAATAAATTACACTCAGTTGTATTATTAGAATGGCACGATGCTGTTACCATCTAACCTGAGCGGAGGCCGTGTGGGCATCTGCAATGCAAAACTTCTTATCTTTTTATGTAAAGGCAAATGTGAACATTTGTCTCTAAACCTTCATGGGTTTAACATAAATGAATGTATGCATTATTCATCTCTCTACTCCCCACTCATCCCTACTGTAGGTGTGTCTAAGGATGTGGTACATTAATACACAAGTGATTTAAGTTTCACTGACAACGTTTGTCGTTTAAACAGATTTATCAAGTCAGAACCGTTACACCTCCCACATTTCTAAATGGTTTTGGGTTTATATTTGGCTTTCCCTTATAAGCAATTACAAGACACGTTGTTTAATGCAGATGACTCGTGTGGTTTGAATTTTTTACTTTTAAAAGCTTTTCGTCCATCTCTTTTCTCGTGTGTCTGGAATAATAGGATTTCATTACAGTTTTGAAGTGCCTGTACATCACAGAGATTACTTTGATTTAGTAAAATATGACCATAATATATGAAAGAAACACGGCAAAAGCTTTATAAATAAGACCAAAGCTTTAATAAACCGAAATGACCGTCTAAGGCATTTAAGTCTCAAAACTTCATCAATAGTCCTTTGTGAACATTTGAGATATTGTGAAATATACATTTATCCATCTAAGAGCCAATTTAAAAGAAAGTTCAATTCATGAAAAAAAGAAGAAAAGAAGAAATGTCTGTTGGAGTTTTAAATCCCTAGACACTGAAGGTTTGGGGCCTCTTCGGCCCTTTTATTGTATTTTTATTACAATTCCCATTTCATACACTTCCCCGCTGCTGCTCAAAACAGAGTTATTTCTGAAACCTAATATTGGCAGCAGGGCCTCGAGTGAAAAAGACAAAAGAGAAGAAAAAAACAAGCCTGATGAACCAGGCTACACTGAGAAGGAAAATAGAAACACGCCAAGACTAAGAACATGGAGGCAGCAAGGAGAGAGATGAAGTAAATCTCATCTGGAGGGAGACGGATTCATTGGCGTGTTAAAGGAGGATATGGTGGCTGAAACCTGACCTCCTGGCCAATGCTGATGCAGCTCATGGGGCTCTTAATCCAAGCATGAGGTGTGCTGCAGCTCTACTCTCTGAAAAGGATCTGTGGATGTGGCTTCTCCACGAGCTCCACGGAGATGGGCCCAACACATTTTATTCTCTCCCTTCCTCTCTCCAGCTTCAGAAAAACCAGGGGCCACCATTGCTGGCTACCGGCCAATCAGCTGGATCCAATTTATGACTAAATGATGTTGAGAGCTTCTGCAGACCTTAGCAATGAGGGGCTGGCATGCTATGGGGTGTACACTCTCCCTGAGGGGGACGAGGAGAAATCTTTTCTCTAGTTTGATAGGATAGAGGAGAGGGGGTTTCGAGATGGTTTGGGGGGGTTGCATGGGGCCAACATTCCTCACAGCTCCAAAAATAGATCCTGAAGCCGGAGAGCAAGTACATTAGCTGAGGCAAAAGTGTGTTAACAAAGAGCCACTCTTGTAAGCTTGTAAACTGCTTTGCAGGATCTTTTTCTTTTTTAATTCCGTTAACTTAAAAAAAATATCTACACATAACAATAACCTCTGGAATGAGTGTTTCTATAGTGATTAGAGCAGGACTGCAGAGCTTTGTTTTGGTATTTTCTGTCAGTGCACATAAAAGCTTTGAGTTGTAATATAGTAGCACTAAAAGAACCAAGATCTGACAAAACGCAGAGAAACAAACGATGTGGAGTTCATGAAGCCCCGAACTCAAACATCAGAGTGGACAAAAACATCACGTACATGATCGATTAAAAAAAAACAAAAAATGAACCCTCCTCAGACTCAATCATGGAACAAACCAAAACCCAATGCATTACACATGTTTGTTTGTTTTTTAAACACTTTTACTTAGTCTGTCGTAATCTGATCCTTTTCCCTGCTAGTTCTCTCCTAAATGGAGCCAATTTCCTGGTCATATGTCAGCATAACTTGGCGTCTAAACAGCTTTTTATACGTGCACATGTTGAAGGAGGACTTCCAACAATTTGACAACTGACAATAAATCAGAAGTTGTATTTGCTGTATATGGACATTGGAAGACCTAGAAGACGGAGTTTAAGTCTAAACAAGTCAAAGTCCACAACTGGGTATCTGGAGAATCAGTCAGGAAGTCATATGCTCTGATGAAATACAAACCAAGACAACATTTACAAATTAAAGTGTTCCTGATTACAACTGTATAAAGCAGCAGCTTTAACAAACTTTCTAATCAATCCCAGTGCCATTACCAGAGTTATAACCACTTCTAGTTGCAGTTTGAATCATTGACACAGCAGAACGGTTCTGCCATCTCCCTCACAGGTCATCCAGGAACCTGGGCTCCATCGACGTTGATGGAATGTAGAGATGTCTGTGGAGACCTGCTCACACACTGGTGCCTTCAGCGCCCGTGCTGCAGGCTCAATATTTACACTGCTCGCACCAGCTTACATTGTAGAGCTGCACAAACTACCCATAAAGAGAGCAAAGCCATTATCCTACTGGCTTCCATTACTGGAAACCAGTAGTAGTGATGTCACCTTTTAAGTGTACGCCACATCGGGAAAGGGCAGCTGCAAAACTGAGCTTCAGTGGATGGGATGAAGATGATTCAACATGACTCCAAAGGCCACATGTTTACAGAAATGTTCATGCTCTACCCGCAGTATTCGTGAAACCACGCCATACTTTCCCTGCAGTTTTTATTTTATCTTGTAATCACATACTTGCCAGCGCCATTAATAACGTCTAAGCGCTTTTTGGGGAAAGTGGCTCCAACCAACTCAATTAAACAGGCAGGATTTAGTCTTTTGTCAAAAGGCCTGAAGCAGCACTTGTATTAAGAGTGATTTTGTTTTCATCTGGAGCTGCAGATGAAACTACTTTGACTTACACAGCAGTGCCTTTTTTCTTGTTTCTTCATAGCACAAATGGAAGGAAACCAAATCACAAGCTACATTTCTGGGCAGCAGCACAGGTTCCCGATACCATTTTTCCTCTTTTTGAAAACATTTTATCATCTGGCTGAAAGAAGTCATGATTCTTTTTATTTATTTATTTTTAAGAAGTGGGCCCGTATTCGTACCATTTCTTGCAGATTTTTGTCTTAATAAAGACTATTTGGATAATATTTCTGTTTAGACACAGTTTTAAGGCCAAATGGCCATTTAAAGTCAAAGCTCAGTTGATTTGTATTGCATGCATGTTTCATAGCTGCAATCCCAGTTTTTACAGTCGAGATGAGATCTTTTTCCCAAAATCTTTATGGAAATGCAAACTTGTTTCAGAGACCTCACAAGAAAAGTCCATCTTGGAAGCGAGTTTACATCCACAGATGAATGATAGAAGTGATGTAACAGTAATGTAAGCTTGTTTTCCAGCTGGATATGCTTTTAAATGTATTGATGTTTAGAGGCCTTCTTCAAGATCAGTGCATGAAGGCCTGAGAGCCGAATGACAAGATTATGTCCAGGCCTGCAGCAAATCACGTTTCCTTAAAATCTGATTTTTACTATCTACACTTATTTACAAGTGATCAGATTAGACTACCCATTTTCTGGATCAATTCTGCACAGCAGCACAAATTAAGTTTTCATGGGACAAACTTTGATCGTGGAAAAGCATCTTTCCAAACTTCCAGTAGTCAGTCAAAGAACTGTCATAAACAGCTCAAAAACTTTAACTCTGTACGACAACAGTCTCAACCAAAACAGTAAAATATTTAACACAACTAACAAAGCTGGCAAACAATGCTGAGAAGAATTTTTAAAGGAATTCAATATTTCTTGAATGAAGACAAGTATTTGGGAACTGAACAAGATTAATTTAAAATACAGTTTCCAAAATGAAAGTCACATTGTTGACACCACAATCATCTTTCCATCAGACAGGAGAGTTAAACAAGTTCAACCTATAGCGACAGCCGGCGTCAAGTTACCAAACTCCCTTTAACAGAACAGTTTAACAGTATCACCACAGATGTACGAAACGTTCCCTCAGCATCACAGTACAAGGATGTCAAAAAGGTTAAACTGCTGACCGTACCGATTCAGACAGATAACACACACACACACACACACACACACACACACACACACACACACACACACACACACACACACACACACACACACACACTAAAGCTCTTGTACAGAATCAGAGTAATTTTGAATTGAATTGTGACCTCAAGAATCACAGCTGTATTAAAATCACCTTATGATGATTTACAGCAACAGTCAACGCAGCTGCCGCCGGCTCGTTGACTTTGTTGGTCTGTGTTAAACTGCAAATGATGGAGAAAGCACTAAATGTGAATAAAACAACCAAAGCCAAAGTTAAACCATCTTCCGTGCTGCTTAGACTGCTTCGTCACAGCTTCATATCTGGGCAGCTAAAACTGTATGATTCATTTCAAAAACAGGCACAAACTGCAGATGAGCTGCTGTGGATGAGGTTGTAAAGACATGGTTGAAAGGGACACTTTAGTCCTTAATCACTGGGATCCTTTGACCAAAACATGCCACCAAGTTTTCCATTTGAGGCTCAGGAAATACAAAAGTCAGAATATGTCTCCTTTATTAACTGGGAAAATTCATCACTCACTGAATCTGTTAATTGCAGTGACTGATATGAAAAATATGCGACTGCAGGTCCTCCGACCAACTGATATTCTAAATCACTTTTCTGTCCAAAAACCAAGAAATATTCAGTTTACAGAGTGAGAAAGCAGAAAGGAAAGCTTTGGACCCATAATGTTACAATGAGCGGTGGCAAAGCTTCAGCGAGTCACTCACGTCTTGCAGTTGCTGTACTCGGAGCAGCGACTGAGCGGCACACGGATCACACAGCTGGAGAACGCCACAAATAGCGCGTGATGATCCCGGTCCAACTCGAGACCCAGCACCCTCCTGTCCTCCCCCCGAACATTACATCTAGGAACACAAAAAAACACCACCACCAAGTTTCACAATCAGACACGGTCTGGTTCCATTGTTAAATCAGCATAGCTGATGGCTGGTACAAGCAAATAAAATACTCCAAAAGGCTGGATGCGATTCCAAATCCATGCAGATGAGACTTTTTTAATCAATGCAGTTAGAAAACAAAAAACCATATTTATAAACTAAGAAAAGAGATCTCGTCTGTACAGAAGGATGAAAAGAGCACAGAGCTGAACGTTGCGACGGATCAAACAGTGAATGGGCAGAGCAGATGAAGGAAAAACGAGGACGGAGACAAACAGACACGCACAGAGACCAAATACAGAATCAAGATAAAGAATCCGAAAAGGAAAATGGAAAATAGAAAGAGGCAGTCATGAAGAAACGCAAAGCCAAAAACTGATAAACATGGAAATAAACTCAGGACGTGATGTCTGACTTGTTTGGGTTGTAGACGTCGATGTCCTCCAGGAGCTGGGTGCTAAAAGAAGCGTTGGAGCCCTCTGTGCTGGCCAGGATCTTCAGCACGTGGCCGTTGTCGGAACCCAGGAACACCACGGTGTAGTTCTTATACGGCCCTGCCGACGTATCCACCGCTATCTGGGTCAGCTTGAACCTAAACGAAACACAGCCAAACACAAAAACGCCATAAAAGCAGCCGTAATAAAAGTCTGGATATATCTGAGGGAAATGTGTAGAAAAATAAAGGCCCAATGACCAAAGTTTAGTGATCTAAATGGAATCTTTCATGCTATTTACTGGCGTAACATTAAAGCTAATCACATTGAGGATGCTGGGCAGCGTCGCAACATCGCCGTTTATCAAAGTCGATTTCAGTGGCAAACGATACAAACGATGGCGAGTACGGAGCTCATTATAAAAACCATCAGCACGCAGCCACTTCCATCGCCTACAGCCTTCGATACCTTCATCTTATGTGTCAGTCCACCCACAGTCAGCCAGTCCGTCCATCCTTCATGTCATCTACCTACTTTTCCTTTACAGACTCCTTTCGACTTCCTTTTTTAAATGTAGTATTTGTACTTGTGAGGAAGTTGAGTGACTGCGGTTTATTTGCAGCATTATTCTGCTTCACATTCACTGCCCTCCTCGTGGCTCCACCTGGGAGCAGCCCAGTATCTCCACAGCCGTCTAGTGCTGGCTCCACCAAAGACGCTGACAATTAAGAAGTGTGGTCAAGGGCACCTTGAGTGCAGGGCTTGTTGAGAGACGGATAAGCTTTACGCACTAATTTTCTCTGCCTGCTCTTTCTCCATGTGGCTCAAGGAAGTAAGCAAACCCTTTCTTTTAATAATCAGTCCCCCCCCCCCCCATCACATTACTTCTAGATTCTCCTAGAGAATGATGCTGGCAGCAGCCTCTGTGCCTGCAGGCCATCCCAGATATTCCCATGCAGGCTGGTACAGTCACCAGCATGGACTTGACTGGCACTTTCCCTGCAATGAATCGACAGTACAGCTTGATGCGTCTGTGGTTGGATTCCATTTATCTTGCAAGCCTCTGGGGAAAAGTGCGACAGATGTGATGTTTTTGGCGCCAGATGTGAAGCAGTACACGTTTTCCCCGTGTGGAGCCACAGCAGAGTCTGGCTGGCTGTCAGCTTGGCTCTGCTTCAGGAGGCACGGAGGAGGCTCTTGTATACACGCGCCTGTGTGTGTGTGTGTGTGTGTGTGTGTGTGTGTGTACGCACACAGACTACATTAGAGGTTTTTCTTGTAGTGAATGAAACACTTGTGACACTTATGACATCCTACATCCACCTCTCCATTATCTGACATTGGTGGAAGCTCAAGTATCACACACATTAACACAAGTGTGACCTCCAGTCTGCGACGTGCGCTGGGGTGACGCGTGTGCAGGTCAGAGCAGCACTCCGGGAAGTTCCTCTCCCCATGCGCCTTTGCTTTGATGTGGGCCGAGATCAACCACGAGTAAATGCGATGAGTTTCAATAAGGGCCGAGGCTGAGCGTTCCACCTGAGCTCACTCATTCATCTATGCCCATCACAGTCTCCAGTGAGAGAAAAAAAGCAGCAGTTGTACATCATGTTGCCAGAGAAAATAAATACACAGAAGCCATTAAAGAAACAACCGCGGCATTTTCTCTAGGTGGCCTGTTTCATAATCGCCAGCTACCAACGGTAACCCACCTGAGGTTATGTTAGGTGATTTTTTTTTGTTCAACTAAAAGCACACAATGTTTTCTTGATTTATGACATACAGTTTCAGGTTTGCACACCGTCGTTAACTACCCATATTTCTTCTAGTTAGATCAAACTCAAACTTTACAACACCGACACTACTTCTTTTTGGCACTTTTCATAAATTCTTAAAACAAAGTCTGTGAATCCTTTTTCTAAAAAGAAGTGACCACTGCTACAAGTTTGGACTTTGCTTCTGCTGAATTTGTTGGATGCAATTAAAAAGCAAGCATATTGATTTAACATCTTAGTGAGGTCAGACTGAACAGAACTCCTAAAGCAAAGTTTTCCTTAAGTTTTACCGTTTTAATTTGCGTTACCTGCCAGAGGTGCATGTGACATCAGCTCATCATCACGCCTCTACATGATTAACTTCAAACCTTCCAGCAGTTTAACTTTCTTTACCTTTTTTCCCCTGAAAGAACTTATTTTACTAAATTTATCCTCAATCATTTTACTGCAATAACACAATGTTCTTTAGGGAATTAATCAAGTATTATTCATTTCATTCCCCCAATCCAAAGTTCAAAGCCTAAAAACAAATCAATTCACAACAGCATACCAAAACTAGCACCAGTTAATGCTTATTTATAACCGTCGAGCGGTTTCATCTGTTTATCAGCAACCATGCTTAATTTTTCATTAGTGTGTGTGTTGGTCAGTTCACGCGACTTCTGGGAGACGATGAAAGTCTGTTCTTGGAGGAACACTCCCGATCACACGTTGTATAAAATCCGCGGTTTCGTGGACGGAGGACTGACAGAGCGCTCAATAAAGAGAGCTTCTCTCAGAGTGATGTCGCACTGTTTTTCCATCCACCTCTGAACATTTGGATGACATATTCCTGTCGGTACACCGTTTCACTTTGAAAGAGGAAATCAGTTTTTTCATCACCCTTTATTAGAGAAAATAGTCTACCTGCTGGTGGTGCGGGTGAAATAGGGTCTGTCATTGACGGAAGGGACAGACTCGTCCATGAGCGGGTACGACTTGATAAATGTCAGCGTCTCATCGGGGAAGGTGGTGGACGACTTGTAGGCGGCTGCAGAGGCCTCTCCGGCGCAGCTGCCCGGCCTGTTCAGCAACGTTAAAGAATGAAAAAGCATCACTGGAGAGTCTCCTTTAACAGGAACAGATGCAAAAAAGCTGGCAGGTGGAAAAACATGTGTCTTATGTGATTGCTTGTGTTTTTTTGTGTATGTGTTTTGTTCAGAGACATCTTTCCAAATAATAACAGCAGCTGCAAAAACTCTATTGTCAGAGGCTGAAAAGCATGCTGTTGGGAGAGTGACAGTTTGCTATTCAAAGACATCTCTCACCTTGGCTTTGGGACTTGCTCCTCGGGAACAGGTGTCCATGCCGACTCGCTGTTCCTCTGCTCCTTGAATTTGCCATTGAAGGTCTTCTCAATGTCGTCCATATAGAAAGCACAGACCGCAGAGCCGGTGATGCTGTTCAGAAGCAAAGACGACGAAGGTTTACTGCCGCGTTTGAGACCGGTACAACTGCAGGAACACTAGACAGAGCGACTTCACACGTGTTCATTTAAAATTCAGTCTCCTTCACCTTTTTCATTCATCTAAACTTGAATTGTACAACAACTATTACATATATGCACACGCACGCACGCACACATTTACACACACACACATTTACACACACACACACACATTTACACACACACATACACACACACACATTTACACACACACACACACACACACACACACACACACTCTTTTTTGTCTTTCCTTCTTACATCGCAGTCATTTTATTCGGAGCACAACTTCTAGAAACTGGCCATCAGTTTTTAGAAGATAATATTCAACAGAAGAGGTTTTGTGTTTGAATGCTGATCAGAAGCTAAATCATTGTCATATATTATGATTTTGAGATTTACTGTATTTTAATCGATAAATTCCACTTACACACAACCCAAGCCTGCTTAAACATGATAACACAAATGCCATTTAGACCAGAAAGCAGCGTTGGTCTGCTTATGTCTCCGTTTTCTCAAATAGGACAAGTGGATGAGAGCGTTTCGGATAACTACGTTTGCTCAGCAAGTCTTCCGACGGAGCTCTGCAGCTCTGAAGAGTGACAAAACTAAAATTTGAGAATAGTTGAAAAAAGCATTTTAAAATGATTAGCATTAAATCAAATAATACTTTCTTAAACCTGAAAAATGAAACATTTATCACAATTAAAATGACTGCAAATTGATGAAATTATAATTGAGGGACATTTGCTGGGAGAGGCGTTCAATCAGGGCCAACTCGTATTGTTGTATTTTACTAGAAAAAAACCCAAACCCAACCTGTTTGCCTGAGTGGTAAAGACTCCAAGGACCGCTGGCCGGTGGTTGACCTGCAGGACGTTGGTCAGCGACTGCAGAACATCGAAGTAAAAGAAGGAATCTCCGGGAACAGAGCAGTTCAGCCGAGCTTTGAGGAACGACGTCCAGTAACGCTCCAACACCCTTGGAGAACCCCCGTTGTCGTTCTTACAAACACGTGCAACTCTGGAGAAAACCACCTGAAGAGATACGCGTGACAATACATGAGAGGTGAAACTTCATAAACTAACACGCAGAGAACACAGAAAGCAGCTCAGACTGTGGCTTCTACGAGAAGCGACGCCGTGTTTGGAGTTTATTCCACTTCCAAAAGTGATGACTTTCTCACCTTGCCAAGAGTGGTGTACTCAACAGCGATCTCGCTGAAGAAAAAGTACACATAGTTCCCGTACTCGATAGCGTGGAGGAAATGTGGTTCTGCAGAATAGAAACAATAAAAAATAAATTAAAAATAACGTGTCACAAACACTGGCACTTTACTTCCAAAGTGACACCACATCATGAGCAGGTGGGTAAAGCTGGAAAACAGCTGCTAAAAGGGAGATTCTACCGAGTGTAAAAAAACTAAATAATAATATTTACTGGGTAGTGTAAAAAAATGAGACAAAAATACATGATTTATTTTAACTAAATGTACACAGACGGTCCATAATTACAGCAACAAATATTTGGTGATAATCAAGACTCGAGTTATAGAAGCAGAAATGTAAAGTTTTTAGACAAGTACTCAAACTTGGTTTGTATTTGGTTTAGACTGATATTTAGAAAGAAATTTCAAGTACATCAAGTACAAAGTTTTATATTAAATGTCATAACCACCGCTCTGCTTTGAGCTACTAGAACAGCTCGTTCAGTAAAGGTGGCATGTTTTGCTGTTGCTGAACTGAATCATACAGAAGCCTCAACATTTATGATTCAAATCATTTCCAATTCAAAATTTGACAACAGATTGCCATGGAAACCTGGCCCAACATCCCAAGCGGTTTTAACAGATGATGCTATTCTGACGATTGAAATGTACCTTCACGTCTCAGTTTAAGACCAAGTGTAATAATCTTGTAATACTGCACATCCCTCTCTTTCCACTGGAAAACTTGATCAAATGTCCTCCCTCCTCAATACTATTAATGTGCAACAAATATGGTGAAAGTATGCAAACATTTCCAAACTGGAAGGCCAGTTTTCTCCCCACCTGGCTCCACAACAAGGACGAAGCAGGATGAATGTCAGTTATACATAAAATCAAATGTGAAAGTCTAAGGGTCTGACAAATCTGATTAAAGGAACAGAAGTGAAGAGACCGGATCATTTCAGCTGGGAATTCAAACACTGGCCGGATTCTGTATTAAGTTACTGTTACAGACTTCCTCTTGGGCAATAAAAGAAAAATGGACAAATTCATTGAGCCAAGAATTCAGAATAATCAATCACAGCTGAATGAATAGTGCCGTTTAAAAAAAGAAGAAAAGAAAAAGCAAGTCTGCTGCCTAAATGTGTCGGACACGTTCAAAACTCGAATGAGTAATTTACAGGCCTGAGATCTCTTCCAAATGTAGAGGCAGGGCCCGCCTCGCACCAGTTCATGAAACCGCCCCTTCCACCACAGAACACCAGCGTCCTCACACCGCTGTGCTGCTAAAGACGCACCTCAACTCATTGGACACCAACCTCGCAGCCATTTGGAGTCATACTTGACTGTGCGTAGAACCGGACTACTTTCTCCCAGGCTTCTGTAAATAACTGCATCGCTGGCCAAGAAATCAGTCATGGTTGCAGAGTAGAAATCACCACCTGGGGGAGGGACAGAAAAAAAAAGAAGAGAGAAAGATGCATTGTCAGGGATCACAATTCTCAATGATACCCAGCTTCTCTTCAGAAGTCTATTTTGGTTTCAAATGACTTTTAGTGCTCTTTAAAAAAAAAAGGTTGAGGAGAACAGATGTAGGAGAACGTGCCAGTTTTAATAGCAGCCCTTGTGAACTTTGCATAAATGTCAGTGGAAACCTGGCAGGATTGAGTGTAGCTTTGGCTTTCCCTTCTCTTCCCTAATCTTGACCTCAGTGTGCTCACAGCGTCTCATCTTGCTTCTCTGCTATGATCTGTTAAAAGACTGAAAATCCAACTGCAAACCAGAACCTAGGATCACTTCATTTGGAGATACAAATGTTTGTGTAATATTTAGATTTTTACCTTTTTTTGCCTTCAATTCTTATCACAAACTCCTAGCGGTGTTCTTAACATGCACTTTATCATCATCATCATCATCATATATGCAATTCAGGGAGAAGAAATCCAGCAAACAAACATATTTAGGAAATTCATTAGAAGTTCCAATCACTTTACTGTTTAAATCATCTGTGATCAATTTCCATTTTTCTCCAGCAGTTTATACAATTATGTAAAAATGTACTAAAGCTCACCATTACATTTTTAGAGAGCAAGTTAATCTTATCTACAGTGAATACTCTTAAAATGACATGATCATTATTTCATTGTGATTTAGCGTATCGTCACTGCAGGTCTGGTGATGAACTACTCGATCAGAACGATCAGGTCAGTTTCAAACGCCTGCTGATTAAATTTCATCTGACTAGGACACAATTTAAATTTAAAGAGCTAAAATTTACAAGGTTGAATTTAAAATATGCCATTTGAGGACTCCAGAAGGTCCTTTATGCAACGGCTTCTCTTGTAATTCGGTGGATAAATTCAAGAGTGCATTTTCAGATTAATTCTTGATCCTCTTATTTATTTATAAAGTTCCTTTCAGTCCCACTTGGTAACACTTTTTGACTGACTGAGGCATAACTTCAGGATTCTCCACAGGAAAATTGAGCCCAGGTGAATAAGCAGATGTTTTCAGTCTGATTCAGAAACAGTTTCAGCAGTCAGACTTTAAAGAGCAATAAGAGGAAACATGATGGAAAATGAAAGTTAACATGATGAGCAGCAGCAGGAGCTAAAACTATGAAGTGTTTTAGCTCCTTAACTCATTAAAATGGCATCAAACACCACTGGATCACTACTCACCTGCAAAAAGGCCGACATTAGACTGACGGGACTCGAAAGGACATCGAGCCTGTCCCACCACCTCCTCTCCTTCCTGCTCGAGTGTCAACATCTAGTTCAGACAGAAGGCAGCAACAAAAGAAAGCTTTATAAGGCCATATACAAAGCTGTGAGGAGAACCCAGCAGAAGAACGGGACATAAAAAGTGACAATTGTAAAACACATGGGTTTATTGCTTCGTGGCTGCTGCTCTGATTGCAAAATCAATCAGTCGCTAAAACCAAAAGTCTTAAAAGTAGTGAGAAGTGTGGCTGAACATAAAGTATGAGTACCAAATCAATCTGTGATAATGAAAGGCAACACATGCACCATAAAGATTAGTTTTATTCAATGCATTATATGTGGGTCATTTCCATAAAGGCTGTGGGTGAAGGTCCTGCTGTTCAGGCAGACAGAACAGTTTATCTCTCAGCCGCAGATATTAAGCTCCCTTTTTCCAAACTGTGGTTAACAAGATTGTTAACCTCCGACACAACAATGCGTGAAACCCGCCCGTGTGCATGGGAAACATCGTCTGCGGTAATACGGCGGCACAAACATGCACCACGTAGAGTCCACTAACACCTTGGCTTTGGATGATGTCACGTGCATCCAATACGCACAGTTGTGTTAATGCTGCCAGATGACTGACGCAACAAATTACCTTTATTTTTATTTATTGAAACAGAGATCATGCATGCAGGAGTAGCTGACACCAGCACAAGCTGGCTTATAAAAGAAAGAAATGCTTAATGCTTATGCTTATGTAAGAATGCGTTTCATCGACTTCAGTTCAGCATCCAACACCATCATCCCCCAGCAGCTCGTTCACAAACTGGACCAGCTGGGGATCAGCACCTCGCTGTGCAACTGGCTGTTGGACTTCCTGACTGGGAGACCACAGGCAGTACGGGTCGGCGGCAACACATCCAGCACCATCACACTGAGCACAGGGGCCCCCCAGGGATGTGTGCTGAGCCCCCTCCTCTTCACCCTGCTGACCCACGACTGCACACCGATTCACAGCTCCAACCTCTTCGTAAAGTTTGCGGACGACACGACTGTGGTGGGTCTCATCAACAACAACGATGAGTCAAACTACAGGAGCGAAGTGAGCCGCCTGGCTGAGTGGTGCAGCGACAACAATCTCTCCCTGAACGTGGAGAAGACCAAGGAGATTGTTGCTGACTTCAGGAGACAACACACCCAGCATGCTCCTCTGACCATCAACGGTGCTGCTGTGGAGAGGGTGAGCAGCACCAAGTTCCTGGGTGTCCACATCTCAGAGGAACTCTCCTGGACTGTTAACACCGCATCACTCGCCAAGAAGGCACAGCAGCGTCTCTACTTCCTCCGCAAACTGCGAAGAGCCAGAGCCCCGCCCCCATCAGGTACACCTTCTACAGAGGCACCATCGAGAGCATCCTGACCAGCTGCATCACCATGTGGTACGGATCCTGCACCGCAACCTGCCGCAAGTCTCTCCAACGCATCGTGAGAGCAGCTGAGAAGATTGTTGGTGTCTCTCTCCCCTCACTTCAGGACATCTACAGACCCGTCTGACTCCAAAGCCCTCAGCATTGTGAGAGACCCCACCCACCCATCACACAGCCTCTTCAGTCTGCTGCCATCAGGGAGGAGGCTGCGGACCCTCCGGGCCAGAACCAGCCGACTGAAGGACAGCTTCGTCCACCAGGCCGTCAGGACGCTGAACACTCTCCCTGCTCTTCCACCGTTTCCCGCCTTGCCCCCCCCTCACTCACTCTGATCTCAGTATCTGCACACGGCACTTTTGGCAGAACTGGACCGCCTACTTTGCACCATGTCACTTTAATCAAACCGAAAAACTGTTGTTGTCATGTCACAACTTGTTTCTTGTCTCTTTTTAACCTGCACTTTGTGTTTAAAATGTATTTATTGTGTAGCACCGAGGGTTTGAGGGTAACGCAATTTCGATTCTCTGTATGTGTCTCACATGTGGTAGAATTGACAATAAACTTGACTCTCTGAAAAAAAAAAAAAAAAGGTGGGGCCTTGAGCTTCTAAGAGAAAATATCAGTTTTTAAAATATGCAATTTAAAAAAAATTGACTTTATACGTGTAGTAAGGTCGGTTGTACATCAGCCGGTCAGTATTCCGATCATAGCCTATAAAGGGTAGCCTGAAGGTCGGTGTGGCAGTCCACTTCTGTTTCAAAATCCAGAGATAAGTGGATGTGGGGCAAATAACAGCTGTGTACGTTTACCAGCAAGATCCGATGACATTCAGCACAAGAGCTTTGCTCCAGGTATCATCGCTGTGTTCTTGGGAATTCTGACCGCATCGTCCGTTTGCGTTGTCACAATAATAGTGCACTCATCCAACTGTCTCGTCCTCAGCTCTTGGACGGCATGAAGGCAAACTTTGATTGGATTTGTGAAGGGAACTTTGCAGAAAAGCATGATTTGAGCTGCACAGATTCACTAAGTGGCAGAGGAAAAAGAAAGCGGTGTGCTGCTTTTCTCACGTTTAAAGGACGAGTGCGTCAGATACAGAGCCGGAGTTGGGATGTCTCTCTTGAGCTCCGCAGTAACAGGCTGGTGCAACATGGCAGAGGGCATGGAGGCACCCGAGCTGCTTGTTCTGAGGCAACTAAAATAGCTCCCATTTTTGTTTCACTCTAAAAAGACAGCATTTGTGAATTTTACATTTCATTTCTGCCAAAAGATAAACCTAAACGGGAAGGAACGCCTTGACACTATGTTGCTTTGAATATTTTTTCCAGGGCTAACAAGGCTTGCATGGGGCTAATTAGAGTCTGCAGAACCGATATGCACAGAAACGGCTGAGGTATTCCCAAAATTAAACTCCTGCCATGGGGCATTGAAGAAGTCAAAAGAGAATAACAACATTCAAGTAAGACGGCAGAAACATCAGAACAAACGGCTACAACCATCGGAAGTTTTGTTTTTAAACTTCAGCATTACACTTAAAGAGTACTTTAATTTTCTTTTACATCTGAATACAAATCTGTGGCATGCTCCTGACGATGAAAAACCAAACAGATTTAGGAGTTGGTTTCCTCATAAATGCATGCCGCCTGCAGCCTCCGTCCTGTCTGGAGTCCAGCTGCCTCGGCAGCGGGGTCAGTGAAGCCTGGGAATCCGGTTGTGTCTTTTTACAAACACAAGCCTCTCACTCAACCCCCCCGTCCTGCACAGAGTCCCAGAGACAGATTCCTTGATATGAATCATCCCCCCCCCCCCCCACACACTTCCCCAGTTGTCTGAATAATCATCTCTTGACCCCCTTTTACCGATGAGGATTGAAGGTAAGTGGTTTGGAGAGAACTAACATTTTGGTAAAACTGTAAATCACTCGCTTTTCTAAAGTGAGTCTGTGACAGGAGGATATTAAAGTTTGAATGTAGGTTGCTACGGAGCTCTTTAAAACATTATACTTTAACTTCTCAGCCGGCCCTTCAGCACATCCGAGACACTGTTGGATCCTGGAGAGCATTCAGGTTATGTCAGCCTGTGGAGAAGATCTGTTTCGTTCGTAAGCTCCCAGAATGGCCTGGGAGGCAGTTCAAAATCTTAAAATATTGACTTTGGAAATAAAAAAAACCAGGTTTAAGTTGTGGTATAGGAACGCCCATATTTATTTAAGGACTTTAAAGTGTCATTTTTCTAAAATTACACTTTACAAAATGTAAAATACAAAAGCATGAATAAACATAATTGGTAAACTCAAAAAGGGGTGTGGCAGTATCGTTCTGTAATAGTTTGCCGTTACAGGAGACAAAAGAATTGACTGAAAGACCCTCTACATGTGATCCATGGTAAAGACTTCACATGTGAATAGCCCTCTATTATATTATATGTAGATTGAGACAACCGAGGACAGCTGTTGTACAACGTATCATTCATATATTAGATGCCGTAATCCAGAGCACTCAGTCAGGAATGTGGTCCATTTGGAAAAAAGAGTTGGCAGGAAACTGGAAGAAAACAAACATGAAGAAGCTTCTGGTTGCTTGAACCAAACAAAATAAGCAGAATAGCGGCACGGTGCAGGCAACACTTTTGAAATGCTCCGTCAAAGGGAGGTCTACAGAAGCCGATAGCAAGCCTTTGATGACATTGTCGTCGTCATCGGTGGGCCGGAGAGCTGGACATATTTTTACGCCTGCAGTTCCATACGAGCCAAAAGTCAGACAGCAAGTCCTGTAGCTCCCGGGAGCCGTTTGATACCGAATTAGAAATGTAAGACGCAGGTGAGATGAACAACCAGCAAACCACCACCGAGACTCGAGAACAGGCCCTGAAGTATCTCGTTACGAACAAACGGCCCAGAGTGGAGGCGGCTTCATTCAAAAGGTTTTTAAAGGTCTGAATGGTCATACACACTGCTTTTGTATTGCCCACCTGCAAAAAAATGCAAATTGTGTTTCACGTGTATGAGTTTATGGGCACATTGGTAAGTTCTGTATTTTAATCTATTACATTTTTGTAAATGTTTATGGCATTAATAAAAAAACAGCCACTTTCTGCTTTTCATACATGTACCCACCGTTATTTTTGCATTTTAACAATATTTAACATTTGAATTTATGTCATGTTTAGGGAAAACGTTTAATCACAGACTTAGTTTTCTCCTGCAGCCAAATTTCCACAGTAGAAGGTTACATATCATCTAAGGGGAGTTGTCCTGCTGCATATATTCATACATGCAGTGTACAACGACCTCTGTGCAGAGCACTTTGTTGTATAACTTGGCATTTATATGTATGAGTGCACAACTATCAGAGGAATACAGCAGTCGGCCGCGTTACAGGCCTCCATACGGCCTGTGAAGACTTTGATTCCCTGACTTCAGCATCGTCTTTCAGCCAGCCAGCAGACAGGTGGTCGGGGACCGGAAGGATGCTGGTTTACTTTCCTAACTGGCTTCCCACTTTCCAGACGCAGCTATGGTCTCCTTGAGCAAGGCGCTGAACCACCAACTTGCATCCTGAAAACTAGAGGTTTCTACAAGTTGTTCTTCTTCGGTAAACCCAGAAAACACGTGTTCTTTAATCATCTACTCACACAAACATAAATTCAACAAACAAACAAAAGCAAAAAACATCTCTGGAGAGATCATGATCTCTCTAAGGAGACTGTTGTTGAACATGACCTCAGGTAGCTGCAGTAACCAGCAGATATGGGTGTGGGACGGATTCCTGCAGGAGAAAGGATCCCTGCAACTAACACGGGGGATCATCTTTAATCAGCTCTTCCAATATTCTGTGCATGTATGATATTAAATAATATAATAAATAAAGCTGTTAAATGTACTGGGCAATCATTTTTGCAAATTAGGAAAATAAATGTATATGTATAAAGCAAGTAAAATGAGAAGGTCTTAAGGATTTCCCTCAGAGGAGCCCGTGGAAAAGTGCACGTTGTGGCTGCATGGCATCAGTGTGAATCACTGCTGTGCTGCTTCTGCTGCTGACATTTCACATGCCACTAAAATGCTTTGGCTGTTCACGGCAGAAGATATCATTTTGTACCTTTTGCAGCATGAACGCGTTTAATTTCTCATCCCTGGTTCTCACCCTCTTTGACCTCTCAGTGAGGACCACTTGTTTCAGATCATGTGTGAGTTTACTGGAGTTAAAACAAAACAACACTGATATCTCAAGTCTTGAGGGTTTTTGTTTTTTCTGTTTTCTGCATCGTTGGATTTACAGTCCATGTTGAGGAACGTGTGCTCCCTCTGATGTGAATCACAGTCCAAATCTGTGATGTCACCTCTAAGCCTCTACTGCAATGATTTTAAATTCAACTGACCTACAACTGTAGCGGATTTAGCAAAGGCAGAGATATCTTCGGGTGAGTACAAGTTGAAACTTAGGTAAACTGCAGCAGCATGTTATTCATCAGTGAAATGTCAGAATAAGGGAGGGGACAAGTTGGAATTACAACTCATCCTTTGGCTTGGACTTGTCTCTCGACTCGTCTTCCCGCTCCTCACCTTCATCCGCTGCTTCATTCCTCTCCCTCGGTTTTGTTTTGTCAGGGGTGTGCGCTGTACAATGTCATCACATTAAGTCTCCATGTCTTGTTGAGCCAACATATTATACCACAGACCTTAAGTGTTTAAAAATGAGCCGACTACGTTGTTATTTACCCCAAAAGAAGGTCAACATCCAGAAGCAGCAGCCTGTGATTCATGTTCAGCAGCAGTAACTGCGACTCTGTGTTTCTTTGCTGTGTTGGTTCAGGTCATTGAAGATCGCAGTGCTTCATTCATACAAAGATCTTTTAAGGTCCCACTGCAGTATCTCAATCAGGTTGAGGTCTGAACTTTGACAGGAGCATTGCAATATCTTGACTTTTTGTAAGTCTGCTGTACATTTGCTGACAACGGCCGCAGATTTGGCCAAACGTTTCCACTCTAATCTGTCCATAGGACATAGGTTTGCAAATTTTACATCTGAAGACAAAGTCTTTCTACCACGTTCTTTTCAGTACTGCACTGTCATGTACTTTAAAAAATTAATGTTGCAGACTCGAATTTAGGATTTGGGCTTTCACCAGTTTCTAAGGATTGCATGGCTTTAGGTCTGTGGGAACTTGCTGGGACATTCATTCCTGGAAAGTTTGGAACCTTCAATGAGTCTTCAATGATTTCTATTTGCAAATAACCTCTTACTGCAGTGAATGAAAAATGGACTCAAGAAACATGAGCTGTCAGATCGTTGATGTCTTTACTCTTTGGTGTTTGTTAATTTACTACTAAATGTTCCTAAAACTAAACTAAACTGATGTATGTTTGAATATGTTTGATTTAGCAGCACCATCTTAAATTCTGTGGGAGCAGTAAGGATGAACTTTCCATTTCCGGTTGAACATTGCTTCGTCTGCTTATCCAAGGTTGGGTCCCGGGGGCAGTAGTCTAAGCAGGGAAGCCCGCACCTCCCTCTCCCCATCCACTTTGATCCTTTGGTGTTTCCAGACCAGATCGAGACACATAATCCCTCTAGAGTGTCCTGGGTCTTCCCCTGGGGTCTCCTACCAGGAGGGCATACCCTGAAGACCAGAGAGGCATCCTTACCAGATGTCTGAGCCACCTATCCTGGCTCCCCTCGATGCCGAGGAGCAGCAGCTCTACTCTGAGCCTCTCCTGGATGACAGAGCATCTACTCCCGTCTCTAAAGGAGAGCCTGGACACACCGCAGAGGAATCTCACTTCCACCACTCGTACCTGCAATGTTGCTCTCTCCGTCACTATCCACAGCTTGTGACCATAGGCGAGGGTAGGAACATAGCCCGACGGGTAAATTGAGAGCTTTGCCTCTTGGCTCAGCTCCATCACCATGACAGATTGTTGCGGAGTCCACATCACTGCGGATGCCGCATCGATCTGACTATCAATCTCACACTCCATTCTTCCCTCACTCCTGAACAAGACCCTGAGAGACTTCCTGAGATACAACTCCTTTACTTGGGGAAGATGACGGCAACAGAACCGCATCATCTGCAAAAGGCAGAGACCTAGTCTTATACACCCTCCTGACCCCGCTGAGGGTGTAGAGCTGGTCCTGTTCCACAGCCAGGGCGGTCACAGCTTCTGCATTTTGCCCTAATTGTTGTTAAATGATGATGTATTGTAATATGTCATGTGTTGTTACTCAGTGGAAACTGCATTTATATAATTTAAAGAACGACAGAGAACCAGATGGTTTATCCCAAAACATAAAAGCTCAGAACGGAAAAAGGCATATTCAGCACTGCTCTGTGTCACAGTTGATGTATTAAATATATTTTCTAGTTGATGCAACAAACAGCTCACAACTGCTTGTCGTATCATCACTGAAAACACTAAATGAAGCCAGACTTCCTTTACAGCTCACAAATGTTGCAGACACCACGGTGTACAGTGTTTATGGGTGTCATTTCAGTAGATGTCTGTAATGATTATATAAGCAATATGCTTATGTTATTCATTAATACAGGCAATGTGCTTATAGGATTTATTAATATAAGCAGTGGACTTGTAGTTTTCATTAAACAAGCATTAGAGTTTCATCTGCAAATAATTATTATAGCCATTAAATCCAATGTTGTTTAGTGACACATGGGACTCGGCTGAATGTGGAAAACTGACTTCATGCAGTGTTTTTCCATTTTTCCTCCTGCATAAAGCATGAGCTGTCTGTGACCTGTGTTTATGTATTATATCATGGAAAATAGCACTTTCACAGAGTAAGAGCGGCACAAATCTGGCATTAGTGTTTCATTTCCATTTTAAAAATCAAATAATGGGGTGCAGCAGAAAGAGCACACGAGGACGCTGCCACACAGCTCAGAATAGCTCCAGAGTGATCATCTCTCTGCTATCGAGGCTCAGCGCTGCAGTATCTTACCTTATAGTTACGACAGGTGGGGTTAAAGACGTTTGTGCCGCAGGCGAATAGAGTCTCATCGTTGCGGGGCACCAGCACTTTGATGTAGTTGTAACATTCGTCCTGTCAGGAGGAAATCAGCTCACTTTTACTGTACGAATCTTATCAAATCCCAGGTTGAAGCTCATCTCAATAAAACGTGAGCTTCCAGACAAAAGCACAGGAAGAATCACAGGTGGTGATGTGTGTCTAGAAGGTGATACTTACGCTGTTTTTCCCTCTCACAGTGCACTTTTCCACATCCTTCGTTTTCCACGTCAGCTTCTACAAAAAATAAAGATATCCAACTGTCAGCTAAGAGTCGAGACCATCTTTTTGCATTTTTTTTTTTTTTATCTACGCTTCTGTTGCTCCCAGTTGTTGCAATGAGACAGATGAGATAAGAATCTCATTAATTTCAATAAAACTGTTGTGAAGAAAAACAAACAGAACTATCAGGGGCGCCTGCAGCGCTCGTCAGTGGGCATCCAAACAATGTGGCTCCTCTGAGATAAAAATCACTCCGAGAGACACGTCTGGATCTGCGAGGCTGCACACACAGGGGGAAACAAAGGACCAAAAAGGATGCTTGCATCACTTCATTGCTTATGAATACGAGTCAATTAACCTCAATTAACCTACTGGCCAGAAAGCCTGCCCTCGCTCGGCAAACATGACGCACTTTTTGCATCACCACGAGATGCCCGGAGGCTAATACGGAAAATCCATCAACTTGTTAACAAGCTTTTCCAGCGGAAAACTTAATGCGCTTCTGTCCACCGTCTAGTAGTTTACGGACAACATTTTCCCGGAGCTCATCCATACCTGTGAGAATACTGCCAGTTATGTGCACGTCTGTTTCAGTTTAGCTCCTTTTGCTTCAACATCCCACGACAGCGTGAGAGCAGACAGGAGCCTTACATCTCACTCAGACATGAGGAGCTGTGCTGGACTGGGCGCCAAGCCTTCGCTGCCGTATCTGGTCTTCACATCTGAGCGTGACAAGGTTTTGGTTTTTGACTCAACTTTCTTTCTCCTGCTCACAGAGACATATACATTTTTCCTAAGAGGTTATTTACATTTCCCTAAAAGATCTGTAATCATTTTAAATGTATACATGGTCATTTTTAACAAAACTTTTATCATACTTGTAACTATGCGCTCGATTTTGTGTCCAGTTTGTCTACACCACTTGGAATAAAGTGTCCTTAAGAAACGACAGGCAAACAAATGTGATTGTATTGTTTTATCCTTTCATAGTGAAATGATTAAAATATAAAGAAAGGCTGCATCATATCCACTAAAGGCAGGACAGTAATGTCAAAAAAGGCTATTATTGTGCTTGTAAAGAGCAATTTTTAAATGTAATCTGACTTCTTTCCACCCAGCCGTCGATAAAGAACAAGAGCAGCCACAGAAAAGGCAGGAGAGAAAGAAAATCCAGAATCCCATTTTGGAGCTGACATATTGAAATAAAACATTTTTATTTCATTTCTCCCCCACCGCCACCACCAGTGTGTATTCACCTGAGTCCTGTCCTATTCCCTTTCTAGTCACTACTCTGCTGTGACACGCCATCAGAAACCAATCAACATGGTGTTTTATTAATTAAACTCTCGCACATGAATAAATGTAATTCTCTCTTTCAAGTGAAAGAAATTCTGTCCTTTTGAAAACTGTCACCCCGTTAGGAGAGATGCACTTGACATCTGCTTATTATTACTACTTTACATAAAAAAAAACACTCAGGATTACTACAAACCAGTCTACTCTTTAATTTTTCTCTGTGTGAAGCAACTCCTGCGGGACTTTGAGAGGATCTGACACGGCTCAGTAGGAGTCCGTCTTTCAGTTATGGATTTGTTGATGCTCGATTTGGTTAACTAATAATTACTGAAGGCCACCCAGGCCTGGGGAGATCAGTGAGGGGGAGGGGTGTAAACCAATGAATACCTGGTGTGAAAAATAAGGAGCTGGTTTAACAGAGATCTTGTGAAGGAATGGATCGGTGGGAACATACTTCTGAGAGGATGCTACAGGAGGAGGAGCTCAGTTACAGAGGCAACCGAAGACGGAGAAGCAGAACAGTCTTTGTAATTTTCCACTCTGTTCCCATCGTCATATTGAAGGACGAGAGGGGTGAGTGGATGATAAAAATGCATCATGTTCAAATATTCAATATTTAGGCTCCCACATGAATAATTGAACTTTGTAGTGTTTAGAAGATCCCTTTTCATTGTGCCACAGCCCACACTCAAATCAATAGCTCAGATCTTCTCGACATGGAGCGCTGGCCTCGGAATGAAAAACCACGTCGAAGCAAATCTTAATACAAGCAGACAAAAGTCCAAAGCCCAGAGCAGTTTTTATTTAAGTGCAATCGTGTTTGACAAATGAGATTCAGATAGAAGGGAGCATGTGCGCTGCTTCACTTGTGGTGGATGTACGTCTGAAGTGAGATTGTTTAATGTTGGAATGAAGAGGGAGACGAAGGGTGAAAAGGAATACAGTGATACTGACATCAGAGATTGTTGTTCCCTTTGTGGACTAGAACAACAAGAAAATGCAAAAGAAAGAGGTCCATTTGTTTCTAATCACCAGCGCATCACCGACAAGTAAAATCCCAGGATAAAGTCTAATATTTATTTATTCATCAAATATTTAACGATTCCAAAATACGAACACAAAATTTATAAAGCAGGATAAGCAATTCTATCCGATTTCTAACCCGGGTCACTTTCAGCGAATATCTCCTCACCATCCGGTAGCTGCTCAACTTGTGAGTACACCCTATTAAAAATAAATAAATAAAAAGATCTTTATCCATAGTGCTGGCTCCATAAAGTGGAAACGAACTGAACGAGGGCACCCAGCCCCCCCAAACCATAACAAACTGCTGCTCCCAATCCACAACAGGTTGGGAGGGGGTTGGGAAAGTTCACGGTTGAACGCGTTTTCTTGGGGAATCTAGAAGTAGAGGGAGGGAGGAGCCAGCGCTCCGTGTTTGGCTGATGCCATGTTTCAAATATTAACAGACATGTCGTCATCCAGATCCTCACCCCACCTTTATTAACCAAAAATGGTCACGTAAGGCTGGCGAGTCTCAGATTATTGGTATTGATTCTGAAGGATCAAGAGATCAAACACTTTCTAAATGTCAGCGAGGGTTGTGAGAGCCAGGAATTCATGGTGGAGTTGAGCTTTTGCATTAAGGAAAACAACAGATCCATGTTCTCTTTAGAAAGCAAATGCATGCTTCTCCCGTAATAAGATATTGACTTGGATACTTTTATCAGTCGCAGGTTTTAGTTTGGATCAAAACTGATACGCATGGTAATTTAATGGCAACAACACAGGTTTTCAATCATAATAGTGCACAATTTCCTACCTGCTGCGCGATTATCTGCTGGGATGAACTGGCAAGATTGACGGCAAACACGTGGTCCCTGCAAGAGACGGAGTCAGGACATTAGGACGACGTCCACGCATGCTGCTCCTTTGAAGACAAAGCTCCTCATGAATCTGACTTGGTCACCGTCAAAAACAAATAGAAACAGCTTTGATTCGACTCAGTGGACTGATTTCGACTGTTCAACACGGGCTTGAAGGCGCATTTACAGGCTAAGCTTACTGGCGTTTTGGCTTCAGGACATCAAAAAAAGGCTTTCAGCTATAACTTATCCCATACGAATCACTTTGTGAAGTGAAGCATGCATACTATTGTATGCAGCTGTGCAAAATATTAAACCAATTTAGGTACATTAAGGCTCTCCATACCTTTTGGAGAGGGGTGTTGGCAGTTGGAGTGCTGCTGTTTGGATCAGAGCCAAGACGTGTGGCAGAATTTATTTTGTACATCGAAAGTAAGCAGAGGAAGTGCAGCATTAGTACTTTTTAGATAATTGCCCTATGACATCTTGATCAAGAGGGGGACGCGTGTGCAATTAAGCCGAGAGATGCACTTGAAAAGCTTGAAAAGGTTCAGCTAAAATGCAAATGTGAAAGCAGTTTGATGAAGAAGTGCTGCCTTATACGCGTTACAGACTGCTTAACTTGAGCGTTATATTTTCACATCACTAGAAACACACCAGAACGCCCCTACTTTCAAACCCCTAACAGAGAAAAATGACCTGTAATTTCCCTACATTTGCTGCTGTGCATAGTCTAATCACAAGCGTGTTTGGTGGCTGTCTTCTCGTTGCTTGATAAGTTTCTATTCAAGATATTTTCCTTTGTTTGGTTACTTTTGTTTTCATTTCCCTGTGGATGCAGTTGTACTTTAATCATTTTTCTTTCTCAGCGCTCGCTTTAAGAGCCAATTTGCCAGATCTGTGCAATTAATGTAAGCAAGTGAAGTGATTCATGCATACCAACTTTACTGCAGTTAATAAAAAGGCAGAAAAACAAGATTTCCCTTCAGAGGTACAGCAAATGCAGGAGGATAACTCTGCTCCGATGTCACAGAGCCCTGCAAATATGGACAGCTCACTGAAAGAGCGGCTTTTAAATGAAGGCTTCCTGAAACTGTCAGGGTATTGTTGGTAACAAAGAAGGAAAAATAAAATCTCCACAAGCAACATAAACCTACATGAGTACATGAGCTGTTTTGTAATGTGAAGCAAGTAGGAGAGCGGTGATGACTGACCGGGCAGCGATGTAGAGCATGTGGTTGATCCTCAGCATCTTCTGGAAGTCCAGACCCAGGCGGACAGTGTCGTTGTCCGACATGAGACCCTGGAAGCTGGGGTACAGGTACGAGGCTGCACAGGTCGGGAGATGGAGACAAGACGTTCTTAAAAACATCCTCCCAACCTCCTTGCTCCACTTTATGATTCATGAAACTAAAATTAATGATCTTTTTACGTTTGTTGAAACATAAATGTTTATACTCTAAGAACTTTTCCCGTTCCCTTTGAGATGATGAAAATAAGAGAAAGCCATGTCTCACATCTGTTTTCGGAAACAACCTGCAACATAGCTGAAGAGGAACAGCTAAACGTCAGCAGTTTCAGAAACATCAACAACAGAAGCATATACTGTATTACTAAAAGTTTAATTGTGCAGCTGTGTCCAAAAAGACAATTGATTTAAACAAAAACGAGCACGGCAAGAACTTTTCTTCAATAGATCTGGGAGCAAAGAAATAAATGCTTTTCTTTGGGAGTCTGAGTGTCAGATTCAACCTGCATTCAAGCAGATTTCGTCCGTCTCAGGGGTCACTAGAGGTCAACAGGAAGTTGATGTGAATGCAGTTTTAATATATTAACTTTAAAAGATCTGCTGTGTGTGTGTGTGTGTGTGTGTGTGTGTGTGTGTGTGTGTGTGTGTGTGTGTGTGTGTGTGAGAGAATGGCACCAAAACGGTTTGATATAATAAACTTAGCAAAGTGGAACAACAGAAAAATTGATATCTCAGCTCTATGTTGCATTAAAGCCCAGTTTAATTTTCTCTGCTTCCCCTACTGCATGTCAATTCCATCTTTCCCTTCATCTTCCCTTTATCACATCCATCTCTTCCTCACTCAAACAGCACATTAACTAACTAGAGGACAATGTTAATTTAAACAATGGCCGATGGCGTCCAGAACGTCGAACAACAAAATGAAGGTTTGCCAGTTGTCTGGGGCGCTTTACAGAAGCTCCAAACAAAACAAAGCAAAGCACGACGCAAGCAAACAAAACTAAAATTAATTTGCCTCAGTACAGCTTTCCACACCAGAGACTTCCCATTGCTGCTTCTTATTTTTAATTTGTGTTTTATAACAAATATTGGAGGGTCCAGGGCGGTACAGTGCTGTATTACGTGCCCTTCAGCCTCCCATCTGACCCGAGCTGCTGCTGAATTAGCACTCCCAGGAAAACAGCACAAGCTGAAACTAGGCCGTCTGCAGGGAGCAGCACGCTCCCCAAGCCGACTGTTCAAAGATTTAAACGCTTAACGTCTGGCTGAACGCTGGACTTCGTTACTCCGGTGCCAGCTGAAAAGCCCCCACTCTCTGCCCCGGGCAAACGAGGATTTCTAATTACTCCTCAGCAGCTTCACATCCTGCATTGCTCAGACGCTGCTGCGAGGCTGCTTGGGGCAAATGTAAGGAGCAGGTTCTGGAGCCCAGTCATCAGGATCACAGTCCACCCCACTGGCATGACTTACTCACACGATCAATACTTTACATTTACAATTATCTCAATTTTAGTCTATCGGAAGAAAAAAAATGGAAGTTTATGACATTTCGTCATTTTCAATTCTACAACACATTTTTAGCTGTTGGTCTGTTTGTCTCAGGAAGTGAGACATCTGATGAATCCATGATGGCTTTCCAGAGTAGTAAGACACTGCTTACAGTACTGTGAATCATCAGAGGCTTCTGTGCCTTCCTAAGCTGTCAAACTCCATTTTCCTTCAACTGAACTCTTATGTTTCTCATGGAGCATAAAAACGACCTACATCAGTGCTGCCCAGAGCAAGAATGTTATAGTAATGAACAACATTTACGTTAAGCCATTTCAGCCACTGTCTTTTAAACACTTCACGCTGTAATTGTGAAGTGTTTAAAAGCAAATATCTATTTTCAAATACTGCAGGGCAAATGAGATGATGAACTCCAACCTCGCTTACAGACGCTTTGGTGAAAAGGACGTGAAAATAAAGTGATTTGATGCAGTTTGTGGTTTTCAAATGCATACTGTTGTGCATGAATCATTAAAACGAGGAACAAAATGTGTTAAATTCATCATCCATGTAGTGTGTCACAAAAAGGGCCGATGCTTCCGGAGCTGCCGGCTTCTTTTCCAGGAGCCGTCGTCATCGAGCATGACTTCATAGACTGTCCTGACAGAGAACTAAGATTCATAGCTGATGTATCACAGAGTTGTGAGGGATCCTGCACCACGTTACCTGCTAGAACCAGAGGTGACAAATTGCTCTCATTACACCTGGGACGGAGTTCCACATATAGCACTATTAGTGCAGCTATTTCTGCTAATGGTTGCGTTACGCTCTTCCAGATAGATCAATTACGTTGTGTGGGCCATGGCCTCAGCCACCTCTTAAATCAATTATAAGCCATTATACTTAGTAACCAAGGCCTCTTTTGTAGACCTCACCAATGATGGGTGGCACTGATGGGTCCTTTGGGTAGTCTCATAAAATCGTAACTGTAAGACGTCGACATTGTCAGTCAAAGCGTCGCTGTAGTACTTGGTTATAATTTTGCATTAACGTCTATTAACTGTTACCGGAGTGAGATACTCAATTGATGATGGATAATTGAGTTCTAGTGGAGGATTTCAAAGAACCTTGAACAGAAAGGAACTAAAAATGGTTTCCACTTGTCCAATGCGAGTTCAAATTTCAAGGCTTACTTTGAAAAGTAACCACAGCTATTCGGTGGATTTCTGTTTTCCGTAAAATTTAAAAAACACTTCCTAAAGTTCAGTGTGCACCAAGGTAAATAAATTTGTGTTTTTGTTAAACTACAACTACAGTGTGACAGGACCACGATGTGACCTGCTCGTGGACCGCAACACAGGACCGAACACCCTGGGAAATTTCAATGATCTTGTTTAGGAAAACCTCATGATCACACTGTGATGCCGGAGTAGTAAAACTGAGAAAAGCTAAAACACTCCACATATTACCCTAAACTCAACTTTCCAATTGAATCCAATTTGATTTCTGGGAGTCGACCAAAATACCTGCATGAGGATAAAGAAAACTCTTATTTTAACTGCAAGGCCAAAACACTAAAACTAAGACAAACCTTTGTTTTAGGTTTGTGTAAAACTACAAATGTTGCATCTCAGTTGTGGCTCCAACTCAAATTTTCAAGCACATTTCTACAAAAATGGAACTGATTCAAGATGAAAGACCACAAATCCAAGAACAAATACTGCAGGAGGAAAATAAACTGCTAATTTGCCATTAAAAAACATCCACCTCACTATTCATGAATTTTAAAGCCTTCGTGACCCTCAGTCCCGTTTGGTGTGGCATGGCAACACAAAAGAGACGGTGAACCTACATTCCCTGCCCACGACGCCGATTGGTTCCAGGTCTTGGGGAAACGGTGTTGCTCCTGAGGACTGCTGAGGTAAAATGGTGATTAAGGTGAGGGCCAGGAAGGCTGGCAGGATGGGTCGAGGCGATCCAGGCGTCAGCCTCATTTTGGCAGAAGATGAGGCCTCACCAGAAAAACATGGCCTGCAGCAAACTCACCAGCCCACCTGAAAGGAGACAAAAAGATCATCATGTTTAGGGCCGTTGGTGAAACTGAAAACACCTCAGTGTTATGAAAAATAATAGGAATAATAGTGTAGTCCCACAAAAGTATGCCATGTTAGTACTATTCAACAGCTTTCTAAGATAAACTGCGACAAGTATGTGGCTGATCTCCGCCGGCTGTGATGTTGGTAGAAAGATGGAAGCTACAGCGCTTATTAGCATGCACTGCCTTATGTCAATGCAGCGTTGTGTTCGAGTATCCACTGAACCACCGGGTTGAGAGAGCAAACGCACACAAAGAAGGGACAGATGGAGTCAGACACCGGGGCTCAGGATGGGAGGTTACCGGGACACCGACCACCAGGACGCCAGCCGCATGTACCGCCAACGCCTCGTCCTGCCATCCATTACAGCATCCTGATGGGAGCGTTAAGTCATGTCAGAGGTCTGCATATGTATATTTACGCTGCATCATCTTTCACAACAACTCTGCAATAAACTTTTGATCAATAAGTGGATTTCTGTGCTAAATGCATCATCTCAGCCAGGAAAGTACGTATCGCAGTCTAACAAATCAGAGGAAAAGCAACACTGAATTTTCCTGACCTCCCAACCTGAGTCACACAGATCTAAAGAAGATGAACGTGCATTCATCATTCACAAACCACTACACACTAATACAGGAGGAGGCCGGGCAGGTAGAGGGAAATGAAATTCTGCAGCAATGGAGCAGCAAGGATGCAGAGCTCAGCATTGTTGTATGCAGACTGAATGAGCACCAAAGGGATTACGAGGCTCCTATGGGTCACCTATTGTGAGCTGCAGGCCCTGGGTTGTCATGATGGCAAGCAGTAAACACACTCATAACCTCCGTACCATGCAGAGATACCGCAGGCCTATTCCAAAGACATGTCCTGGACTGAACACACATTAACAACATTTCAATACACAGAATTATATCCAACATAGAAAAAATGAATGAAAAAAGGGAAGAGAAAACCTTGTTAAAGTTATGAAACTGAACTAAAATGAATACAATATTCTATTCACTCCAGTAGTTACGTGGGTAAGCACGTAAATAAATAAAACCAAATAGAAATCAATGGACATCTGTGGGGGGGTGATGTTGCAAAGATGGCCTCAGACGCATTAGTTGTGGTCAGGCTACAAACTTTACACGCCATCTAATGACATCAAATGCAGCATCAGCAGTGACAAAAGGTTAATAGCTGCCAAAATAACTGCCTAAAATTTTGTCTGGCAGCAGGGATGGAGACTCATCCAGAGTAGCCCACTGCTCCCTGTGAAAGGATCAAATCTGCTCAGGTTCAGGATCACACCGATTGTTGGTAAAAACACTGCAGTCCCTCCTCTACCGTTTACACGCCAACTGCCTGAATAGTTTAAAAGCTGGGCAGCGAGGAGTAGACATTGGGAATATTATCTTGCAGCCAGGACCCGGTGAAACACATTCCTCATATTTCATCTATCCATCCAGCGCTCCAAGCTTGTCCATTTTTTTTTTTTGCTAGCGAGGAAAGAAAGGATTTAAAGTTCCCTCTGTTCTCTCTTTTCTTACTCCTGCCCTACATCCATTACATCTCCTTTTCAACTCTACTGGATTTAGGGGCTTATTTCAGGCCATGTTTGGGCTTCGGAAAGCTCAATCAGCTGCTCCTGCTGACACTGTTTTAAGAGCAAAAGCTCAGTAGGAAATCTCAAGAAGCTACAAAGAAACAATATGAGCCGAAATACTCCAACTGGTGCAAAGGCATTAACATAACGGAATAATAGAATAAAAGTAAAGAATTTATTTCAAAACATTGTCTGCCACTATACTCAAAGTGTGCAAAGGTCCTTTATTTGAACAATATATAATGTATAAGTACCATGTGGTTGTTAAATTTGATAAATTAGTTACTCTGAACTCCTGGTGAAAAATGCACTTGCATACATCATGTCTAGGGTTGGAAATCACAAATAAAGTCAAAGATAAAACCTTTAACAAGAGAGCTTTGGGAACATTTGCCCTAAAAAAAAAAAAATGGAGAATAAAAAGCAGTTGAGGGTAATAATTAACAGCTCTAGACAACATGCACAAGACAGATTTTCCATGAATGTTAATTTGCACATCTGTTTGAGACATGAGAAAGGAGGATAACAGATGGATGGAAGAGGAATTTGTCAAAACTGACTTCAAACTGGGATGACCTGCACTCCAAGCCAATTTATTAAGGGCAGTGTGTCCTCCACAGGGCTCCCTACAAGCCCTCCCAAGTTTATGTACCGTGGCACTTGCCAATGAGAATTAGGCCACATGGCTTTAAGTGGGAGAAGAAAATTAAGCCAACCGAGATATGAACCATCATCAATATTAAGATTATCCCGCTTCACTTAAATGCAAGAGAGAAAGTTGCATTTAGCAATCAGCTTGAGCAATGATCACACCACCATAAACCGGGTGGAGTGGGGGCGCGGCTGCTGGTGTTTACGTTCTGAATTACAACCGCCTGCGTGGACTGCCGTAGGCAGCAAAGGAGACAACATACCAGATGGATTGGCCTCATAGGCAGTGATTTGGATGTTTTCCTTGCTAGGGAGGACAACCATTTGCCCAAACACAGACATACAAAAGTTATAGTGTTACAGCTCAAGACGGTAAATCGAGGTAAAAATCCCTTGAAGTGAAAATGAAAGCCCGACTTGGCTCATGAGCAAGCTTTAACTACCGAAAAACACTTTCATATATCAAAAGACCGATATGACAAACACTTCTGTTTTGAATTTTCACAAGCTGGTGCATAAACCTGACATATATAGCATTAGATAAATATTAAAACATGACTAAACCAAAATGCAGAAGCAGTGTGACGACGTCACCAGACCCTTCCTGCTTCCAGAGGAGTTGAGACGGTAGCAATTAAAAGGAACTTGATTAATTGACCATCAACAAGTGTAAAGCACAAGTTTTAGTCTGCAGCATCCAGGTGTGTGTGTTAACACAATGCTGAAGAGGAAAGATATCAGTAATAAATAATAATTATTGCTTTCCACCAGTGTGTAATGGGTTATAAGGCCATTTTCATAAAGATTATTTAGAAGTGTAAGACAATCACGAAAACTGCCAATCTTACCAGGGAGTGGACAACCAAGCAGTTTCCTCTCAAGTTCAAACAGACCAATGCCCATTGAAATGGCAACAAATCTATGAGCAACATCAGGCCTCAATTTGAAGATATATTAAGAGGTTTATAACAATACAATTATAAAAGAACCATACAGGTATGTTTGTTAGGCTTGTTCCTATGAGAAAGCTTCTAGTCTCTAGACAGGTTTGCAAAGTTACATCAGAACAAAGAGAAAAAAGGACAACACTTGTGTAACAATGTGTTTTGGACAGATGAAGCCAAAGAGGAGATAGGAGGACAAAAATCAACACTGCGTATCAGAAAACACTTCAGGTACACACTGAAATACCAGGTGTGAACATGTGCTACCCCTCTGACCCCTTGTGATTGGATATCTGAGGACACAAATTAATCCAAGGTCTGATCAGGGCCAGAAAGTGCTTTTTTAGGACCAAGTACCTGATGACTAAAGCTTGGCTGAAACCAGGTCACGCAACAGGACAAGGATCTCAAGCACAGCAGAAAACCTACAACACAATGACTGAAAAAGAGCCAGAAAAGAACCGACATGCAACACCCCAATCAAAGTCCAGACGTCACCCCGATTCAAAGTTTATCAAGACTTCAAGACAGCTGTGCATAAATGCCTGCTTACAAGCCTCAAAAAAGTGGAGCAAAGGTTTAAGAAGGGTAGAGCCAAAATTCTTCCATAATGGCGAGAGGTTGACAACGTCATACAGACAATAACTTCTTACTTATATGAACTAAAAGATAAGATTTGCTTTGTTTTTCGGATATACTGCAGCACTCTGGCTCAGTTTTCTTCAATAAATTGCATGGTGTGATGCATCATGATGTTGCTCAAAGGTTGGAGCTCTGTTTACTTCATTTTAAGCTCTGGCAAGGAGGATTATGTGCTGATACAACTTAGAATTCAAAGATGGTCTACTTTCGTGTTCATGTGACCATATTTAACCTAACAGGCAGCCAGCAGAGTGTGAGCTTGCACATGACAGGAGCGTAAACAAGATCATCAAGTACACTGAAACTCGTGCCGATACCGCTGATGTGAGCCTTCAATCTGCTGACGACTTCACGTTTATCCAGAGTTTATGCTTGGGACACTGTGGAGCTCAACTGATTTAAAAAAAATAATAATAATGTTGAGCTGTGTGTGAAAAGGGGACAAGAGGCTTGTTTTTGACATCCCATCAGTCTTAAAGACAGCTGTTTCAATACACCTCTCGAACTACGAAAGAAACACTGACAGACAAAAACGTAGATATACTTACCAGCAAGCTTAAATAATAAAATCGTAATTTATCTTCTCATTGCTCTAGAACCAGTTGGACTACGTTGTTACGACCATTGGCTGTTTTCCAAAGGGGAGGCAGTAAAAAGAAGTTAAACAAACAAATCAGGTGTCAGTACAAGAAAAAATATTCCTCATCTGATTTAAAGTACGAATGAAGTTATGTATGTTTGCATAATAACTTAAACCTGTAGGACAAACATCCCACAGAAGGAGGGTGGAGTCGAGTGGAGGCCCATGAAACAAGTAGCAGAAAAAGAGGTGTGAAGTCTGATTTCATCAGACGTTTCATCACGAACCGAAGAAATAGTGTAGCTTTGACTTAAAGAGTCTCCATGAAAGCACATGGAAATAAGTTTAGATATTTGAGCTTTTTCTTACTTTTGGAATACATTTGGAATTTGTAGATAAAGCGAACCACATCTAGTTAAGTTGCCACATAGCATCGAAAGTGCTACACTGATGACATTTTTGATTAATTTAAACTCACTGCTGGTACATTCAGCACAGTCTTGACATTTTATTAAAGTACAAATGTCAAACGGGTACCAGAGTAACTACAGAGAACAAACACTTAAAGGTTTCGTCTCCAACTCAGTAATGCTGCAGTTCTGGACGGAAACAAAGCAAAAGAAAAAAGAAGAAAAAGATCCATGCCGGTCCTCAGAAAGTGGCTACGCATTTCTTCTTTTACATAAACCGATGCAAGAAGAACACAGCAGCTGCTCTGTTCTCATGTTTACCTGCCATATGAATGCGTCATTAAAACGGCTCTCACTGGAATTCTGATATTCTTTAATTCAACTCAACAGTCCATCAGTTAATTACTGTGTAAAGAGGGAACGTATGACCGACGAGCCAACAGCTGTCACAGGGAAATAAGCCACCGCTTATTCCGTCCCATGTTTGCTCTCTGTGTCCTAGAGCTTGGATCATTTTGTTTTTAATGAACTGGACTTGTTAAGCCATCTGGGAGACATTGGCAGTTGGAGTTCTTTAGAGGAAAGGGGTTTCTGGGAAGTGGGAGCACTTCATTGGTTATCTCACATTCATTCTGACTAGCGAGCAGCCCTGCGTCCGTGGATTAATATGAAGTATCCACACAGAATTTAGGACAGTTACTGGGTTAATGCACAAGTGTGACGAATGAAAAGTCTTTGCATTGATGAGGCCACGCTGTCATTTATATGCACATGCAGACTCTGGCAAGTAAGTGTTTTATGTTCACCAGTTCCCATTTGGCCAGGGCTAACACCAGTATAAAAAGTCTAATTCAAAACCCAAATTCAGATTTTACCCTCAATCAGCTGCCTTGCACTTCACACACCTGTTAACTCCTGGGACGTCTGCTTTCTGCCAACAGATGCTGCACACAGCTAAACAGCAGAGCATAATCCTGATGCAGAATTTCCCTGAAGTATTTCCCCGGTGCGTTAGTGGGGAAGGATAATCCAAACAATTTTGATAGCCACAGAAAAATGTATACCTCTCACCTCTGAGCACAAGGACATCTCCAAGCTCCTCAGCTGCCCAAATGTTTGGAGCCACATTTCCTTTCACTGACATATTTGCAGTACATGCTGGTCAGCAAAATAAGCGTGCGCATCTCTGGACTCCCCGATAATTTCAGACATAATTAGGCACATTAGCCTCTGCTCTCAGCAGACCACCACAAAATAAGCCACAAAATAAGCCGTTAAGCTGGCGGCTGTAATAACACCATGAATATGGCAACCAGATGATAAGTCAAGTGTTAAGTATGTTTAAGGACACAACATTTGAGCTTCATTATTGAATTATGGCAAAACTGAGATTATGTTTGAAGTTCATGAGGAAAAAAAGACAAAAACGTCTTGATTGATGCAAGATGTCAGTAGTGTAATCCACGACGCGCCTGTGGCACCACTGAGACCATTTACAGGATCCAACGGGCTTCTTAGCTGTATAAATAACTACATACCGATCAAGCAAACAGACCAAGCGTGAAATTTTACAGTTCCATTATAAAATAACACTGGTTTATCACAGAGATATATAGTTGTCCTTGCTCTGCAGGGCCTGTATATACCTTATATGTGTCTTGCTCGATTGCCTGCTGCTTCTTGTGAAAAACAACCACATGGGAGTTTTAATGTGACAGGAATAAAAACAGCACATGATATAAACAGCCAGTATTAAGACAAAAACTTCATTGTTAAGTTGCTGAGCCATATTGTCCCTCCCTAAACTCCTTTTGGGAAGTTCATGGGACCACTGCACTCACTCAATCCCATGACACAAATCACACAGCTCATCCCCTTCTGAACGGGGTTGTTTTTCTGCAGCACTTCCATCCTTTTCTTGTCTACAAACAGGGACAGGTCAGATTCAAACAGAGGTGATGTGAAAAACTAGATTTCCCTGAGGTGCAAAACATGCATCAGGCGAATATAAACCATAAATACTCCTTAAACATGTTAACAGTTCCTTCTTTTACCTGATAGTTGTATGAATTCTGCTCTCAGCCCTGCCAGACAGAGGAAACGTTGCTAATTAAATTTCCAAAGGCTGGTTATGCAGACGTCTCATGGCAAAAGGAAATGGGGATCCAGGAGCCTTGAGCAATAACTGAGGACACAGCGCCTACAGGACACCAAGGTACGTGCCATGGGCTTATTTTCAGATGTGTGTGGCGCAAGAGTTCATTCAGCATAGTTGCAGCCCAATTTCAACTAAGAATATCTTCCGGGTTTCTATAATTGATAAAGACTGGTAGCCTGCAGACCTGGCTGGGGCACTTTTCTTCCTGTAAATGGAAAATAAATTGAGATGAAGAATTCAGCGTTTACAGTGAGACATATCTTCAAGGGAATGAAATATTCCATCAAATCATATCTTAAAACATTTTTTTCTTTATAAACTCTTAACACTAAAATACATTGTATAGGTAAGGCAAATGTTTAAAACTGATTCTTACACCAGATACGTGTCCATGTTTTGGCCTAGATGCTACTAGATGTGAAGTATTAACACTTGACCCAGGCGAAACATCTACGATGAACGGCTGAATACAAACGTCTTGCATAAAGGAGCTGGGGATTTTAAAGTGTCTTTAGGAGTCCTGCTGTGGAAGAAAAAAGCAGAGTGGCTCCAGGGGATCACTGAGGCAACACTTTAAAAGTGCATTAGCATCCTTGGTCGAAGAGGAGTGATGGCTGGCTTCCTCCGTTTTAGCACGAATAGAAAAATCAATGGTCCCTGAAGTCGTTTAGCTCTTGGATTAATATGTCAGGTGCTCATTGTCAGTATAATGTAGTCTCGCTCTCACAGTGTTTGCATTGTGCCATGGCAGGGAGAGGGCAGGATGGCATCTTGGCTGAGATGTGTCTGTCAGGGGAGGTTGGGACCCTCTTCACCATCATGCCACTCAGCTTGATCCCAGAAGAGAGATGCTTTACCCGCAGTACCCACAGAGTTCAGACAAGTGACGGGTTGTTCTACTGAAGGGGCCATCGATTGTCACCCCACGTCAGTTGCCTCCACACTGTCCTCACTGAGGAATCTGCAGATTCGAGCATGGTTTCTACTTGAGCTTCCACGTCAGAGCGCAAGAGAATTCATATCAAAGTACAAATAAACTGACAGAAAGAGGCAACCAATGTTCAGGAGCCTGTTTCACCACTGCCCTGATACAATGCACTTTACCCTTGATGTGATCGTAGCAATGCAGATGTATAAGAGTCTCACTGAAGATCGAGTATTAAAAAAAAGAAAAAAAGAAAAGAAGAAATACAATGGATGTTGGCCAACAAGAACTGCTTTGTACATGGGGATCACCCTGAGGACCGCCTCCAGCCAGGACTGTTCTTTAGACTTTCTTCAGACAGTGAGCTGGTCAGCGCTCGCTTCACAAAGAGGGATCTATGCAGTATTCAGACAGTAAGTCAGTTCTCTGATCGATCTGCAAATCGCTGCAGGCATCATCCATCGTCTTCTTGTCTTTTTGCAGTGGGGGAGAAAAAGCCCACAGGGCCATCAGGGGGACACGGATCAGGCTTACATCAGTGGAAGCCTCTTCATTTGTCGACCTGTTAATTATTTACATTAAATCGTCAGAGAGGCCTATAATTCTAACCCTTCTGTCCTTCCCATCACTCAGGATGCACCTTCAATCTTCTGGGGTCGTGGTGGCATTTAAAACCAAGCTTCCCTCAGAATTACCTAATTAAAGTGGCCAGTTTAAAATATGCTGAGCAGCATTTGTTCTAATCCATCTCCTTTACTTCTCCTGCTCCTCTTCAGGTATAAGAGGGAGTGTTAAATTCTCATTGCAATTTTTCCATCATCAATAATTCAGAATGTTATAAAGAAACACTACCTGAACCTCTGTATTGATAGAAATCCAAGCACCATCGTTCCTTCCAGGGAATCATAACTGGATACCCCTCAAGGCTGCAAAGCCAAACTGAGGAAAAAAAGGGGAAAAGCTGAGCGCTGCATTTTGTATGTTTTCATTTTTACTTTCTATTTCAGGGACTACACCAACGTATCGACCCGAGGACAATCCCATGGCAACGTTTGGGGAAGCATTAAAAAAAAAAGAAAAGAAAGAGATCCTGAGAATTCCACATTTGGAGAGTGGAATTTTTAATTTAATAACTGAATAAAAAATTTTTAAAATCGTAAAATACTTAAATTGCACAACTACCTAAAAGATTCATTGTAGTTAAAATTAAAAAAAATAAAAAGTACATTCAGAAATATATAAATCTCCCTGACAACCATTACAATCGAGGCATCAAAGCGATGGTTTGAAGGTGGCTGGTCAAACTCCTGCAAATGGAAACGCAGGCAGCAGACGCGGTTTGCCTGCAGACCTGTGATCATTAGGCTTGTGAGTGTGTCTAGGCATTATTTGCATGTTTACTGTCCAAGGTTACACTGTAAAACCAATTAAAACTTTTATCTCGCCGTGTATGTGGTGTCAGAGACCTGGCAGCCGCCGATTCTGCTGTCAACGCCGCAAGCAGCAAACACTTGGAAACAAAAGAAAAACCTGATCCAAGATGGATGAAACCACAACAAGAATTTGACTTTGTGTCGTCCAAATGGCAAGATGCAAAGAGTGGAGTATAAGTTTATCTTGTTTGTGCGGCAGTTCAATGCCAAAATAAAAACAGAGTCCAAATCTGATCACACATACAGTACGAGAGGACGATAACCCGTCAACCGCCTGCACTCGCTGACCACAGAAGCAAACAAAGGCTGTGGGAATCTAGTACTCATTGGTTTGTTCACATCGTCATCATTTGCCACAATTATGAGAAGAAGTGGAAAGACGTTTTTTCCTTTTGCCGAGGATGTTCAGCTGGGGACCACTTCTGTTCAGAAATTTTGTGATGGATAAAATGAAAATTAGAGCTCCCCATTAACACAGAGGATGTTTTATTCTACCCCTCCTTTGGTACCAATTAATTTGCAGCACCATTTACACATCCCACTTTGAAATACATCCACCATGAATAGTTAATTTAGAGGAAATTGTATTCCCTGCTGGGAAAAAACCTGATTTATGAGCGATGCATCTCTTCAGTTTAGTCCATTCAAATGACGAGGGATTAAAAATAGATTACATTGTTTCCCGCAATGATCAATACGTCTTCACTGTGTGACAATCTTGATGTAATGAAGAGGTCTCCTGCTTACATCAGTTCATCTCGACAAAGGCAGAAGCAACAGTTTCATTTGTAGCGAAGTTGAGATTTCTAGTCAAAAGATAAAACACAAGAAGGCAGAAAGGCTGAGAAGTGATCAAAGGAAGATAAATAGCTGTGAAGATTCTTCCACTGCCTTTATCCCTTGTAAGCAGAGGTAATAACACAGCTGTCACCGAGAAGATCCATCGCCGTCACATTGCTCCAACAAGACTACAAGGACAAGAATGAAGAGAAGAGCTACAAGAGGAATGTAGGACAAAAGAACATTTGGTGAATTTCTCTTAAGAGAGAACAAAAGTGGTGAGCCCTGCTTTTATATATGAATGATTTTTGCAATCTGAGTGGTCGATGCTGATGAAGGGAAATATAAATCAAGGGTAAGAGTGAGGCTTCTTGGCGAGAGTGCCTCGCAGAGATAATGGCATCATCATGCCTGTGTGGTTCGCTGTTCCTGGGAAGATTAAACACTTTATCATTGTCTTTGGGAGAAACATTTTGTATGCCGAGCATGCATCCAATTATTAGACGCCTTTTCAACTCAAAGCAGATATCCAAGCATCAGCTTCATCACACACCAGAAACCTTCAAAGAGGAGATGAAAAGAGACAGCGGTCTTATCGGGATAGTGCTACCTTTCAGGCCAGTAGCCCAGGGTGGCAGCTGACCTCACTTTTATTACTGCCGTCTCTCACTGATGATATCATCTGCACCCATACTGAAAGACCCAGCAGCTTTCAAGCTCAGTTTATCTCTTTTATGGCTGTAGCAACTCTCTCTTTCCCAAGAAAAGTTAAAGGCCATGGGTAAGCATACGCCAAAGAGCACCGAGGCTCCCGGCACCTCATCAAAGCCTGCGGTGTATCAGGGAACATGTCAGGAATAAAGTTAAGAGCTAAACATCAGACAGAGAAATGGGGCATGAACAGTGACAGTAGAAAGACAGAAACCCCAATGAGGAGGAGGAGGAGGAGGAAGAAGGGAATGACAGTGTCTCACAGCTCACTGGTCTGGAATCATATAGACAATCAATTCCACCACTCTGTTGCAGGCTGGCAGTTCCTGTTTCACCACCACATTATAAACGGTCCTGAATTACTTTAATTATTAGTTACTGCAGTCAAATGAGTCACGTGCATGATGATCTGTGACACACAACAGAGTGAAACTGACCAGTCCTGGACTTGCACCTTCCTGGATGATAACCTGCAATTTCCCACTGAGATTAATTAAGAAATTAAACATTCTCGTCGTCCATCTGAGGTGTCGCTGTAACTGTGAAGCTCCTGTATGTCCTCAGGTTGCTCAAATAAAATGTCATTTACAGGTTACTCTAAACATCAAAGGAAAAAAAGAATAACTGAAAAAAAGACTGAAAACTAAAAAAGGCAATTGGATTAATGATCGAACTACTCCTCCCATGTTCCAAAACAACAAAAAAAAAAGGTGGTAATTTTTAACTTTTGCAGCAGGGCTCAAGTGTGTTTATAATTCACAGTGGGTCTGCAAATGCTTCTTACTACACTCTTTGCTTTAATTTCTACGAGTTTTTACTTGTGAGGGAAAGTCGGTCAACCGAGGTTTAGTGGATGCGGTCCGGTTCTCCGGGCCGGCAACAGAGTGAATGCATTTGTTTTTTTTCCCCTTGATGCTTCATGGTAGACTGCGGTATGAACAAGTCCCAGTGCCCTGGTGGGTTTGCACAAAGACTAAAGCTTAAAGTCAAAGCCGTTCCAATACTAGAGGCTCTCGACTTTGAAGCACAAGCACGTAAAGCACCGTGTTGTGCAACATAACCGAGTGTGTTTTTGAGTACAAACACCACAGCAATCACCTGTTCTTCATTCTTTCCTTTTGAACCCCCTTTTCCTGTTCTACCCAGCTGGTCTTCAGCAGGAGGGTCCCCCCTTATGATCCAGGTCCAGATCCAGGTTTCTTCCCTCTTAAAGGGGAGTTTTTCTTGCCACTGTTTGGTTTAAGGTTAATGGAAGTTTTTACCTGCCGTTGTTTTTGTATTAATTATCTAAATATAATTGCTCGGGGGTCAAAAGTCAAAGTCACGTTTATTGTCAATTCTGCCACATGTGAGGTTCATACAGAGAATCAAAATTACATTCTTGTTCTGGTCTCTGGAAAGATCCCAGAGACAACTTGTGTTGTAATAGACGCTGTATAAATAAAACTGGACTGAACCGCACACCAACACCAATCACTTTCTTGTCTCTCCATCCGTCTTGTCCTTTCATGTGTTACATCAGTGATTGTAGTTCTCTGTCAGAATCAGGAATCCAAATATTAAAATGTTAGATCAGACTGTCAACGAGGGCTGGTGTAGGACACACACCTTGAGAATACTAACATCTGAACAAAATGCATCTCCCTCTCTCAGATAGAAAGGTTTTACCAAACCATGGTACTAACCAGTAAAATTTATATATATATATATATATATATATATATATATATATATATATATATATATATATATATATATATATATATATATATATATATATATATATATATATATATATATAAATATATATCAGCGGTCCTCTGCTTAGTCAGTGTCGCTTGCTCATCTCCGTCTAAACTCCCAACAGTCATTAAAAGGCAGCACAGCCTCCTTAGAAGTCCATGTAATTAGAGCTCCAATCACCTTTCAATCCCCCCCCCCCCCCCCCCCCCCCCCCCAACAGTGAAATCAATGCAACAGACATGGATTATCTCAGCATTGCATGAATGTTGTCAATACTTTAGCTTTTACCAAATACTAAACAGAAGAGGCAAGTTTATCTGAAAAGTTTAATTCATAGTCACTCAACATCCAATCAGCTGAAAATCTACTTTACCAGTACTTTCAGTCTGTTCTTAAAATTTACCAACATTAAGAGGACTTTAACATTACAACAAGAGGCTGCATGCTGCATGCTCCCAAACCCCCCCCACCCCACACACACACACCCAAAGAAAAAAACAAAACACTTCAGAGTGGTGGAAGAGAGCTAGATAAAAGCTTTGTGTGTAATTGTGTCAAATCCTTTACAATTTCCTCAGCTGAAATATTGCACTGCTGCACTTTAAGATTTTAAAGACATAAGTGAAACAGACAAAAAAAAAAGACAATAAAAGATTTGGAGAAGTGACAAATTCAAAAAGGGAGGCAGAGGTAAAAAGATTGTCAAGATGAGAAAGAAGCAGTAAAAGACTTCAGAAGACTTAACACCGACTCTGCTTCTGCTCTTCTCCGCATCCTCCCTCTTCATCCTCCCTCTTCATCCTCCCTCTAGCTTTGACCAAGCAGCTATAATAATAGAAAGGCAAAGGTACAAACGGGGCCATCCATAAAGAGGCCAGAATCGGGCATGAGCATGCTGTTGAGCCTGGGTGGTGGTGTCATTAAGTGTGAGTGTGTGATAAATGCACTCTGCTTGTCGGATTTGAGATTCTCATTAGTCTGTGTTCGGGAGCAGACCCGGGGCCATTACTCTTACAGCTGCCTTGACAACAAGCTGATTGTGTCTGTGTATGAGAGTGAAGGAAAGTGTGCTTCTATTGTAATACTTGTATATATAGAGGCATATTAAATGATGCATTACGCCCTTCAGCAGGCTCATTCAGAGGTCTTCCATACTCAAGCAACAGCCAGTTACACTGATTGTACAAGTTAAAACTCAATCTAAACTGGACCCATTATTTATAATCCATGTAAGCAGAGCAGCTGACAGGGGAAAAAAAATAATTTTTTTTTAATTTACTGCGCATACTGAGCTAATCAACAAACGATGCTGTCAACAAACGTGGGCGTAACCTTTAGATCAGGTTGCATCGTTTAGTTTGGTTCCAGCTCTCCAAACTTGTGATATTATCTACAAGCTAGACTGAAACAATGGTTGTTTGGTTTCTTTGAAAATAAAATGGTGTGAACCAAGGAAGCGTTCTTTTATCTGCTGGTGCTGCGTGACAGCATACCCCGTCTGATGTTCACTTCCTTCCGTTGCCAAAGAGGATGTAGGAAGGGGGCAGCCACCAGTGTGGCTGCGTCAGTGGCTGAAGCAGTCGTCTGGACGTCTGGTCCAATCAATACTTAGACACAAGCATCTGTCTGGGTCTCCTGTTACTATACCTCTGTCGTCATGGCAATCTTTGGCTGCAGACAGCTCTGTGCTGCCGTCTCTGCAGTGGAGCTTATCACAGAACAACACAGGAAATGTGACACCACAGCGGGCGGTTGCTGACACTTTAATTTGTCACTGGTGATAGGGTTTGTCAAACTCTTCCTGAAGTTCATCAAGCACCTGGCTAGATTTGTTCACTCAGGTGACTTCTGAGTCCTCCGGAGAAATCTTCTGCCACAGTGACCTTGATGCTCAGTTGGTGAGTGTTTTTCATTACGTACACGCCTCTGTGGAGCAGGTGCCAGGTTTTCTTTTTCAGTTTAAGAGCATGTAATTGGTCATGATGAACCTGCATGCGAGTTACCAAATATCCTATTTTTAGGTAATCAAGGAGAGACTGTTGGAGTTGTGGGGATAAATTTTAAACGTTTCCAAAGGCTAAAGCTGTAAAAGCTCTACAGAGCAGAACACAATAACATCGACTCCGATAAAACTTGTACACATTTATCACCACTAAAGTTTCAAATGCCCTTTTTGACCAAGATTCATTTTATCTAAAACCAAACCAGGGCATCTCGAGGGGTTTCCGAGATGCCCTGGTTTTAAACTACGCTACACAGAGACCATGAAAGGTTCTTTAAGTTCTAAAATACAGTACTTTTTAATACAATGGATTTCAGTTCTAACATTTGGTTTTAAGATTTTATTTTATAAGAGTTTTGCAACAGTTTTCGTTAGTAAACCAGAGCATGCAGAGCCAGAGAGCAACTGAAGCACTCCTGCTCTTCTCAGACCTGTTTGAGAAACACAGTTTGCAATTTATCGTTTAAATGTTTATGAAAGTCTTTGACTGGAGTGACAGTAAGCACAAAGGGCCGTAAACACCGTCTTGATTGTACACCGTTAAAGGACGTAGACGTTCTTGTTGACCGGAATACAACACTCTGCGGCTTGTATCGTGGCTGTCATTCAAAAGCCAAAAATCCAAACAAGTGTGCTTGTTCAAAAACAATCGCAAACAAACAAATGAAGCTAAAAGTCTTTAAGAAATTATGCTTTAAATTAATTGACCATTTACACAAACATCTGAGTGTTTGGAAGACATCTGGCATCTCCAACATGCGTTCTGAATTCGTTCAAGTCATTCAATCTGCTTAAACATCCACTTTCCTCTGTATCTTGACAAAATTAACAACTGCTGGTATTCACAAATGAGGCATTTCTCTGCAATAGGAATGAGACAATTCACTTTAATCTCTGCAATTTCATTTCCTTACTTCTGTCCAAGTGATTTGGTGCTGCAGATGTCTTCTCTGTACGGTTAAGCCCTTTGGCCATATGCTACTGCTGCACAGACTGTGACACAAAGGGCTTTTAATCAGTCTTCTTCATGATGGAGCACATTCTGTCAATAAAAAAAAAAAAAAAAACAAAGCTTTGAAGCTTCCTTGAGCCCTCACTTCCAAGTATTCTTACTGCTGCAAAGTCTGAAATTGTTACATCCGTTGCAGTGTTAAAAAAAAATAATCCATTTATGGCTTCTTGGCTTTCGGATCCATCTCAACTGGTTCACACAAAATAATCTCACCATTGCTTGGATAAGGACTGCGTTTAGACAACCCAAACTCCTTAGTCCATTACTTAAATTGTCTGCTTCTGCTGCACCCAAACATGCACTCAGACTAAAAACCTGCACAAAACAACCAATTAGTGGCTGAACCTGTTGCATTCAGGTATCTTCTGAAGGGAAACGTGGTTTGGTACTTAGCTGATAAAGAACAGATCAAATGTCCTTTCCTCTAGGAATAATAAAAAAGTCTAACTTTTTTTTGGAATTTTCTCTCACTCCGGGGAGCATGTGCAGCAAGATGGTGTCAGGCTGGCAAGTGAAAACATCTCAAAATTAAAAAACGCAGATCTCATTGCACCTATTTTGGATCCCAGCCTATTGTCCCAATAGAGCTACTTAATTGTGAACAGGAGTTGCCTGAAGGGTTAAAGAGAAAGCACTTTAATTGCCAAATAAATGAACTTTACTATCATTAATTTCATTTTCATTTGCCCTCAAAGTACACATTACTTAATAGCATAGAACATTACCATAAATTATGGTCAATTGCAGACTAACTCTAAAATAAGATCCACTTTATGACCTTTTCTTGTTATTTAAGACATAAAAAAATAACTATTGACCTTTGGCTCATTTGAATTGCAATTATAAACAACCTTGAGTGAAGCTGTGGAGGTCTTCCTGATCCCCCCTCGTGTACACCTTCGCTCAATTCCCACATTTACTAAGTGATTCATCCCTGTGCTCAGATGTAAGGTGAGCTGAAAGTGAAGCGCCCATCTGTGGCACCTGAATCTCTCTTCTGACATCCTCGTAGTCTACGTCACGTCAGCCGGCAGTCCACGAGCAAGTTACCCTCGATACAGGTGGATCATTTATATAAACTGGGCTTCGGAGGTTTGTTTAAACTCCATGGCCAGAAAAAAAAAAAATAAAAAGTATTTTACTGTCCAGTTTAAAAGCATAAAAATGTGAACACTAGTGAAGGTTATGAGTATGAGGTCTGTACATTGTGGAGGAACCCGAGGAGCTCTTATCACAAACAGAGGGATTATTTTATAATTTTGTTTTTTTCTTTCCTGCCTGCTGACCTCAAAGATGGTTTTTAGGCATCTTTTGTATCAAACTGGCGTCCAATAGTGTGTCCACAACCCATAAACCATTCCAGGTTTTTTATATTAAAATGGCCATTTTGACTCGTCCCAAGAAGTTGGATGACTTGAACTTTCCCGTGTGAGGATCATTAGCCACTGATGGATATCAGATATCAGCTTGTCTGTGTAGATTTACAGACACACTTGAAAACCCGTCTAAACAGTGATTATTAAAAAGTAAAACCTTTTTTCCCTGGTTGAAGAAAATCCTGAAATCCTCAATCCGTCTGAAAACTTTGCTCTTGGCCCCCCTGATGCTTGCAGGGAATCATCACTTCTGGCTGATCGATATCCCTACTGAGGGCTAGCAGTTTTCAATATTAAACAACCGTGGGAACGTTATCCCATCACGTCCCAGGTGAGGACAGCCAAAGCTAGCAATTATCCCATCCTCCCACCCACAGGCTGCCCAGGTTTTTAATTAAAAGACGATATCATCCATGAACAAAACCTTGTCATTTGAAAACCTGTATCTCGATTAGGACACAAAATATGACTACAAGGTTTTTAAACAATTTACAGAAGCATTTAGAGGAAAAGCACGTGGGAAACTCAAGTACAGTCATGCATCCAGATGCTGCGGATACAATCCACTTCACTCATTGATTGGCAGGTCCAAACACCTGTATAAAAGCAGAATTATTTAAACAAGACATCAGCAATAACCTTGAGAAGCATTAATTGCTACCCATCAACCTAAGAAAGGTAAAAAAAAATACAGCAAACTTGTTGCGGCTTTTCCTAATTGTGCCGCCTGAACTTTATGTTGCACATGCTGCTAAGGCCTGTACAGTCTGGGAGGCAGGTGGAAAGGTTGCAGTAGCAGCTCTGCATATCTGACATCCTCAGAGTTGTACGTGGTCTTTAAGGACAAACTACCTGTAAAAACTTCACTGCCATCTGGGAATTCATTGCATTTACACCCAGGTCTTGATGTTAAACCGCCGTTGTTTTTTTGTTTGTTTTAAACGGTCAACCAGTTTAGTCTAATGCATTTCAGACCTATCAAATGCCCTTTTATGTTAACTTTCTCTGAGGTTGCAGCGCATGTGTGAACCCACGTTGCGTTACAGAGTTCACAGTTTTGATTCGTCTGTCTGTTGCATGCGGTGTCGTCTCCCAGTCCCACTTTAGCTCAAAGGCTGGATGGGTTTTCTTTACAAATGTGATTTTAACAGCCAATCTGAGAAGCTTCACATCCCTAGAACACATCCGTAATGAGCGATGCCAGCCCTCGTCACACAAACTAAGATCTTACTAGAAGTCATGTTGCAGTGAAACGTCTCCATGGGGATTTTAGTCGAGCTCCACCAAAGTCTCATGTGTAAACTTTGTTAAGACTGCAGCTCTGTGAATAATACAGCCTGTTGTCATGTACAGCAAGCAGCGATGCCATTTATCTATAGTATGTTTGGGCTCCCACAGTCCCAATAGTCTACCATTAAGATGAGCTCCATCTATTTTTCAAATCCCTCAGCATTCCTTTGCCTCTTTGAGCGGATCCAAGCTGAGACCCTCTGACAGTTAGCGAGCGCCTCCGCTGCACACATCATTGGTATTAATGGGAACGGAAGGCTGGTATAGGGTGGCATGCGGATTAGAGTTCGTTAGTGTGTGCGAGTTCCTCTGTGTGTGTGTGTGTGTGCGTGCATGCACGAACCAAACAACCAAAGTTAGGATTGCACAAGTGGAACACGCGTGGTTGCTCTGCGGCACAGAGATCAATTCATGTCACTGCAGCGAGTGTCATGACAACCAGTCTCCTCCCCATCACCATCTGCCTCCTCTGTGCCAATTTGTCACAGCGCTTCCAAGTGTGGCCGTGCCCTCATTTAACACTGAGGGAAGCAAAACTCGGGGAAGAGCACAGAAGAAAGGGAGAGAAGTAGAAAATCAGGCCGCCGAAGAAGACTGAAGCCCTTGGGGCAAGCAGTGGGAGAGGTCAACAAGAGTTCATCAGAGGTGAAACATACAGGGGACTACGAACGAACCACATATGTGCAGAAACCCGGTGTCATAACCGAAACCTAAACTCTGCAGCGCATCTCCATTTCTGTGCTTTACACAAAGATCAAACACTCACCAAGTACTGGCTACTCCTCCCTAAACAAATAGACGGGTTGAACATTTAAAACAACAACAACGCAGATCACAACTGTAGTGATTAATCAATGAATGCAAGTTTGAGAATTTGTCTTGTGCATTTTCTTGTAAAAGGTTCAAACTTGAGGACACAGAGCTGACTTCCAGAAGAATCTGGTGTTTTGGTTCAGTAAACAAAGATCTTTTTTTATTCTGTTCTTTTCCTCCCTGTAAAGTATGTTGGCCATAAACAAATGACAAACGCTCATACAACCACACTTTCTCAGAGGCAAGGACATAGCATCTGCATTCTCAAGTGTGTGGGGGACAAGATACGAACGCAACAGCCCTCACGCTCTTTCTGCCGCTGCATCTTCCACATTTTTGGCACAATAATACCGCTATTCAGCTCAGCGGTCCGATCGCGTTTCATGCCTGTGCACCCGCACTGACTGCCATTCTGCCCAGTTTCATCCCCTTTGATGCGTCTTTGTGCCATCAATAATGACAGACACAAAATAATGACCTGAGGGCCCCTCATGCCACCATGATGCCAGTGATTCAGTAAACGGCAACACCTCATTCCTATAGACTCAAATCCTTTAACCAAGCTATCATGTATTGTTTTCCTGCAGTCAGCAGAGTGCAATGCCAGAGTTTTGGCCTCCTATTCACGTTGACTGACACACAATACTCTCTATTGAATGTGTGCACATCCAGCCAAAAGAGGGATCAAAGAACAGTACAGCTATGAAAGGGGGGCATGGATAAAGAGACCAGAGTATCCAACCTGAGTATTGATGAAGTCTTTAAAGCCACGTGCGAGTCCACCTCAGTGTGTGAGAGAGTTGAGCTTGAAAGTGCTCAAATACCTTTTTGCTTTTGAAAACACACAACAAAAATCATGACCTGTGCTGGCCGATACCGTCAGCCTCTTTCTGTCCTCACTGGACCAGTTTTACACAGATGCGTCCTGATTTTCCAGTCACCAGCAACCCACGAAACTGTGGGAAATTTAAAGATTTAAGCAAATGTGTGACATCAGCACATAAATATGAAAAACGTTCATCTACAATCCTTCAGTTGACTCCCCGACACAAGCAGCCCAGAGGCTACAGCGGCTCTTTTATCATCATTATCATCAAATAGTCTTGCAGCAGGTTTAGTCAGACTGGTCTCACTGCACTTCAAACCGATCCCACCAGTCAGTGACCACGGCAGCAGACTGCCATTTCATTTGTAATGTCTGTTGATTCCTTTTCATTAGTTTCCTCTTTCCTAGCTGGATGTAGATGTGACTCAAAGCCCTTTCATGTAACCGGTCCCTGCATCCACCTCACCGCTGCACCAACTTACCTGGACCCCCAACCACTGCTGGTTTTGCAGCTGGCTGTTGAAAAGCAGCGGTGCTGGTAGTTGGACACCGGACCGGACCTGACGCATCACTGGAACCATTTTGGTGGAAAAAGGTTTGTTTGTGGTAATGTGATTGGAATTGGTGAAAAATGAGAGTTTAGTCTAGTGGCTGGCTTAGTGCCGTTTACCAGTAGAGTAGAACCGTCGGTAAACTTGTATTTAGGCGTTCTTGACAAAATCTTGAGTAATTGTCACTAATGCATTTAAGATTGTGTAGTATATCAAACATTCCTTGATTTACTAAATGTGAAAGCTAAAAATGATTAAAACATGGTGAATAGGAAAGACAGTAATTAAGCTTTCAGGAAATTTAGGTTTAAATATTGCTTGTTCATTACTTTCTTTTCTGTAGTTGCCATAATGGACCGTTTCACAGCCTTCGAGTACTCAGATACTCTGAGTCCATATTGATCCAGCATCCACAGAGGGTTAAAAAAAAAAAAAAAAAAAAATGTAGTTGTAACCAAATTAAAGGACAAATGTGAACTTACAGTTTCGCCACGTCCAACAATGCAATGATCCGTGCTCCTTCCTCTTCTCCCAGGAATCTGTCAGTGGAGGTAAAGGAAGCTCTGAGGTGGTTCGCGGGCTGTCAGGGGTTAAAACCCCCTTCGAGATTCCACCTCCTGCAAGAGCGCACAGAAAAAGAGAAAAAAAAAACATGACGCTGGACAGCACAATAGAAACAGCTGTGCAGCAAACACAGCTGAAAATCCTCAGGGGAAACTGTGTGCCTTGCTTAAACGGGGCCACTGACCCACAGGGGCCTCATGAAGAGGGGCTCGGTGCCCCTCGCGTAACCTGCTCCGTCACCTCGCTGTCAGAACCTCACAATTAACAAGCAGAGAGACACGTGTGCTGGTCCGCGTTTGACTTACAGGGACAACCCGTCTGCAACAGCAGAGAACCAGGCAGTTTGTAGGATTCACAGGACATCAAACTGTTCAACGTTCACTTCAAATGAACGCTGGAAAACAGTTAGGGAGGCTGTGACTTCATAATTATTCCGTGTGTCAAAAACCTTTAATGCTCTCCATGTATGCACACTGACGGTCAGCGAGCGTGCATTAGGTCCAGCCCCCCACGTAAAAACAATGTGGGTGCTTTGTCAAAAACCTGCTCCTGTAACTGATAATATAGAGGTAAGTTGGTAATGATGCCTCCATTCTGCAGGGGTACAGGCGAGTATACACACCGGCTCTACATTCCTAATGCCACTTGACTTCATCGTCTCCCAGCTGGCTAGTAAGAGTTATATCATTCATCATATTTCCAGTAAGACTTTATCCACGTCATTCTAGACTTTTCAGATCTTTCAAAAGGTTCCTTATTCCTCTGAAGTTTGTTTCTGTTCTCAGGAGACTGATTCATGCAGCCCAGCTGGGGTGTAAAGTAAAGTAGAGTTGATGGCTCACTCCACAGACACAGTCATCCTCCTCCCACTGTCCTTAACAGACCACCACAACTACTCTGTGGGGGATGAACTGCTGAACTTCTTGTAATTCCATTATTGAGACTTCAGTACCTTCCAAATGCAGACGCAACTGTAATCCGTAATGATCGTGGATGACTAAAGGCAAATGGCACTTATTCCCTGTAAGTAATCTTAAAGCATGTTCACCGAGTCACCCGCACGGACCAGCAGAGAAGTTACCGTCTAATTTCTCCTAAATGAGGCAGCTGACTGCTGCTGTGAGCTCAACATCATTGCTCAAGCCCATCACAGCGCCATAAAGCCACTAAAGGCCTTTAAATACTTAACAACCACAGCCCTCTGTAAATTAAACAGAGCAGCGTGACGGCTTCAACATGCTGGTGTGTGGTGGCTTAACCTGTGTGGTGTAAAAACGGGGGGATGGTATTAAACTCAAGGCTGTGCCAAGTAACATGACGCTCTAGTCACGGGAAATGGAACGGTAGCAAAAGTGAGTCATCTAAAATGAAAAAGTAAAAACAGACAAAGAGCAGCAGGCCACAGACGCTGAAATGGTTAATTATTACATCCAATACCTCTCACAAGCAAACCTACCAGGACTGGTTTGCTTTCACAGACTTTCAGATGGAATAAAACAAAACATTGCCATTTAAAAAAACCCACTTAAATTCATTGCCAAATGTGGTTAGTAGCCTTTTTGACTGAGGTGGTTCCAGCGCTGGTTCTGAGCCAGTCCCTTTGTACTCGCAGCAGACCCAAGAACGGCTCAGTGTCGAGGTCTCGGGGTGAGACCTTGATTAGCAACCACACAAAAACTCTCACTGCAACATATGTGTCTTATATAAATAAAAATAAAAAATAAATACATCTATGCTAATGTACCATATGGCTTTTCTAGTCCAGAGAATGGAAATAAAAACAAAAACCCTCAATGTCAAAGTACAACGTAATCATGGCGTCATTGTTCTTCCCATTTTCCTGACCATCAAATGCTTTAATAATAGAAGTGTGTACAACAGCATTCAGAGTGACTTTCATACAACAAGCTGGCAAACCAAGTGCACATTAGACTCTTATGGTTTTAAAATACCATTTAAAAAAAAATCCATGTCAGAAAAGTGTCCCATCCACATTAAACCACCATAAATGCTTATCCTGAAGCTCCATGAATGGTACAAGTATGCAAAATCATTTAATCAACTGAAAAAGCAGTGGATACTTAAAAGCTGTCACACCTATAATAAATAAAAAGAACATATGACCATATCTTAATTAGAAGGGCTGATAATGATCATTGTCCAGTCTTAGCAAAGACTGTTTGTCCCAAAAACACATGTAGACGGGATAATCAACGTGATTTACAGCCGCTGGCAGCGAAGTTAGATAAATTAGGGTCAGCAGATCTCGCTAAGGGAGACAGAGTGAGGAAGACCTTGTGTCTGTGTGGTGGGTTTTTTAAATCCTTCTCTGTTTTCCGCCTGAGGCTGAACAGTCTGGGTTCCAATATTGATGATGGCAAATGAGATCAGCTGGTGGGGTTATTATCAAGCTCCTACTTCAGCTGCAGGAGCTATTAGAGGGGGTGCTCTATAATGGATGGCAGATTAAGGATAATGTTGCTGAGATTGTTTCATTGACACTCTACAATCCTTGTGCCACTGCGCTTGTGTGACATCCTACAAATTTTGAATCTGATTTTCAAGAATAGTCCTGTAGAGGCCCCCGTACCCTGCTATAACGACTCTGAAGCGAGGCCCATTTATAAATGAGCTTTTCAGAGCCAAACGCTCCAAAAAACATCACTTAAACAATGCTTTTCCTTCAAAACATACGCCACCGGACAAATAAAGCTCCTTTAGGACGTTTACATCAACGTCTCTTCACTTGAATTTGCAAAATCCTCCCCTTAATCCTGCTAAACAGGTTCACAGCTGAAACTGTTGGCTCACAGCACCATCTCAGCTCACACATCTCCGGATGTTCCCTGCAGTTCGTGCAGCGCTCACTGGGTTGTGGTAGTGATCAATGGCCCCTGACTGTGGGGTCAGGGGGGCCCTGGGCTCCAGGAATGGGGGCATTAATAATTCAAGGTCCAGGCCTGTCATATCGTCCATTAGCACAGAGGAAGCGGGAGGCCCAATGGCTGATTGATTACTAATTAGATCAATTGCTGTCTTTTAGGAAAGGAGGAGACTAATAGAGTGAGGTACTGACATATGTGAGCGCAGGGTTGCCTGGCCAACTGATCAAAATGGTTGAAAAGAGCATTCAATTATTAATCATGTTACGAGGAACACATGCTTCTCTGAGATGAGCAGACAATTTAAAGAAGAGCAAAGCTCTGTTTAATAAACTAAACAAAACATAAGAAATTGGTCATTTTTGCTGTCAGCCTCTCTACCGCGAAAGTGCAACAGAAAAGCAGCTCGGTTGTTGTGACCCTGCTGACAACTGAAAACACTGGCGTTTTCATTTGAGACAATTTTCCTCGTCCCATTCCCTCATTTAGACCTCGTTAGCGTTGCCATCTAGAGCTCACGGGCTTGTGTGCACACTGAACTCCTCGAATTTACTTTCCCTACAGTCTTTTAGACCAAACTAATGAAGTTCTCATGAAAGCTGAAGAACAAAGACAGGTTGGAGCTGTGCAAGGGGGTTTGGGGATCATGTTTATAGACGAGGGTGAAGGAACAACATCAGTCAAAACTACACAAGTCTTAATCTTCAGTTCCATCAGCTCAACAGCACTGGAGAACGTCTACAAAGGTAGAGAAGCCAGCTGATTCACCAAAGCAGTCCTTCACACATTTAGCATGGCTTTCAATTATCGACACAAAGTGTCTTCAATGTCCTTCCTATAATTTAAATGATGTTTAAAGTTTTTTTGCGCTGGCTTAAAAACTTTAAAAGCAAACGTTTCTGATTTGGGGGCCGCGCTCGTCGGGCACAGCCACGCTCGTCGGGCACAGCCGCGCTCGTCGGGCACAGCCGCGCTCGTCGGGCACAGCCGCGCTCGTCGGGCACAGCCGCGCTCGTCGGGAACAGCATCACATCACTCCTCCGGCAGGAGTCTGGGAGCCAAATCCTGTTGAGGCAGCTCTCAAACTTCAGGGAAGAATAGTTTTAACATATGTTAGTGCTTGAAGTAAAATTGGCACAATAACTGCCATTTTTGACTACGGCGGGAATTAGGCACGTAATTGGCTGAACTTCAAAATCCAAGCCGATTGAGCCGTTATAACCATCATGACGTCAACAGCGACTGGACTGCAAATGATGGAGGTCACAATCAAATACGAATGAGCTTTTATTTTGGTCCTCTTTTTTTCCATGTCAAGAATCGTAAAGAGACTTATTTTTATCAGCATGTTAAAGCTGAATGGGTCTTCACGCATTCTTGTCACAAATGAGTTCTTGAGGGCTGTCAGCATGAAGAGGAATGTCAGAGGCGGTAATTATTCCACTCCTCCAGCCTGCTGGGAAGTACTACTGAGCCAGTCCCTCAGAACGGACCAAGCTCGTCTCATCCTCGACTCCACGTGCAGAGATGGAGCTCCGCCGGGCCGCCGTCGCTGGAATCTGTTGGCACATCGTTCCTAAGGACAATACGGCCAACACATTCAGCCTTCATTCAGATGCCGTCAGGAGACGCCATTGACCTTCAGACGCCTTTTGAAATTCCACAAAAAACAAAACTCAGCTTTTGATATTGTAAAAGAAGACATTATTAACAGCATTCAGTTATTTATAAAGGGCAGATGCCCGACATTCCTGGAAGTTTTGTTTGTGGCCGATACTGTAAAGACTGGGTTGCTGTATTTAAAAACTAACTTTTACTTTGAAATAAAACTTAGTGACCTCCAACTACACAGTCTATGGATTTTGCCGCAGCTTTTGCCGGGGTTGAGGAGCTTCATCTGCACGTTTCCGTGTAGCTCAGTGGTGTTTGGGAGACTGTTTTTCTGCAGTTTTCGTGGGGCCTGGTCTTCTCCTGAAGCCCAAGGCTGCACCCCTCTTCCTACTCGCTGCCCCCACGGCTGTCGGCAGTGAAAACGCGCTGTGCTAATTGAAAGCGACCCTGACTCGTCCTTTTTCCAAACCACTCTGGCGGATGCCCCGTTGTTCTCCTCTCCGCCGGTGGTTGACAACTGGCCTTTCAGCTGCGATGCTCTGCTGCGTGAACTCTGGCCCTTCTGCGCTGGCCTCTCACCTCGCTCCCTCTTTAAACAAGGCCAGGTCTGCAGGAAGAAACTGCAGACTTGCACCTTCTCTTTCTGTACTGTAGCTCAGGGCGAAGCAGCTCTAGGAGCTTTACCGCTATAAATGGAACCAGTTATAAGTAGAGAAAAACAATTCTAAGCAATGTTGATTGGAATATGATCTGCAAACTTTGGAGGACAAAAACCAACTTCCTAAGTGAGTTCCATCTGTACCACAGACTACGATTGGATTCTTCTTATTCCCAATTCTTTTATCAAACGCAGTGAGTCTGCTAAAACCGAGTGCTTGTTGCTGCTGTGTTTCAACAGAGGTTGGCTGCTTTTATCAGCATCACTGAAAAGTGCCGCTGCTCGTAATGTAATAGCCCAGCAGCGCGCTCATAAATCACCTGAGGGGGTGCATGCCACATACACAAACACTCCCAATTTGTGAACTTGTGTCTTTATTTAAGAGCGTATCACGCAGACAGGAGCCTTTTCCCACCACAGTTGCCCTGCTATCAACACTTCAACTCATATTTATGCAAACGCAGTGATACGAACACTTTCCTCTGCAGGCGCAAACAATCCTCTGAACTCTGACGCAGAGTTCTTGAGTCTGTCTGCTCATGCGGGTCAATGAGAAATAGAGCCTGACATTGTTTTTGCATCTTATCACACAATTTCCCCACAATCTTATCAACAATCTCCCTCCCAGTGCAAATGACGCATACATTTAGACGAATGAACGTCAGTTCACATCTGAGTTACCTTTAATCAGTCCTCTATCAAAAACGTCTAAAGCAGCAGACGTGAATGTTGTATTTGGTACATCTTTTTTTCTCTATACCCTTCAACTGCCTTTATTCCAAGCTGTATTTTCTTTGGCTATTATGAGTTCAATTGAAAACTAACAAAAGAAATGCCTTGTAATCTGCAAAAAAACATAAAAACAAACGAAAACAAAAAACAAAAGCAATGAAGTGAGATGAGATGAGGCCTCAGCGGAGAGAAGAAACTTTCATCCTGCATGTTGTGCAAGGCTTCTTGGAGTACCAAAGGCACTTTTGTTTTTATTTGGTAATTTTATAACATTAAGATACTCAAAGTAAGGCGAAATCTCCAATTAACGTTTTCTTCATGCTCCACACACAAACCATCTTCCGTCGTTGCCAAGCAGGTGTGATCAACATTCAAAATCCTATTTGTTTCAAGCCTCTTTCATAACACAACACTACTTCTGAGCTCAAGAATTTTCCTGAAAGGCTCATAAAAAAAAAAATTATAACCAAAGAGTGCAATTTTATCACCGAGTCGACTTCAAGTATCAGACAACCTGAGAATATGGCATTATTGTCAGTTTTAATGTGCTGATTACAAACAGGTGAAAAAAGAAGACCGAGACGACAAAGCAAGATAAAGACAATAATAAATAATAAAAATAAAGATATAAAGATACTTACAAGCTTCCAGTACTGAGAAAACTCATCAGTACCCATGACGACGAAGCAGTTACCTAGGTGTGCACTCTAGACGGCGTTTGTACTGAAATACAGACCTTAATAATAACAATAATAGATTTTGTTTTCCAAATGATTTGTACAACCTCTGAAGTAAAACATGCAAATAAAAACGCAATATAATATGTTTGCACAACAAACTTAATCCAGCTGCTGAAACAGCATTTCCCTGCTGAGCATGCTCAGTGTTATGAAGCCAGAAAAAGGCTCAAATGCCAAAAATAAAGCTGGTGGAGCTCAGCCGGCAGCCTCTGCATCCGTTACTGCTGACTGGGTTCAGTTATGTGGTCGGTCATAGGTCTAAGAAAGAAGATCAGAATCCTCCAAAAGTAGTATCATAAGGTCAGACCTTTGAGAAACGTGGAATCTACCCCGAAATCTGACAAAAGAGAAAAGTGCATCTATTCAGAGGAAACTCATACTTCAAAAATGTCCTTATCTGTGTCATGGTCCCAGTTTTTAAAAAGCCTCGTACTTAAGACTTGGACTAAATTTAAATTTAAGTGACTGTAGAGCTAAAACCTAAAAAGAACTGTATTTGGATTACAATAAAACACAAAAACTAAAGAGCCGTTTATGCTCATTTATAATCATTCCCTGTCTCAAAGTTCGGGTGAATTTTGGCACATTTTCTACCTATGAAAGGTAGTTTGATACACAGGCCTCGCCGGTGCACAACCCCGTTTATCAACTTCTGCTCGGCTCCGTTCTCCGGCGTCTGATGAACACCCGTGATGGAAAAACCCGTTCTCAGACTTTTCAAAGCGATTATTTGTGAATGCTAAATGAACCTAAAACTCTTCAGGCTGTCACCTCGCTTCAACCAAACTCATGCAAACTGTGAACAAGAAAGAGACTCGATCCCTTTCTCACGCTCAGCTCTTGCAGACACGAGACGCAGCGCTCAGTAAACACCTGCAGCACAACACATCCTGCTGCCGAGAGACTACAATGTAAACAGCTCGCACTCCCAGAATAGACGTTAATGGGCGCTGAAAATATAACTGTAAAGGTGAGGATTGAGCAGAGGTGCGAATCAGAGTTGCTCCCTGAAGACGTTTTCTTCTGCGTGCTCCTGTGGCTGTAATCTGAAACAAACTCTCTGCACCTACACGGATGTGGATATATTTAAACTGAAAACTGTCCCAATTCAGAACATTTTTTTCTCTCACACTTACTTTTTAAATTCAAATACTACAAACTGAACGAACTGTTCCAAACAGTTGCTCATTTACATTTCACTGTTCAAAAAGTTCAAATAAAAAAAAAAAAAAGGACATTTGACACAGACAATTGTCTGACACTCAGGATATGCAGTGATGCAATTAAAGAGGAAGAAAACAAAGAGAAACTCGACTTGGTAAAGAAATTTGTATTTTTAGTCTTTGTATGTGTATTTAAGTCACAACCAGCTCAAGACACCAACATCCTGCAACCCTGCTGCTTTTCCTGGAGCTGCTTCACACCACAAATACGTCGGATGCCCAGATGTGCAGGGTACGGAGACGTCGCAGCCCAGACCTTCCAGCCTCATCTTTACGTCCACCTGCTTGACTTCTTAAATTCTTAAGTTTGCTGCTGCCCAAATATGAGTAACACAAAGCTGTAAAACTGTCAGATAAGGCACAACACGGCAGAAGGTGAAGAAGGTGACGAAGGTGACTCGACCCCCCCCACTGCTTTAGCACTGGCATTTTTAATCAAAACGTCACACATTCCATTAAGAAATTAGGAAACATACATTTTTGAAAACAAAGACATAATATAAGTTGATATTCAACAACTCACTGTTTTGTCTGCTTGTTTTACATAGTGGAAGGTTTAAACGTGGATTTAAGTATCGCGTGTTACTGTGAATCTGCTCCAACAGACGTCTGCATCACTGGAAGCCAACTGCAGATGTGTTGTGTCCTTCAGAGCTGCAGAGACGACCACTAGTGATAAAACTCAGACAACAGGTGTAATGACGCAAAATGGCCTCAGTCTCACTTGTCCCCGGGGGGTTTAGATGGGACGACTGCAGACACGTTCTATCATGACAGAGACCAAACTGCGCCCGACTTTGCGCCTCATGTTTCCCGCTAACAAACAGCAGACACACGGTGAAGGGAGTGAGGCAGACGCGTAATCCAGGATTACAGCCCCAACATGTCCATCCTAGACACGTTACTCCTGCTCAGTCGTCTTTTGTACGAAACAGGGCACAACCCCATCTGTCTGATCCAAACGCTCCTCTGGCACCCGTCAATGCTGCACCGTGGACCAGCATAGACGACGAGATAATGAGATCTCGTTGCCTTGTCAACGCTATTCCTTTATTCCCCGGGCAGCCACACACTTAAGCTCCCTTTTTCCCCCCATTTCCAGGCATGCAGAGCTCCTTAGTAAATAAAAGTATATACCTTCATATCATCTTAAAATCCCTCAAACCGGCCACCACGCGTGGTCAATCCAGCTGGCAGTTTGCCGTCTGCAGCATGGATGGAAAATTTCTGGTCCTAACAGGAAATGCCAACAGACTGTTCCAAAGTCGGGGAGAGTAAAAGTTCACGGGGAAGCTGAACGCAAAAGGGAGTGTGTGTGATGAGCAGTCTAGACGATTAAACAGCGATGCCCTGGTTTCCTGGCACCACGAACACGAGCCAGTTAGATTTATGAGTGTGCAGTTAACCGCTGGGTCTGGGGCACCGCACCACCTTCCTGGTTAGAGCTGCAGCTGGAGGAGCATCCACATCGGAATGCTGGAAACCCGCAACGTGGACAAGTGGGACAACGCAGGCGATACTTTTATCTCAACAGGGTTGCAAATGGCTTTCACGAACACAAATGCAGTAACAAACCCTTTTGTTTGATTCTTTTTGTGGCTTTCCAAACATTTGTAAATGACTACATATTTGTCAGCTGCACGTTTCTGCAAAGTCACTAAACAATACAAAGTCATGCACGTGTCTGCCTCGCCCATAAAGCTGCTCATTGGACCGGTTTGTTGTTGAAGGAAAATTATCCATAAAGCGACTTGCAGAGGACAAGCATTAGCTAAGTAAATACTTAAAGACGACAAACAAAGTTTTAGTTAAAGCGCCAACTAGTTTTAGCTGAATATAAGATTATTGGAATTATAACCATCCATCCTCACTTCAGGCCGTAGCAGGAGAACTCCTGGACGGGCTTCCAGGCCGTCACAGGGCCTTGTTCATTCCTTAGGAAGGCGACCACAATACATTTGTTTGTGATTAAATGATAAATTAGACATTTGCATGTGTTTTCTGTTCTTTTTTTCCCCCCAATACAGTTATTGATTTTCACTCTGTTTATACAGTCATCTGCAATAAAAGTAATAGCCTACTATAAAACACATCAATATTGATTTGATCCTCAGAAACGTTCCACAAGAGAACCGAGACAAAAATACTTACTCGGTTTGTTCGAAGTCGCAGATGCGAGCGCTCAAGTCCAGCTTTTACCACATGCGTTGTTCTCTCGGGTTCCAGTTCCGTGGCCTTTTTCACCTTTTCAGCAGCCAAACGACATTCTTAGGAACACATCTGAGTGTCAATCTTCCCATTTCCTGTCGAGCGGCATTCTCCACAAAATGACTGTGATGCTCAAGCGCAACATGACGAAGACGCAACTTTTAAAAGTGGGCTGCTTCCCTCCAGCTTGGTAAAGTTAAACAAATATTTAATCATTTAAATTTAAATCATGCTTTAAAAGTTGTTGAATTTATTTAAATATTTAATGTCACTACAATTCCTTTTAATTCTTATTTAATTTTAAAAGTACTTCTGGTATTAAAGTTAAAAGGCTATAAATGTTAGAATATCAACAAGTGTTCTCCACAGAGGTCACCTGTGGCAGCAAATTAATATTTCTGGTTTCTGCAGCACTTCTTTGAGTTCATCTTAGACTGTGCAGCAGTGACCGGGGTGGGATAGGTCTCAGGATGTCATGGCGGCTGTTGTATCGATTTCCAGGGGACTTTTGGGCGCCCGCTGCAGAGCAACCGGCGAACCACAGCGACATGCGGCAGCTCGCAGGCTCAAAGACGCACCAACCATTTCTTTGATGACTTGATCCTTCTGAGGATCCCTACATCAACGTCCTCCCGCTTTAGGAGATCTCAACTGCCAGGATAACTAAATGCAACAACAAACAAGCATGCGTTCAGCTGATCTGCAGTTAAACTGTCGGGCCTGCATCAGGGGAGGGCGGTTTCAGTCCTCGAGGACCGCCGTCCTGCAAGTTGTAGACGTTTCCCTGCTTCAGCACGCCGTGATACCAGACCTCGTTGAGAAGCTCATGATGACCCTTTCATTTGAACCAGCTGTGCTGAAGCGGGGAAACATCTACAACAGCCCTCGAGGACCGGCGTTGCCCAACCCCGGCCTACACAGACTGAATCAATTATTATTTACCGTTTTAAATGAAGGACATTTATTGACTCAATACGTGTCCCTGCTAAATAAACCCCCCAAAAGAAACAACAAAAAACCTAAAGAGGCTCCATGTTTGCAGGATTTGCAGGATTTCGTTCCTGATGTACATTTTGTTAAACAAAGTTTTGCTTCTTGTGCCCATTCTGCATCCACTATATTTGAGCGTTAGACATATTTAACACCAGGGCGTCATAGACTTTACAAGTGTTAAGGCACAGAGCTGTTTTTTCCCCGTCACTGCCAACAAAAAAAGATGAGATTAAGATATTTCTGTAAGCATGTTTGCATAATTCAATTCAAAATACTTCATTAATTCCCAAAGGGAAGAATAATTCAATTAATCAGTCTTATTTAAAAGTAACAGCAATGTTTCCACCTGCCATCTGTCCTCCCACCCATCAGCTGCTGAACAAACAAAGCACACAGATGCAGAGAGCACCGGCTCGTGTCTAGCAAAGATTTTCATCTCTGCGGTGTCGTCGAAGGCAGAAAACGTAACCTCTCACCTGGACTGGCAGCGCACGCTTAGAGAAAAAGCTGTTTTGCATTAGGCATATGGTGAGCTAATCCATATGTAGTGAAAGCAGTTGTCCAAATGAAGACCAGTAAAAGGAAAAACATGTTTAATATAAGAGTATTAAAACAAACTTTGCCTGATGTTTTAATTCTGCAAATCTACATGCATTTACATTCATAAAATACTCATCTTGTCCAGATTCCAGTTCCAATCATGACAGTGCTGACAAACTACAAACTAAGCAGCATATGCATGATGCCAGTGAAAGTTTCTTTATTTTCTAACTCCCATGGAGTCCTCTGCCAACGACATGAGTCACAGCGCCATGACCCCTTCATGTTTCTTCAGCAGACTTGTTCATTAATGTTTAGGCACGGCTCATGTTGCAGCATGCTGGCTGGTTACAGTGAAGGCTACAAAAGGGGCATGAGGCGGTGCTTACACCCACCACCATGCTGCGGGCTGGCATGGGCCCTCGCTCTGGAGGAGACAGACTCGAGGAAATCAGTGGGGCCCGGCCTGGCTTCTCTCCTGCTCAGTCTGCTAATGGCTTTCCAATTTTTGGGCTGCCATTTGTCAGCTTGACTGATGTCAGAACCACAAGGATCAGTCTCTCTCCATCATCCATCTCTTGAGCATCAGAAGAAACTACAATTCTAGAGGCCAGAAAAGCATGAATGTGCTCATTGAATCAAGCTGGAAAAAAAAATACACGAATAAACACTTGAAGCTTCAGAACGCAGCTCGTCAAAGAGCTTTGTAATCTCAGAAATATGAGAGAATGTGGGAGCAAAATACTAGAAAAAATACATTACAAAAACCTGCCAGTTTGGTTTTCTATATAATAGAGTATTGAACCTATCCAAAAACATTAAATATGACAAGCTGCTTATTTTTTTTTCTTGCTGCTGGACACATTTCAATTCAATATACTTTATTAATCCCATAAAAGGGAAATTGATTAACGGTTTAAGGGAATAAAAACAAGCCCATCTTCTTTTCTCACTTCTCAAGTGACTCTTATTGAAGCCTTTAAAACAGGATCCAAACAAAAAATGACATCTTGAGAAGGGAAGAAAAAAAAAAAGAGACAGAAAATAAGCAATTGTGAGCGTTTGAAAGAGAAAATGACGAGTGAATGAACTGTGGAGAGTGAATATAAAGCAGCAGACGTGTGGAGGGGGAAAAGGAAATAAATACTGTAGTTAGAGAGCAACAGTGTGAAGGGAACAGATGAAAGAGTTTGCGGGGCCCCAGGTGAGCCCTCAGTGGGTCATTTCACAGCCCTGTAGGCTGAGTAATACCGACAGGTCAGCTGGAAGACTCGCTGCCAAGAGAAACCTTCAACGGCGGGAACGGGCCACAGGGCTACGCCTAAACACACAATCTCACATGTGCAAACATTACATCCTGAAACACACTTTCCTGCCTTCACCACAAAATAATTTCCTTTTCAATCTGCCACACAATAACCTAGCCGCTGATGGCTGACCTTTACCGTGGCACTTCTCACACAGCAATCCCTTCTTCGGCCGGAGGCAGAGAAATACAGCTCCTCCTGCGCTACTCAGCCGTGAATTCACCAACATACAGCAGGCCTGCTCTCATATCCCAGGATGTCTGCGGGCGCCTGAGGGAGGGATCGCGTCCATGACAGCCAGGACGATCGGATCAGCACAGAAGACCATTTGCTGTTATATACATAATTGGTGCAGTAACAAATCAATTAAAGGATTCACGAAACCCACGGCACGTCTGCCCACGACAAACTGAAAGTCTGTGCTCACACGTAACACGCGATGATGGTTACACTCTGGCTCAGGCTGGAATGTGGCGCCAATTTCCCATGTAAAATGTACGTTAGGAGAAAATTAAATTCACAGATTAAAAACACCCGGATTGGTCAAAGTTTGTATTCTTAGTTGCCAAAAAAGAACCGATGCAGACTGAAAACTAAGCAGCAAGTTGACTGTGCTTCTGTTCCAGCCGGGACTCTTCATAACGAACACTGATCTCACCAGGTAAAGTAAAGGTCAAGTGAAAATTAAATAAAAATTCACCTCTTACCGACTAAGGGAGCAAATTTACTCGTTAGTGCTTTAATTCTTCAGAGACTTCTGCTGTTTGGGTAAAAGGAGATTTGGATGGCGTTTTTCCCGTCTGGGAAATGAAAGTGGTGATGCGGTCACCGAGGGTCTGCTGACATGGATCCCCCCCGCCGGGTACGGCGCAAGTCCATTTGGTTGACAAGTAGCGGGGATGTAGGCAGGCGGGCTGAGGCTTATCTGCCAAAACAGCCTGCGTTTCACCACGCGTCCCGCCTCAAGAACGGCTACAGCCAAACGACCACATGCAGGGAGAGTGAGAGGCGACATGAAGAGAAGGAGATGAGTCAGGTAGCGATGCGGTGGGAGGACATCAGCCGCACAGGAGGAGAAACGGTAACGCCGGTGGATACCAAAAATCATCATTCAATCCCATTACATAATTAAATGTTAGCTTTGTGTGTGTGTGTGTGTGTGTGTGTGTGTGTGTGTGTGTGTGTGTGTGTGTGTGTGTGTGGACCAATACAAATGAATGTTTTCCAAATCTTAGAACTTATATTTAGCTTTAACTGTTGTTTTCATTTAAACTTGGACCAATCAATTCTAAAATTAGGTCATTTTCTTCTAGTCTTTATTTAACATGAAAAACAAAACGGTCTAAAACAAGGTCATAGGTGTGACGTTTTCGCCACATTTCACTTATGATTAAAGGCGACCCGAGTCGAACCGCGACATAAAGTCTTCGTCTGAGGTCAACTTTGGTCCCAAGCACAACACAGAGTTTTGAACTCATTCTTTTGTCATCTGCCTTTTAGAGTAAATAAATCATAAAGAATCAAGGGGGCGGAGACTTAAATGATCTCAAACAGGGAGGTGCAAAGGGTCATGAGATCATTTGAGAGGCAGTGGCGGTTCATGTGAGCTGTTTGAACGTTGATACGGTTTTCAAAGTTTCTACGGCTGCGTACAATGAACCAGCGAGACCCAACCCAAAAAGAGTCTGAGGACTCGAAGCTCGTGTGCAGCCAGAATGAGGCGCGCTGCCGCCACACAGCTGGCTAGATCGCCGTTCGAGTTTCACTTAGAGCGCAGAGAAAAAAAACAAACTTAAAACTAATATCGGACAAGACTAGCAGGGTGTCATTGTAGGAGCACGTAAGCAACACCCTGTAGCACCCAATCAGCATCTTGCTGCTGGCTGGTGAACGGCGGACTAACTGCAACATGGACACGTCACGTGGACCCAGAATATGGTCAAAACAAACACTAATGTTGAGCACTGTAGTTCAATATGTGTTTATGAAATACTATTTTTATGACTTATTTTTGGATGAGATGGTTAAGAGAACATTGAAAAGTGCAAGTGAGGCTCCGTTTCAAACATTTGGGATGAATGTGCAAGAAAAATCGAGGCCACACTTGATCATATTGCTTAATAATTTGATGTTAAAGTAAAACAAACATGACAAAATATCCTCCGTTGCTTTGTCTTCGTCTGTAGCCGGGGAATGACAGCGTGTTGTGCATCTGTCCCATAACCCCTCCACAGCCGAATCCCCCTGCATCTGGCCGACCCTGCTTCAACTCGCCGTCACTCCACCAGGAGCATTACACCTTCTCCAAAATCACCCTCAGAGCTTTTGACTAAGCTTATTGCGTGGTCACTGCGGCGGGACTCAGCTGGGCTGTTGTGAGGAAGTGTGACATTCCTAGTGGCACTCTGACACCTTGATACTGCCGTCGGCGGAAAAAAACAGGAAATCGTAGCGCAGAAATGAGAACTTTACACTTGTAAGACAAAAGTTCATTACACAATTGGATCAAATTCACTGAAGCCCAAAAGAAGGATGTCAAGCACCTAAAATGTTCAACATTGTGTAATTTGAGTCACATTTTCAATGAAACACTGTCAAAAAAACAAAAAACAAACCCAGGTCTGTCCAGTGAGCCTGTTCTTCCCACACATTACAGTACAAACATTACAGCGATCGTCTGTCTGACTGATAAAAGCACCTCTTTTACATAAGAGTCTCGTCCCTGCAGCCCACAATTAATCATGTGCCACCAGGACAGCTGCATTCAAGTTAATGCATTACAGATGCAAACAGGTCTGAGGTCACACACCTCGGCCATGAATCCCACTGCACGACTCCAAAAGAAGACGGGAGAAGAGATGACCGGGGGGGTTCAGTTGCCGCGTTAGACGACCACTACTGACGCCTCGGTGTGTCTCACCTTACTTATGCTGACAGGCCATCAACAGAGACGGCCCGGAGACACTGGGTGCTTTAGACGATCTACTTTAATCCTGGTTAACGGTGAAAAACACGTTCACATGCTCTTTGCATTTCCGTTATAAATCTGTCTGTTCGCCACATAAATGTGTGAAAATTGTGTACTGCGTCTTCTGTGTCTCTGGGAGATCTTTAAGATTTGATGGCCCTGATGATGTCATCTATGGTACTTTGTTTTAAAATGTGATCTCTTGGAAGTCCTCAAATTTATGAAAGCGCAATAAAGAATCACCCATGTAACATTTTAACGTTCCAACCGATGAATCACTTATACGGCACCATATTGCCATTTTTACAGCGTGGCATTAGAGAACAGACATGGTGGCTGGTGATGCAGAAACGAGGAGCACGCAGAGTTTTTGTTGGCTTTTTTTTAACTCTCCCTCCTGAACTTGGAGTCACTGCAGTGGCGGTTTCACTTTAACATTTGGATGCAGAGCCGACGGGCGTCTTGTGAGAACTGTGCGAACTGAGGCGGCGGCGGCGGCGGCTGCATCCCAGTAGGAACGACCCTCAACTCAGAACGCTCAACCATTTCAACATACTGTAACGCAAAGCAGTGACAAGAGACCCGCGTCAGGAACACAGCTATGATCACACAAAGCCCTGAAACATAAACATGCCTTGGAGCTGTTTATATTAACTCTACATAACTAAAAGCATGCCGATTAAAATCAGTTTATGCTCACTCACTGTGGTTGCCTTGCTGGAGACTGAACTCAATCCTGATATAAAGCCAATTAAAGCACTCAATTGACAAAGTGAGGACATTTAACAGGATTAGATTTTTCCTTCAGGGCCTACTGAGGTGAATCCAGGTGAAGCTACATAATTCTTTTCTGGCTTCAACCACTGAATGGAAAGTTCAGTCTGTGGGAAAAAGGAGCGAGTACGAAGCCTTAGACAACACAGTGGAAGCAGATTGACATGGATCAATAAGAGGAAGCATGAGAACGGGCTGCAGGGCTACACTTCCCTGTAAAATAACTACTACACAAGGCTCGTCCTCCAGCACAACAGCAAACCTTTAATCACAACTAAACATATTTCACATATTGCAAAAGATAAACCGTCTAAAATGTACTCAATAGTTCAAGACAAACCTGAGACCTAGTCTAAAACAAAACGTTGAGAGAAATGACTGGTGTTCAAGTGCATGCATTTTAACATTTACGTCACATGAAAGTAGGGTCAACAGAGTCGCAGTTCCTTCTACAGCAACGCATGGCTCCATTTTTTGTTTTCCCTCTTCATCCTGGCAAATGTGGACGGAGGTATTGGGGCTAATTGGCATGCAAGCTTCAGCAGGGCTGTTGGAGGAGCCAGGTCCCGAGCTTGGGAAGAGCACAACGGCTTCGCTGTGCCCACAACTCAGTTTAAAGCTGAGATTCAGCAACAGGCGGAGACCTGTACGATGCCACTGGTCCATGCATCAGTGCAAATCCACATCTCTGGCAGAAAAACTGAGCCACATCACCCTGCAACTCCTAAAGATCACCAGCAAGTAGAGAAATTCAAAAGATTAGAGATGGTGGCGCTAAAAGGTTATTGTCTAAATATGCATGTGGTTGTTTTTTAGGGTTCAGAAATGTTTTTAAACAATTCTCTGGGGATCTATATGCTGAATCCTCCCCCATAGCACAGCTCCAGTATCAGGATTTCGTCCAGGTATTTACCCTTTACAAGGCAAAAGAACTCTTCCAACACATTTCAATGATCGTAAGACCGAGACTAAAACAGCTGCATAGCCTGTTTGGAGTGTTTCTGCAGCAGAGCGGTTTTCCATCCTCAGCATACAAGTTAAACGCATTAAAAATTCAATATCACAATGGACAGCATTGTTTTACTATGGAGGTTGACAAAACCAGGCTCTGCTGAGAAAATGCTCAGCCACAATAGGAGCTGGTTATTAAACATATTAAAACCCCATGTTCACTATGGAACTGTGCAATGTTGTTTTATGTGTGGTTGGTGAGTTTCACTTTGTCATTGGACCACTTTGCTCATTGATTTTTAAAACAAGATGAAATAATTGGAGAGCCCACAGCAAGTGCACTGACTTGCTGATAATCTTATTTTGGGAGTCTCCTATAAGAAGTTTACATGCGTCACAGGTTTCTGTAATTTCTGTGCTTTGCTGAAGCCCCAGTCTGCCTTCGAAGTACTTTTTTAGCCCCAGTCTGCCTTCGAAGTACTTTTTTAGCCCCAGTCTGCCTTCGAAGTACTTTTTTAGCCCCAGTCTGCCTTCGAAGTACTTTTTTAGCCCCAGTCTGCCTTCGAAGTACTTTTTAGCCCCAGTCTGCCTTCGAAGTACTTTTTTAACCCCAGTCTGCCTTCGAAGTACTTTTTTAGCCCCAGTCTGCCTTCGAAGTACTTTTTTAACCCCAGTCTGCCTTCGAAGTACTTTTTTAGCCCCAGTCTGCCTTCGAAGTACTTTTTTAGCCCCAGTCTGCCTTCGAAGTACTTTTTTAACCCCAGTCTGCCTTCGAAGTACTTTTTTAGCCCCAGTCTGCCTTCGAAGTACTTTTTTAACCCCAGTCTGCCTTTGAAGTACTTTTTTAGCCCCAGTCTGCCTTCGAAGTACTTTTTTTAGCCCCAGTCTGCCTTCGAAGTACTTTTTTAGCCCCAGTCTGCCTTCGAAGTACTTTTTTAGCCCCAGTCTGCCTTCAAAGTACTTTTTTAGCCCCAGTCTGCCTTCAAAGTACTTTTTTAGCCCCAGTCTGCCTTCAAAGTACTTTTTTAGCCCCAGTCTGCCTTCAAAGTACTTTTTTAGCCCCAGTCTGCCTTCAAAGTACTTTTTTAGCCCCAGTCTGCCTTCAAAGTACTTTTTTAGCCCCAGTCTGCCTTCAAAGTACTTTTTTAGCCCCCGTCTCTCCAGAAAGGTCCATTCTGCTCCAGCTGGCCCACAAGTAGAACCCCTCCATCATGGTACATGGTATTGAGATTCCTGCTTTAAAATGGCATATCCAAACTAAGATGATGGACTTTCAGCAAGGCGGTATCTCAGGAAACACTTGTCCGATTTGAACGACAGAATCCTGTGTGGATGCGTGACAGTGAGTAGAATAGACGGGCAGTTCACAAATCCCCATCACAGGTACTATCCAATCAGAATGACAGAAACATGATGCGCTTCCTGAAAAGGCCAACACCACCACCTTCTTGTATAAGGTCCTGCTACCTCACCTCCGTATTTCTCCCCTTCACTGGCAAAAGGAGGTTCCCACCTGAAGACTCCTGAGACATGTCAGCTATTGCTGCTCACAGGTATATAGTCAAGTTCTGCCAAGACCTTCGAGTCCCAATCGTTTCTGGAGCACAGGTTCCTTTCTTAAATGACATCTGTACATAATTTTTACTCCCTCAGATCATTTTAATTTCCAGTAGATTGAAATAAACACAGATTCTTGACATGACAATAACCAAGAGGAGTTAGGCACCAGAATATGATTTATTTATGATGTTCAAACACCAAAAGCCTGAACCCGGGCCGCACCACTGGTGCCTGAAGTCTTCAGCTGGTTCTCCGGACTAAACAGCACTAATGTTTTTTTATGACGTGTTCACTTGGCTGGTTGCCGTTGGATTTATGTTTTGGTCAGGTGAAAAGGATTTTTGCCCCATGTTGGCGCTGTATGCGTATATTGTACAATGCTTTGTATGATTAAAATTGGCTTGAACAATCTTGACATCTGCCTCAGGTACCATGGTGCTCAATACCAATAGGTATATATAATAATTGTGTTTTGTCAACTGCCAAAAAAAAAAATAAAATGCGCATTGAACATTATTCGAGTTTATAATGCCAGTATACAAGTTAAAGCAGGGAACTCAAACATATCTGTTAAGTAAAACTTACCAGGTTCCAACTATGTGCATAAGTCAACGTTGGGAATGGAAAAGACCAAAGCTGGGATAAGACGGTGTAGTGGAGGAAGGTGGGGGATGCCAGCTGATCGAATCCTCTTATTAACGTTCTCCAGGCCTGCAGAGAAAAAGCAAAGCAGAGAAGGGGAGGGGGAGGTGGAGGTAGGGAGGATAACTTTAATGAAGACTCCTGCAGCGAGGGTTCATCTCGCCTACGGTGCAGCCGTGTGAATAAGCCTGGCAGACAGATGGGCTGAGGAATTGATCAGTGGAGACAGTCCACGGAGACATGCACAGACTTGGAGGCCAGGTTTAGCCGGGTTGGAGTCAAAATCAAGGATATCAAAGACAATGAGATGTCACTGGAATTTAATGCCAAAGGAACAACACTACCAGCAGCAACAGGCTTGGACCTGGAGCTCACAATCTAAATTGCTGCCATACTTAAAATGACAGCAAGACGTGGCTTTAAACAATAAATGCCATTGTGCTTATTTATTTGAATGATGCATCTTGAGAAGAAAAGCACAGAAAAATGTAGAATAAGTCCTTAAAGACATCTGAAATACTGATTGGGAGAGAACGAGGCTCAAACTGTTCTCAGCAGAGCACTTGGGAGAACAGTTTGACCGTAGTTCTACGTGGCACCCACGTCTCCTGATTGACACCTGCCCATCAAAACCCCAGCCCCGCCCATGCTACCACTCATTGTATTCATCAATTTGTTCCCTGCTGAAGAAATCCAACCCCCCCACAGCCAGTCCTGCACTTCCGTCATCCCCACGAGCCCAATACTCACCTGCATCGCTGACAATCTCCCAAACACCGAAGTGATAAATAAATCCCACATATGGAAGATGGAAACTTTACCTGGCACATTTGTTTGTTCTTCTGAAATTCTCTGAACATTAAACAGATGATAAAGGTCAGCTTCACACTATCATTTGGTAACTGATCAAAGGCAAACACCCACAGTGATGATGGGTGAACCCAAGTTTTTTCCAACCCGCACAACACCATTTCAAAATTTGTATATAGTAAAATCCATCTGTACTAATAATCTAGGTTAAAAGAACATAAACCTTCTTCTGGGAATTATTTCAGAACGGAGGTTCAACAAAGTTGAAGGTAAAAGTTAAAAACAAACAAATGCCACAGCGAAGAAAAGAGCCGACATGGCAGAAACTGCGAGCGAAGCGGAGTTCGACTTTGTAACCGGTGGAATTTAGGCGTACGATAACCTATCCAAGATTCACTTCATTTAGTTGTAATCCTGCCGGTAAAAAAGAAAATCGTTGAAAGCAGCTGAATATGAAGTATCAAAACATAATTAAGATGAGTGACGCGAATGCCACCAGGTAACTTTAAAACATTTTCTTGTAGCAAAGGAAAACTAATTCAAGGAGCTTTGACGGGAAAATGGGTGTTGGTACATCCAGTCACATGGGAGATCCTAGAGGAAAACTCCTTCACCCACAGGAGGTTGGAGCAGGATATACAAATAATAATTTTAAATCAGTTAGATTGAATTCTATAAGTCATCCTACTGAACGCCTCTTCGACATCTCTAAGGGGGTTGTGGCCAGCAAATAATAAGCAATTAGAATAAATAAATACATTTAAAAACCAGAAGGCCACTTTTCCCGCAGCTCCTCATATCATTCTCTCTCTAACAGGGAATGCTTGGAATTGCTATGAAGAAAAACTCCTATTTGGAAAAGGAGGCGGTAAAACCTAAAGGAACAAGGGCATGGCCAGGATGGGTGACATTTGTGATGTAATCTAAGGGATGGAGAGCATCGTGTCATTTTATAACTGTTCAGGAACACAGCAACTTCAACAGAACAAAAAAACAAATCACTGGGATAAATATTCATTAATTAAATGTCTTTGTGCAGACATCTAAAAAAAATGTGCAATACAAGATCAATTTTCTGATCAAGTTGAGCTCGTTTCCAGTTTATGAAGAGGAAGTCTGTTTGCCGTTTTTACAAAACCTGTTCCCAACCAGACTGCTTACGAAGTTAGAAGTTGGGAATTTGAATTTTACATCTGAAATGGGAAACTGAACTTCCCTCAGTGCAGGCTCATCATAGTTCCTTCACACAAACCTGCCTTCTGAGATGGAGCCCTGTACTTTGAACAGCACAGGAAGTCCTCTCTGTAAGGTTATTTCTTTGACAGATCCTCTGCTATACTTGTGTTTTAGAGGCAGCATTACAAGTTTGAAATTTAGAAATATTACAAATGGCAGAAAATTGAGGAACAACCAATAAAAGAAAAAAAAAAAAAAAAAAAGAAAAACACCAAATGAGTGAAAAGGCATCTACATTAAAAATAACATCCTGCTTAAATACCATAATCTAGTCCTTGCAGCACACGGGTCTCGGACTTGTGACACCTGTGTTTGACATTAGCTGAGGTATTGCTACTGACCTGGCAAACAAATGCATTAAGGACAAACTGGATCTTTGGTGCCTTAAAGCTCTGACAACTTCAACAATTCAGTCCAACACCGTCTCCATAGTTACCACTGGCTGACACCTTGGGCAGTGGCAGACACCGACCACAGTGGAACAATTTGAGATGACGCTTGCAGAGCCTGTGTGCCTCCTCACACAATGAAGACCTCAGGGCATGAACAAATGGTCAGAAGTAGTGTCACAAAGAGGAACAGCAGAACTTGACTGACAAAGAGGACTGAGGTTGAAATAAAAGGGGGACGGTCCTGGCAGGGTGTCCGCCTCCAGTCAACATATCCTGGAACATTAATTAGGCCTGCGACAACAAGGCTCCTAAGAATGTCAAATCCACATAGGGTGAGTGGTCACTGACAAACCTGTCAAGGAACGGTGCCTGCGGTTCTTCACTTGAACTACGGTCTTCTGTTCTTTACCCCCAAGCAGTTTCTTTCAGCCTTCTCCTGCAGCCTGTGTTCTGCTGCTTCCTCTGATGAATTTGCATTTCAAGTTCAGACTCCCTTTTAGCTGGGATGTATTCAAATCTGTGCCATATGCAGAAACGGGACTGATCTCCAAAAGAGGGAAAAAAATGCAAACTGTACTTCATATTAATTTAGAAATGTCCATTCATCCGTTCCTTTAATGAAAGTTTCTTTTTTTTTTTTTTTTTTTTTTTAAATAATTTATTTAATGGCCTCCCCACCCTTTCATGAATGCAAACAAATACAGTAGTTTGTAATTAGACGTATTGTGGTAAATGTGGCCTTTTAAATGGTAGGTCTTGTTAACGCCTGGTTTACCGTATAAACTCAGAGGGAAACAAATTCAGATAACGGGGCAACGGTAATGACCAGCTGGGCACAGGACCTTCTGAAATTACAAATCAGAGGTTGCTCAACCAAGAGGTGAAGTAGCTGTTAACAGCCGGGTTCACGGCGTGCAACGTTTGACCGCCAACATGAATGAGGCCTATTGTGAATTTCAGGCTGGGTTCATTAGGGTTCCAGCAGAGGTTTGCAGCTGAGATTCAAGGTTTTGGTCATGATGGTTTAACAAGAATATTGAAAAATATGTTTTTTTGTTTTTTTAATCTTGTTTGAATCTTATTTGAATAAAGGAATTGTGAAACGCAGCTGGTGCTAACAATAGTGAATTATTAGACTATTTCTTTGTCCCAGTCAGGACTGATTCTGAGCACAAGAGCCCATTTCTCAACATTTAAAAAGTTTCTCACAAAAACTACTGCAGTCAAATATTCAAACTCTGAAATTGGTGCACTGGAGCTGTTGTGACTTTTCTTGATGTCCAATTACTAACTAAACTTTAAGTAAGTCTAATGCCTATGTCAGTGAGTTAAAGATGAGAAGTCACAAATAATCAAAGATGAGGCGGATTCAGCTGGTTCCAGGTCCAATGATGGTTTATTGTAGAGTTACAATATGACCATACATGAGAAGTAGCCCGGGCTACGTCTGAAATCTTTACTGAAAGCTTCCACCTTTTATACAGTTTGGGGCCTGAGGTCACTCCTCCTGGGCCCCTCCCATCATTTGGCGTATTTTCCCCATCATTCTTCAGTTATGTATTATATATTATTTTTACCGGAGGCTGGATATGTCGTTCCACCTTTTTAAAAAAAAAAAAAACATACAGTTACTCTCCTTTATCCAGAGGGGCTTTCCTTTACACTCAGACCACTCGAGGTTGATAACAATCTGCAAGGTCATACTTTGGTGTCCCATCAGCATGTTTTATGGTTCTTCTTTTGCTTTTAGTGAACAATTTACTAGACCACTAGGCTTAGGCTACACATGCGTTGCTCGATGTTTGACCTGGGCCTACCCAGTAGTTTTCCTCTCCCGGCATCAATGTCAGACTTAAGAGCATTATGTTTGATAACACTAAATTCAGTGATTATTAGACAACAACCAGTCACTACATCCCCCCCTGTGGTCCTGAAAAGGACCACCCATCACGGAAAGCCGTACCCTGGTATCACATTACATATTGTGCACACACAGATTAATAAAGTACATCGTACAGATTACTGAGGTATAACATAAGCGTCACTCCAGTGTAATATCCCTGCACCCCTCAGTGAGGATCACCATGAGGTGTCATCTCATCTGCAAGCGCAGCGATATGACCTCACCTCCACACCATCCCGGGACTCGCCCATCCTGATGGCCTCGTGATCGTCACTGCTGGGCTCCTAGCTGAGCCCTGCAGACATGGCCAGGGAAACATCCCCCCACTAGTAGATACTGGGAGGTAAAACCCTTGCCAGGTGGCAGAGTCAGCAGTACAGCATTTAAACACTAAACTATGCGTATCATAAAAATCACACGTGAACATGCAAGTCAAATATACTGTGAAGGATAATACTTGTAACACCACACACCAAACCACGTCTATTCTGCTTGCGCAGCTAGTTACCTTTGGTTTGTTCAGGGGCGGGCCCCGGATACACTTATGAGGATCAATCCTCTTAAACCTTTTTTTTTTTGTTTGTTCCAGCTCCGTTGCTACTATGACAAGGCTTGCTAGTAAAAATGAACTGTGTCTAAAGTTTTCCCATCATGCTTGTGTCTCCACATGCCAATCGTTCAACATTGGGGCTCATACCCCCAGTACTTCAACATTCACATGTGTTATGCAACAATATACTTACTCACTGTGCCTATGCACTAGTGAATACATCACCGGGCCAGGCCCACACAATTTGGTTGCTTTTCCCTTTGTTACTTATATTTAATTACTATCACACTGATTATCTGTTGAAATGTACCTTTTATATTTTACAGAACCATTATTAACACGTACCGTGTGGGCAGCAGGCGGCAACCATTACTTCCCTACCCATCTCTCTACATCTCCTATATCTCTGTGAGCTCTTCTTGTTCTGGCCCAAATTGCATCTGTATCAATGGGAATTGCCCTGTAATGCTTACAAGAATACGTGATATCAGGACACGGCGCAGGGCTATGACACAGCAGACCACTAGCAACACCACCAACACTATTCCACCCAGCACTATTCCAGCCATTTTTAAATATTTTAGCCATCCTAGTTTTCCCAGCCAGTCCCAGAAGCTTTTAATTTGAGTTATCCAATTGGAATTTTTTACATGTTCATCTCTTAGCCGCTTCATTTCTTTCAGGACTCCAGTCAAACTACCATTGGAGCCGGTGTGCATTGGAATTAAAGTGCAGCATTCTTCCCCGATTACGTTACAAATTCCCTGATCCGCCGCCATACGTGTTTCTATCACAAACCTGTTTTGTAGAGTCATCAAGGACATCGCATGCAATTGTTCCCGCACTAATGCCACTCCTTTTATAGTAAAATTCATGAATCTTTGCTGGTTAAACCAGAGGAGAATAATCCAACGACTATTTCGAGCTATGTATTGGGCATTTGTGATAGTTCCAACAAATGGAGTAGATCCTAACCCTCTCCCAGTCTTTATCCATGAGGATGCTATAGCGGTTTGGTCTTCAGGCACACCTAAGGGGACTTGATCCCAAGTGATATAGATTTCATCAGATCCTTTCCAATACCATTCCCACTCTTGATTGGAGTTTTGAGCACTCCGTCTATTTCTGAGGTGTGTTTGATCTTGATCCAATTTCTGCGTAATTACAGATAATTGTCCTGTTAACATCATTGGAGCACATATACCCGTACAGTTTGCAGGTAATTGTGGTATCATCGTGGCATTATTTTCACACGTCCAAAAAATATCTCCCAGTGGCTTCGTTCCGTTTCCCAAATCCAGTTACCTATATTGGGCTATATGGGATGAATTTTGTTGGTAAATTACATGTCCCCCGTTTGGTACAATTTGTTTACACTGAATTCGAGCTTCTGGGCTGGTTTCACATAGCTTGATAGTTCCTGTGGCATTTCCCTTTGCAAGTTTTGGGTACCATGTTATTCTGCTGCATCTCACCAATCCCTCCGCATCCGTCATCACTTCTGATGCTCTCTTTGCAACCTCCTCCAGTTCTTCTTCTCATCGTACTATACAAAAAGGAAACATGATGTCATTATGTTTGCAGGGGGAAGTACTCCCACTATATCATGGTCATCATTAGAAAGTTTTTTAGGGCACACCGTCTCATCTTTACTCCATCCTGACAGTCCTCCTGCCATATGCATTGTACAGTGGGGTAAGCATCTCCAACTAACCCATCATAGATGGGTTTGGGAACGCATTGCCATTAAAGCCAGGGGCAGTGCATCTACCCAAGTCAGTCTGCCATTGCAATCTGCCATGATCTTAGCAATTTTGGTCTTCAAAATGCCATTAGCTCGCTCCACAGAAGCCTGAGACTGCGGGTGATAAACACACCTGTACTTCTGTTTGATCCCCAGGATCTTAAACATTTCCTATATTACCTGTGAAACAAAATGGTGACCATTATCAGATGATATAGTATCTGGCATCCCAAACCTGGGAAACACTTCTTTACAAAGAAACTTCGCTGCCGCCTTGTGATCGGCTTTAGAGGTGGGGCATGCCTCAATCCACCTGCTGAACCTGCAAACAACAACGAGCATGTATCTTTTACCTTGCACCCGATCGATCATGTCCACATAATCCAGCTTCCTGTTTTACATATCTCCATGGGAAACTTTACATATCCAACTAAAATACAGCATTATGCCTATATGCAGGGGAATGCAGTAGAGTCTTTATATAATAATATCACACTATGTACAGGAGGGGCCATAATTACATCAGGAAAGAACCAGAAATGGCAACTAGAGGAAATAAGAAAAAAATTAAATAAGATTCCTGCCTGCTAATCAGTGAATTGCTGAAATGCATCGGTATGGGATTAAAACTATCATACTGACCCAGATTGCTTAAATAAGGCAGGTATCTCCGGGGGAATTTTCACGTTACAAATCACAGACGTTCTTGTAAATGTGTTCATCCCAACTGTTCTCAATCCTTATGGTCCTGATGGTCATCATACATGTGTACAGTGCACTGGGAGGGAGGGTTCAGCAGCTTGTCCCATCTGTTCCTGAACCCATTTCCTCCAGCCGTGCCACTTTCATGGTCTGATGTAGGAGCCATCCAGAGCCAGTTCACCATAGGAGGTATCCGACTGCTGATACCCGCTGTGCCAGGATTGGAATCATCGTCTTCAGGGATCCATCAGGTAAGTCCACATAAGGGCCATCTTGTGTACACACCACGTTGGCTTTAGGAGGCCACAAGCACCTTTTCAGGATGTTTCCTCAGCTCCGCCTGTACATGGCTGCAGAGCCCTTCATGATTCTCCAGCAACTCCAGCCAGAAATATTAAAAATGCAGCTGAGGTGACTTCAAAGAAAATCAAATGTCCAGCAGTGATCTTGTATCTACTATCAGTATTCAGTTTTCAACAGGAGTTATTCATCTATTTACTTTATACTTATGTATTGCCAACTGTTACTTCTCCAGAGTAACATTCACAACTTCACTTTTTGCCGCCGTTTTCCTTCCCTCCACCCGCAGGTCAATCTCAGCTTTGGACTAAAAACACTGCAGCAGTGAGGAGCTGTGGTCTTCTAAGAACTTAAAGAGCCCTCAAGTCTCACGCTTTGAGCGTGAGACACGCATTTCGACAAGTTCACATGCCACTCATGGCATCTCACGCAGATTTTTTTTTTTTAAAATTAACGTCACTAAAGGAGTCAAACGCAGGCTCCGCTACTGCGCGCTGATACAGTTCAGAGCAGCGTCTTGGGTTACCAACCTATCGGCCGGTCAGAACGTACGATTTCTCAGCCAATCAGAAAGTACAATTTTTTGTTGCGGGGTGAGGTGTTGGGGATCGCATTCCCTGTAAGACAGTACTGATTGATACTATGGACCCATTTCTCAAAACTTCAAATTTCTCTCAAAATCTATAAAAGTCAAATATTAAAGTTCCAAAACCAAGAACGGAGCACTGGAGAAAATCAGTGGAGCAGAGTTTAGGCACAGCAGAATAAACCAGAGTACAAACCAAGAACTCTTCCATAATTACTTTTTAAAGGGGAAAAAAAAAAAGAAAAAAAAAAAGTTTGTGTCGTCTTGGCCCAAAACCAGCGGTACTTGTGACCTTCCCCTAACCGCTGGCGTTTATCCACCTGATAAGTCACTCTGCTTAGAAGAAAAAAAAAAAAAGAAAAAGTTTGTGCTCCATCATATAACTTTAATGTTATACATCTTGCAATATTTGCGAGATGTTTCACATGTAGAACTTTATTTCTAAGACATAATATAGCTAACATGGTGGTACCAACACAGTAAGAGCACCATGTTCCCTGCATCAAGTCTTGTAAAGACTCCAAATTGCCACTACAGAGCACATTCACTCACAATCCTGAAGGTTGCCTGAAATTCTTCCAGGAGCAGAAAGAAAATGTTTTACATTCTCCAACTGGGTGAAGAAAGGACAAAGAGTGGACGAGCACTATGCGGAGCATCGGGGGAACAAATCTGTCCAATGTCTCGGAAGTTGAATGTTTATACAATCGCTGCCAGTTTATGTTTCGTCTTTCTGTCAAAGTTTCTTTGGAAGGACCGCAGTCCTTGGTAATAACTGAACCACCGGGGAAACAGATATGTTACAAATAAGACCAAAATGAGAGAAACTGAGAAACGGTGACAGAGTGGCAAAGAGAACTGGGGAGGGGAAGGTCACGTGAGAGTCAAAGGTAGAGGGGCAAAGAGTGAAGAAACGTTTGTGTATGCCAACCCTCGTCTCCTAACATGCCCAAGTCTAATGTGAGAAAAGGCTACTAAGCAGCAGAATAGAGTTTATGGACATGTTCAAGCAGAGCCCAGGTTTATCTGCCAGTTCCCAGTCAGAATAAAGAAAGAAACCGAGGGGGGGGGGGCACTGGAGAACCGATGCCATCTGAGAGTAGATGGGTTCTCTCATCTTCACTCCGCTGTCAGAGAGCGTGGGAACGGCTTTTAGAGTGTGGAGCGGAGGTGGAAGACTGACCCCGACTTATCGACCGGCTCTCGTAACGCACAACTTCATAGTTGATGTGGCCACCTGCCAAACCTGGGCCGCTGAAAATGAGCCGAGTGATCACAAATGAACCGGTGTTAGATACTTGTCCTCATTTATTTAAAGCACTGCACTCAAATTTGAAAAAGCCACATGATCACATGATTATTTCCAGATGACCTCAGAATGTTTTAACTAAATTGTAGGAAAAGTCATGTACTGGGGGGGTTTCCTAGAGCGCTTCAAGTAAACAACACAGGGAAACAGAGGCCATCTTTGGGTCAAAACGCATAGCTTTTGTGTGGCTGCACCGCTCAGACCTTCACTTCAGGACAGTTGTCATGGAAACACGACGTGCTACCAAGAGTGACATTGACAAAAGACGGCGCTGACCATGGTCACATGACTTGATGCAGTGTTTAGATAAGAGTGAAAGCACCACTTGTTCATACAAACCAAACTAAGTGAAAAGTATGTTATTTAGTGCAAACCAAAGGCACAACACAGGTATGAACTTGTAAAGTTCATACCTGTGTAATGTGTAAACGATGAGGCTTGATGTTGCCAAATGACACATCCTCTGTCTGTGATCATTTTCGTCCTGGTACTGTGTGGTGTATCAGACCGGTTTATGGTTTGTACGCCGTCTGTCGGGCTGTAATGCAGCTCGAGTCATCCTGGGCAAAAGCTACAAACATTATGCAACTGTTGGCAGCCAAAAAGGCACCCAGAGCCACAATGTTCCTCTTTTAAGAGTCTGTGTTTAGATTTTTAAAATTGTGCAAGTGACAGTTTGTTGAAGTTTGCCGTCGGTTAGTGTGCACGGACAAGAGGTTACACATTACACCAATATTAAGACGCTCCTCGAGTAGCATCAGTAAATTACAGCAAAACGCTGAAGAGGCCCCTTCACCAAGTTGACTCTTCTGATCTGAATTTTAGAACATGATGTAAAACAGTAATTAAAATCAAATTACAGCTCTTGTCAATGATAAGTCAATTAAGCGTTTCGTTAAATGAACAGGCTTTTGCCAAGGTGATAAGAGGGGGAGCAGAATGGAAGCGGAGGGAAACAAGAGAAGCAGTTTGAAATGATAGGAAGTAGCTGGGAACAAACGGCTGAAGGGTGTAAGGGACAACATGTGGGGATAATGCCCACTTTGAGACAGAATTTCTTCAGTCTCCGTCATCGCGCAGTCATGAATTATGAAAAACACTGCCAGAAGGTGCCTTTTAGTTAAGACACAAAAAAAAAAAAAAAAAAAAAAAAAAAAAAAAAAAAGAAGGGGGGGGGGGTCTGTTTTAATCAGATTATTTCATTATGACGTCCTATAGTCTCCCTCCTGGCTGAGTTTCAGCTGAATGAGCCCAAACGCCTCACTTTTGCACCAGTAATGAATAGAAGACATGGGGGGGAAAAAAATAAATAAAATAAAATAAAAAAAAGGACAGCACAAATACAGAAATACGGTGGGGCAAAAACCTTTCAGTCAGCCACTGATTGTGCAGGTTCTCCTACTTAGAAAGATGAGAGGGGTCTGTAATTTCCATCGTAGCTACACTTCAACTCTGAGAGACACAATGGGGAAAAAAATCCAGGATATCACGTTATAGGACTTAAAGAATTTGTAAATTATGGTGGAAAAATAAATATTTGACAATAACAGAAGTTCAACTCAATACTCTTCAGCAGGTCTGCAGACACTGAAGCTGTGTTTCGGCCCGTTCCTCCATCCACATCTCTGGACCAGTGAAGTCTTGGGGCCGTCGCTGGGTAACGGGAAATTTCAACTCCCCCCACAGGTTTCCTATAGGGTTGAGGTCTGGAGACGGGCCAGGCCACGCCAGGACCTTGAAATCCTTTTTACGGAGCCACTCCTTCGTAGCCCGAGCAGTGTGTTTGGGATCATCGTCATGCTGCAAGACCAGGCCGGTCCATCTTCAACGCTCTCCCTGATGGAAGGAGGTTTTGGCTTCAAATTTCACAATTCATGGCCCCGTTCATTCTTCTCTTAACACGGATCAGTCGTCCTGTCCCTTTTACAGAAAAACAGCCCCAAAGCATGATGTTTCTACCCCCCTGCTTCACAGTAGGTTTGGTGTTCTTGGGATGCAACTCAGCATTCTTCTTTCTCCGAACACGAGTTCAGTTTTTACCAAAAATAAGTCCTATTTTGGTTTCATCTGACAACATGATATTCACCCAATCCTCTTCTGGATCATCCATATGGTCTCTGGCAGGCTTCAGACCAGCCTGGACACGCCTGGCACTGCAGAGTCCAAGTCCCTCTCGGCGTAGTGCATTACTGATGGTGGGCTTTGTTACTTTGGTCCCATCTCTATGCAGGTTATTCATCAGGTCCCCTCGTGGTTCTGGGATTTCTTCTCACCGTGGTCATGATCATTCTGACCCCACAGGATGAGATCTTGTGTGGGGCCCCAGATGGAGGGAGACCATCAGTGGTCTTGTATCTGTCGTCCATGTTTGTTGCTCTCACAGTTGATTTGTTCACGCCAACCTGCTCACCTGTTCAAGACTCACTCTTCCCAGCCGGGTGCCGGTCTGCAATCTTCTTGCTGGTGTCCTATAGCTCTTTGGTCTTGGCCATGGTTGAGTTTGGCTGTTTGAGACTGTGGACAGGTGTCTTTTATACAGATAAGTTCAAACAGGTGCCAGTAATACAGGTAACGAGTGGAGGAAAGAAGAGCTTCTGAAAGAAGTTGTTCCAGGTCTGTGAGAGCCAGAAATCTGGCTTTTTTGTGGGTGATCAAACATTTATTTTCCACCATATTTTACAAATAAATTCATTAAAAATCCTACAATGTGATTATCTGTATTTTTTTTTCTAATTTTGTCTCTCATAGTTAAGGTGGTCATAGTTAAGATGAAAATTAAAGACCTCTCATCTTTCTAAGTAGGAGAACCTGCACAACGAGAGGCTGACTTGGCCTGACTTGGCCTGACTTGGCCTGACTTGGCCTGACTTGGCCTGACTTGGCCTGACTTGGCCTGACTTGGCCTTGTGCTGGTGTACATACCAAATTACTGATGACCAGCTAAAGTCTTCAGCGCTAAAGCGCAGCAGTTACTCACTGCTGAGGCCGCGTCTGAACTCGGGGCAGCCACATCACCACCATGTGAACCCCTCTTTGAACCAATCGATCTGAAGCTCGTTTTTCCTTGTTCCAGGTGCTGCCAGGTTGCTCAGCTGACAGGGAAACGCGTCTAATCAAAGTCAGCGTTGGTCCCAGCTCCTTCGGCCGAACCCCAACCAAACATCTACAGAGCGTCTGGCACACATTTACAGGAGAATATACAGTTTAATATGTTTACGCGATGGCAAAATCAAAAATGACCTTCCCGTTTAGCCAAGCTGGGTTCGTTAAAAGCAGCTGGTTGCGCCGCTGAGTGCAATAACATGTCGTTTACAGAAGAAGTGATAAAAGCAAGCCATTGGCTGAGCCAACTGTCAGTCATATTAGATAAACATTTAATGCTTTATATAAACTTTCCTGGCGTAGTACAAAAAAATAAAAAATATTCACCTCCCTCTGAGCTGTCAAGGATGTGAACTCATAATTGAGACCACATTCTTTTTCTCACCAGGCTGTAAATATGTTATGTTTATATTTCTGCTCTAAAGTTGGACATTTTAACATGGGAGTCAATGAAGATGGAGGCTGCAACAAAACCCATTCCCGTTTTCCATGAGCGTCGGTGCAGAAGTGAGATGGCCGGCGCCTGCTCCCCTCCCATCGTCTTAACGAGACAGGAAGTAGAGTGCTGTAAAACATCCAGGGCGTGGGGGCGCTTTGTCCCAGTTTACCAATTATACAGGGAACCAACCATTCCAGTCAATTTTCCACATCACTCAATCCCTAAATCACTGCCAATTACTTCACGTGTACAAACACCAGTATGTGATTATAATCAAGTGCACATCCAAGTTCTGAGGCTCTGATAAAAATTCTAGCAATAAATCACCCAATCAATATCTGAGTAAACAGTGTTTGCTAAGATAAAGCCCAGACAGAGAAGCATCACTTTTCCAGCTGATAAGTACAAGTTTGTCATTTTCACACTTTGTAAGTAAAATCTTGAGTGTGGAATGGATAATGGGGTGTTGCACTGGAACATCCATCCTTGCATTACCTCACAGCCCGTTTACTCTGGAGGATCATGATTGGATGGAAGCTATTAGCAGAGTATGTGCAAGACGAGTCGGCTGTCCATGGCAGGACACACACACACACACACACACACACACACACACACACACACACACACACACACACACACACACACACACACACACACACACACACACACACACACACACACACACACACACACACACACACACACACCAGAATGGCTATAGGTGTGAGCGTGCACAATCACCAGTACAAACATGTTCGCGGCACCACCAGTGAACCTTTGATGAGCATCACTGTCCTGTTCGTACGGCCTGGAGGTTTCAAGGTTTATGCCTCTCTAATCCAGCAATGAAGGCAGTCAGAGAGCTGAATTGGTTTGTCTGTGTTCAGCAGGATGTGAAAAGCGTAGCACAGCACCGGTGACGCTGCAGTCACTCGGCGGATTCTGCAACTCCAGCTTACTATTGCCAACAACACTGATACTTTGTTAAACCAGGCATTTTGATGTGTACGAATGACAAAAATGGATTCATTTGTGGATCAGCAAGGACATACGTTTGTTGGCAAAACAGTACGAGCACTTTGTGAAAGGTCAGGATCAGTTTTATCAGTTTTAAGACCATCCAGTAAAAGACACTGGACTTTTGTTTTTTCTTTTTTTTTTTTTTTTTTTTTTTTTTTAAATAAATGCCAATATATGCAGCCCCAGGATCTTTGCATCTTCACTGAGAAATAATATATGTGGCAGATTAAAAATAAAATGCCTCTCCTTGCTGCTATGTCAGGGCTGCGGTGCTGGCTGTTGAAATGCAGCCTTAGTGCGAGAAAGATAGAAAACCTCGGGATAACCAGGAGGAAATATATGTAATGTATAATGTACGAATATAATAACGGCACATTGTATTTAAAAGTTAGGATATGTGGTGTGTAGAGTGCGTACAGCAGATACGGGGCAGTGCGAGAGATTTAAATGCCGCCAGGCGCTGCAGTGTGTTGCCTCATGCTCCTAAAAGTTTGGTTACGTTTGCAGCGCGGTCATGTGGGTTGATGCCACGCCAGGATTCTACACAGGGAAAAGGAGGCGCAGACACGTTCCTGCCTGAAACGAGCTACAGCTCTGGAAACGAAGCCCAAAAAACAGCAACAACAAGCTGTAAAACTCAAACTGTCGAAATGACAACTTCATGAACATGGAATTAATTTAAGCCCATGACTGCAAAAGAGTATTAAAAAACTAGAGATAAGAACTGATGGGAACACTTTCAGTATTTCACACTTCCCTGCACCCCCCAAACAATATTAGCCGTCCCTGCAGGTAAAACGATTAATGCCAGATTCCATTCAGCTGACCTGCGTGATGAACTCACTGAAGTATTGACGATGCATCTGAAATTAAATTAGTCATGTGGTGTCATTGAAAAAGTTAATTTCTCCTCCAGTTTTTCACCAGCCTTTCATGTCCACATCATCTTAATAAATGGATGAATTTCTACTATTAATTATACATCCATCTCCTTCTGCTTATCCGAGGTCGGGTCGCAGGGGCAGCACTGAGGTCCCGGCCTTCTTCTCCCAGCCACCTCCTCCAGCTGCTCCGAGGGAATACCGAGGCGTTCCCAGGCCAGCCAAAAGTTAAGTTCCTAGGTCTTCCCGAGCCTCCTCTAAGTCGGACATGCCCGAAACACCTCCCTGAGGAGCATCCTCAACAGATGTCTAAACACCTCCGCTGGCACCTCTTGGATTTGGAATTGGAAAATATACCGACAGCCCTGTACTTATCTTAACTAGCAGACAACTAGAGCTCGGGTCTCACAACAGGACATTACTCTGTAGTCACTTCCAGGTTTGACCAGCATCAGTGAGTTTAATACCAGGAGAGGAACTTTAACTTCGCTGCTCTCCCACTGTCACAATAACCTGTGAAGTGTACCACATGCTCTTAGAGACGCGCGTTTAAGCAGCCAAGCACATTTGTGATGTGTGATCTTCCACTTTCCCTTAAGGTTAAACTGAGATTTGCTTTTTTGATTCTCTTTAGCAGATCGTGCCAGTTTGAAAGAGCTGCATCTGTTCAGACTCAGTCTAAAAATTGTTATACGTTTTATCTGACAGGTGCACCGACAGCTCGTGGTTTTGGGATAAAAAAGAAAGGAGAACTAAGAAATAACAGAAGACAGTGAGATACAAATTGATGACTCCTCTCTCTCTCACTGTAGTTTGTGTGATCATGTCCACACTTCCCACAAACCAACACGTCAAGAGAGCAGGCTTGCTGAGCTCCACGTTTGATCATTACCGTCTGTTCTCTGGCAAAAACTGAGCTTTGATGAGAGAGGTGGAGGAACAACGAAAGATGTAAGGTGTTTATGTTGCTCAAGAGGCACATTTAAAAAGGTTCACTTTTAACAGTTTTGACAGCCATCATTACTCCGAGACAGCAGAAGCTGGGCTACCACCCGCATGAATCCGTGGTTTTTGGGGGGCAAAAAGTAGAAGTGAGTGTACAGAATGTGCACTGAAACGGGATTTTGTTCCATTACACATAACAACAATAGACAGACACCCACGGTGCACTGGAGTAAGCTGCTGAGATTGTGGGCAAAATGAGTTGCCCAAAGAGAACAAAAAAGAAAAATATCACTACCTGCTGGGCCAAACCTTAAAATCTCTGCATGACCATCAGTCATTCTCTTCTAAGAAGAGCAAATTCACTTCCAGCTGAACAGCTCCTGCATACTTCAGTACCATTACCATTTGAAAAGGAAGATCAGTGCAATAGCAGGGGGGAAGATGGCTCATGTGTCTATTTAAAAAACTACTGAAGAGGTGCATGGCAGAGAAGAGCAGCTGACTTGTTGAACTTGGCGCATGGATGAGCTTCATCCATCAAAAAGGCAGAGAGCTGTTCGAGCCTTGCCTTTAAAACAATGCCGACCTCATCCGAGTTGGCATTATGCAGCTGGAGAGCTTATCCGGGCTTGTGCGCAGAGCTTAGAAGACTGTAACAACCCTGGGAAAAACAACCCTCCCACTGCGTCACACTTGTGAAAACTTCCATGCTGCACTTTTGCACACTTGCACTCCACGTAACACCAGAGCGCCAATAAAAGCTCCAATTTCAAAATATTCCATTTCTGCTTCTGTGTCTGCATTTTGTGAATTATGTATGCAACCTTTGGCTAAAAAATTCATTAGAGAAGTATTTTATAAGTTTATGGGATAGTGGATAATATTAGTCAGTATTTAGGCTTCAGTCAAGGAGTAGTGACAACATTTCAGAACAGTGATGACGGTTATACCGCTTTAAAAATCAGGAGTGTGAGAAAAGTGAAGTAGTACCGACGTTCAGAATCAATAGGATGTTTACACCAAACAATAAGGAGCCTCTTGAGGGAGAAAAGCACTTGGCATCAGTAAAAGTCCTCGGTATGTTAAAATGTCAGAGTTTTAGTGGTCAAATCACATCTTCAATCAGTCTTCTGACACTAGTTTGGGCCAGATCCTCACCAGTAAAGACAATATCTACTGATGCTTGAAGGTTCAAAGACGTCTGCTGGTCTCTCAAAAAAATAAAAAAGGAAAATAGTGCACCATTATACATTTTATTTATACACTCCTTATTTTGACACAGTGGTGGAAGGAGGAGCAACAATACAGAGAACCAGTTTTGACAATGAATGCTTTACAAACAAGAAAAAAAAAAAAAAAAGTAAAGCTAATCGATCCACACTGAAAGAATGGAAAAATAAAAGGTTCTGTCCTTGGTGTTGCCGTGTCGGTTTCCATCCGGGCAGGCGCTCGCGCCAAGCCAGGTCAGTGGCGACACCTGCTTCCACCGGCTGGTTCAAAGGGGCTCTCTGCAAGCAGCTACCGTTGCCTTTCCAGCACAGTCCCATTCCCGTGTGGAAGTGGAAAAAAAAAAAAAGAAACCCCACACACATGCACGCAACATATACCCGCAGGTCTAAAAATTTAGCCAAGCCTTTTCATGGAACGTTGAAGCACAAACGTTGGGCACAGAAGGTGGACAACCTGCTGCAGACGACTGGTGAGAACAGTTGGCCGGCCTGCTGAAGCCCACATTTACACATCCGCAGCCTTCAGGTTAATACCATGGATGTATCACCACCACACCCACTCCCACCAAACACAAACCCACGCGCTCTGAATCAGCTTTTGACAAGCAACGGGTCCCAATACGAGCAGATGTAACAACTTCTTGAAGCATCGCGAGTCGGTTTTAGGTGACGGTGTCAGCCACTCGGCGACACCTTCACCTAAAACCAGATGCTATGAAAAGGGGCAGTAAAGGCATGGATAAAAGAGGAGCTTTTTATTGTATCTTTGTGGCATTTTGATCAAAGCATGTCTGACACGTTTCAAGACTGCAGGAAAACGTGTCAACACATCCTAATGAGTCTCCTTCCAGGAGAGCACAAATGTCAGACTATAAAAACACGTTTCACACCTTTATCATCATCGTCATCATCACAGTAATGACGAAACAGTAGAAAATCTTTAAGGATCCTTAAAAAGTTTAACAGTTAAAGCAGTGTCAAAAGTAATTAGGGATCAACAGCTTACAAGCGAAGCAAAAAAACATGTTTTGATAAGGAAAAGTTGTGAGCAGATCCGAACTGACGTTAAAAGACTGCCGACATCTGGAGCTGTAAAGGTTTCAGTGTTGAACTGAAGGGCGTGAACTTTCTGGCGGGCCAAGCACCGGACATTTCAGCAAAAATATGAAGTTCAAGTTCACCTCTTGGACCTTGATTGTGTTAAATCACCATGGAAACCAAGACGGGGGTTGGCAGGTTCGAGCAGTTTTTGGTTTAAAACATTTTGCTTTTGAGGGTTTCAGCTGTCCTGGCGTTTCTCTCACGGATATTTAAAACCTCCGATAGACACAATCACAATCTTCCTCCCCTTTACTTCCCCCTTCTTCCTCCTCTGCCAGCTCAGTAGGGCAATCATCCACAGCCCTGCAGAGCAACAACATTTTAGCGATGGCAGGTAAAGGCCCGGAGATTGTCAGTAATGATGGGTCTGCTAGTGCTGAACCTTCCCAGAGCTGCTTGTTTCAGCAGTAATTACGGGGGGGGGGGGGGACGCACCATGACTGCTCTAAAGAGATTACCAAGCCTTTTGCTTGTGATGCCATGTCAAGGTTTTTTCCTCTCTTTTTTTCCTTTAAAAAGTAGGTAAAAACAAAAAGGGGACTTAAAAGCTAAACAAAATGTGTGAAACAAAAAGGCAGAAAGCAGACGTGACAGAAGCCGTGAGCTGACAGATGTGGAGGCCGAGTACAGCTGCTGCTCTGAAAATGGAGGAGTTTAGCCAATTGATGCTCCGTGTTCTCCAGTCGGCTCTGGGAAAAGAACGCACGAAGGATGACTGACACACAAAGGTCAAATGATAATTCAGGAGCTTAGGAGTGCTGGGCAACACCCACAATCGGGACGAAGGCTGAAAATGATGGGGAAAAACAAACAACATCTTTTACCTCCGTGTGCCACCGTCTCTGCAGTACACCCTGAAGCCTCATCATCCTCCTCTTCCTCACCCTGTTCCACCCTCACGTCCCAGTCTCAGAGAAGTCAGGTTCTTGTAAGGATGGCAGGGGATCCTTGTACACAAATCTGATTCTGAGATTGGTTGCAGCAACTGCAAGATCTCCATCAACCAACAAAAAAAAAATAAAAAAATTTGACATTTTAAAAGCAGACGGGATCAATTTGAGTACCTTAATTTGTCAGCGGCCAGCACAAAAGGGTAGTGCAATTGAATTCTATGAAACGGCTTGCAATTTACCTGCTTGGGAGACGTACTTTAGTAATTAATAGACCAATTTACATTGTTACTCTAGCGAGGACATTTGTAAACATCAATTATAGGAAATACGAGAGCCTTTCATAAAACCCTTCATGCTCTGAGGTGGTCATGACATCGTATTTGCAATAAAAACGTCCAACTGGAAAGCTTGTTTTCATCTCTAAATCATCCACCTCCACCATATCCCTTTCAGAAGGAAGAAATAAGTGGTGGTCATGGATGCGAATATCATCTTTGTGCCTTAATGGATATATGATGAAAAACATCCTATTTATTTAAAAAAAAAAAAAAAAAAAAAAAAAAAAAATAAAAGGAAAAGCCAGGCTTCAGTGGCTTACGGTCAATAAGACTAATCAGACTAGTCTGCCCACATTACGCCAGCAGCTTCTGGTCAATAAGCACATGAAGCATCAACTGCTCCCATAAACCAGCTCCTTTTATTGTTGGAGGCGCTGCCTCGCCGCCCTGCAGAGGAGGAGACGCGGAGATGGAAAGCCTGGACAGGGTGACTCAATTGACTGCTTAAGGGCTACAAGTAACAATCACTAACACCATCGACCCGGTTGATCATTACCATGGCAACTAATCATTTTAATTAGAAACTTAAAGGAAACTACTTTGACCACGGGAGGAGACTTGAACAGATTTTATGGGACTATCGAAATAAAAAAAAGAAAATTATTAAAAAAAAAAAAACAACAAAAAGACAGGTCCATCTACAAAAATACAAATAGTAATTAAGCGTTTGGTAATTGTTTGAAAAGTGATCAAAATCACTTTGATTTTTCTGATCCACCTATACATTTATGAGCAGTTCGAATCTTTCCACTCCGGTTCCCACAGGGCTGCCGTTTGTTTCACAGGGTCTTGTTGAGGGTCTCGACGCAGACGTGGAGGCGTTTGAAAGCGTCTCAGAGCCACTGCTGGGCTGGAAAAAAAAAAAAAAAAAAAAAACAAACAAAAAAACAAAAAAAGGCACGTCCAGGTCTTTTGATGCTGGACTGCAGCTAAGACGCCCGCATTAGTTTACAGACAGAAGATCCAGCTAGTAAGAATCGGGACAGGAATGGTAGAGAGAATCCAGTGAATTTTCAGAATAAAAGCACTACAAGCAAGCTCCTACTCGGACATCGACGTTACATTAACCTATGGAGGCCGTGCTTAAAACAACTAGAGGGTTTTAGAAGAGATTTGAACCCTGTATCAGGGACAAGTTAGTTTAGTTCATTCTTTTTATTAGGTATAATTCTAGAAAGAACATAAACACCTTCAAAACAAGCAGACAATCACACGTTTCTTTGGAAACTCGCACCCGCATGCACGCCACCTCCGAAGCGCTCTGATGACAAAACAGCCGTAATAACCAAACTATGGCACTTCTCTGCTGCGCGGCAGAAGTCTAATGTCTGCAAGCCTCAACCAAAAATGTTTCACTGACTGACAACTTCTCCCATTTACCAGTGTTGCATTATCAATCAAAGTTTAATTTGCAGTTTATTTTTGTATAATCTGCTGCTCATCTCTTCTCAACAAGACACCATTCCTCATTAGATATTCCAACCCATTGTTTCTCTCTCCAAACTAAATGACTAAAATTATTCTAGAGCTTTAGTTTAAGGAACAAGCAAAAACAAAAGAAAAGTAAAAATGCACCTTCCTGTAATAATCCAGAGCAAAATACCCTGCAGGTCTTTTTCCAGTCTTGGCATTTAGATACAATCTGAAATACCTGTAAGTTCTCCGTACTAACATCAGATGAAAAGAATGAAAACGTTTCTGATTGAGAAAATCAGCTCATATCAGTCATTCTTGCCGAGTTCAAATTAAAATCATCACCCAGGGCTTTTCAAGGTTTCGTTAAACTGCTCAACGCCACCTCCAGCTCACATGGTAGAACGTGTTCAGTATGCAGTTCAGGCTGCCTGAGCCGCCGTATATTGACTGTACACATCCTCAGGGCCAAGACGGGGAACGACGAAAACTCCCAAACCAGCCGTGATCCTCTTTAAATCGCATGTTGCAAATGCAAATGTATATTTGGAATAAGTGTGATTGCGAGTTGGGAGCGATAAGCAATATGCAATCATGTTTCACTAATGAAGGTGATCCGGATGAACATATGGGGGAATCTCCTGAACCGTTAAAGCAATTAAGACATTTATGCAACTAACAGTATTCATGTTGAGATGCAAACAAAAATGACGAGAACTCAGTGATGACGTTTTTTCGTTGTCCTTTACCACGTTTAAATTATGGAAAGACGACATGTCGGCAATGAAAAGAGAAAGGCTGTTTTAGAAAATTCATTCAAAATTAAGAACTTCATTAATCAGTCCAGGCTATAAACTGGTCGGTCGTCATGAAAAACCCCGGGGCCACGCACGCACGCACGCACGCACGCACGCACGCACGCACGCACGCACGCACGCACGCACGTTTTAATAAAAAGCTTTTTATTTTTATTTAAGAAAAAACCTACATGTTTATCCTGAAATGTATGAGTAGCTTCATGCCTTACATACCACCGCTTTTTCCTTTTAAATCAATTTTAGCAGTAATATGCGAATACGTTTTCATTTGTTATGCATTATTCTTGGAAACATAACAGGAAGCTCATCTTTCCTACAATCCAATTTTAGCATGGTGTTTCAACTAAAATCCGATGTGAGACTAGTGAGACCAGTACTCCCAGTGTCACCTTCAGGAATGCCAAAGGAAAGAGGGAGGTGAACCCCTTCACAGTCTTTGCTTGCGGTAGACCCAATTTTCTCCCACCTCCTGAAGTCCCCATATCCCGTAACTTTGAAGTCCAGCCAGCTTTGAAAACGCCTGCAATCTCCCTTCCATGACCAGGCAGAGGATTAGCCAAGCCCTGCAGGACCAAGTGGAAAGAGGGGGAAGGAGGGAAAAAAAAAAAATCCCCCCCCCAAAAAAAAACAACAAAAAAAGAGGGTTGGAGGAGTAGGAGCATTTTCCACAAGGGCCATGTATGCACAAGCAGCTTTCCCTCCGGCTAGAGCTGTGGGGGATTAACAAGCCACTAAGGAGGCAGAGAACGGATCTCCAGCTTTTTTCAGGATTCCACAGAAACCAATTTACAGTCAAGATCTGGGGGAGGCCACTTATTCTTCCCATAACCGCCTCCTGCTTCAACAGGAAATCTTTGTTGTGTCACTCAGAAGCCACACTTTTCTGAGACAGCAGATATTTTTATACTTTTGTCAAGGAAGCATGCATCTTACAAAAGGAATCATTTATCAATATGGGCACTTCAAACGCAGCGTTGTTATGCACTCAGAGCGCGACAAAATAAGCAGCTAAGCTTATAATCTCATCATCAGGCATGATGGGACCACTCGCAGGGAAAGTCACCCTTGAAAGTTAATTTTCTCTTGTGACCCCAACAAGCAAGACCCCCTCCGTTTTATCCACTCTGTGCATCAATGCTTCCCTGCACTTTAGGTTGTACATGCATATTAAATGTGTGGCTCTAAATACATCTTAAAATTGTTTATTTTTCCTTTGCTTAGCGGCTATGATGTCGTTAATGTCCGTTGATGTCAAGTACATTTAATTTACAGGCAGAGCACTTGAGGGAGGTTATCAAGTCATCACCCGTTCTGGTGCACTGCCCAAAGCATTACTGGCATCTCGCTAAAGCACAACTTTGGATGAAATCTACAGGATCTAAGGAGACAATACACCTGTAATGTCAATAACCACGACTGAGCTTAAAAGTGAGGAAGGAGGAACCAAAGGCCCAGAGTTAAAACAAACAGTAGATCCATACACTGCTGCCTCCCCATCAGTGCTTTTCAAGTAATGGGGTGTTTTGTCTTATCTGCGACTGAAAGGAGCTTAAGGTCTTTGGCCTTCATCCCTTTGTTGTTACAGAGTCCCTCGTGGAAATGGAGGACAGGCGTGGGCGTGCGAGGAAGAGCTCTGCGACCGAACAGGCACATCAGACTTGAGCGGTCTTAATAAAGCTTCCCTCTATCCACCCCTGAGATCTTCTCACCCCAATTATATGCCTGACACCTCGAGCCTCCTCCATCTCCACTTATTTCACACAGTAACCCTCGCCTCTCCGTACACACAGACACATGCAGCCCACTATCCAGTTCCCAGATCTGATCACGGCTCTCCCATCGCTCCTCTCAAAGCCCCAGAGGGTTGCGCGATATCCGGGTGAGGGTGGCGCGTGCTTCACCGTCTGCAGCCTGAGTTGCAAAAGGAGCGCGCGACTATTGTAGCACCGACATGAGACCACTACCACTCTGGCAGGAACGCTGGAAGCTTCCTTTATATAAAAAAACAAAAAAACAAATCACAAACAACAACACGCGAGGATCAACTTTCCGTGTCTCCTTTCTGTGAAGTGCGGTCATGTGAAGTACTTCATGTCTTATAACAGACTGTCAATGCGCTCCGATAGGAGAATCTGGAGTCGTGCAGGCTTTCAGGGATTCCATGAGCAGGGCTCCAGGCTGCCGAAGTGGCATTTTACAACCGTCTTTTGAGCCAGTGAAATTGTGAATAAGTCAATTCCTGTATTTATTTAAGAACTACTCGTTTGAGTTTGACTTCCAAATTCCCAGACTTGAGTGACATTCCTGTGACATGTTTAGCACGTCTAAAATCATCGGTCAAGAGTTTCCTCGTCACTGAAACACGCACGTTACACGCACATTAAAAAGGAAACTAGTGACATTAATCTCGTACCAGTACAACAGACAGCCGTGCTCCACGCGCTCGTCTCCCTCAGAAGCTCGCTGCTACTGGTCGTGGTGGCTGTAGCGGCATCCTGATTCTGCACCCGTCTACGTCCGACAACGCCAGTTCACACAACTCCTCTGCACCGTTTCCCATCAGCCCGGTTAAACTACAGCTAGTTCAAACAGACGACGATGAACAGAGCAAAACATTTCAGTTACTTCCATATATGGACCCGTGGGGAGGAACGCGGGACAAGACGGAAAGACAACTGTACTCTGATCTGATGGGATCAGGAAGACATTCGGAAGCAGCAGACGCGCTACCTCACAGGCGTTACAGAAACTACGTACTGCACATGTTGCAGTCATTTTTGGCACGTGTGTCACCATAAAAAAGGTGATGCAATTTAGTTTTATTTCCATAAGTATATTTAGAAATGATCAGTTTATTAGTATGAACTGAACAGCATTACACTTTTATCCAAAGCGACCTACAACTGAGAAAAAACCATCACGCCACAGTAAACACGGTAAGAGAGCATGTAGTTGCAAGCTAAAAGATTTAAGCTCACAAATGGTCGAAATGCAATAAAAAGACCAATAAAATAAAAGGTATCGTCTGTACGTGTCAAACGGAAAAAAACCGGTTTGCTAAGACAAAACAAAACACACACCACACCCACATGCAACATTTCAGGAGAAAGTACGACATCGACGCCTTTCCCCGGAGCAATCTGTAAGCAGGAAACTACGAGACAAAATTATATATATTCTTACAGCAAATGACCACATCTGTCAGAGAACCGTTAACAAAAAGGCATGAAACGGAATAATAATGTTGTCCATTAGAAAAACATTTGTCAGCATGATCATTAAAATAGAAGTGCACGTGACAGAGCTGCCTGCCAATTTAAGGCAAACGTGTTAAAACATCTTAGCTGGGATCCCCGGAGTGAGCTGCATGTCAGGTTTGGTATGAGCATCACACACCAACGGCACTTTCTCACAACCAGTAAATTGATGAGAGACAGGATTTTTAGCTAAATTACTTCTCAGAAGGACAGAAACGCTTTTGTTCTGGTCTTGGGAGGGTGTTCTCAGTGCCTGGATTACTAATGTAGTAACTAAAGCTTGATGTTTGGACTGGTGGCCTTTTGTAAATTACTGTATGGCCACTTTGTTAAAATGCTTTCTGACATTTTATACAGAGCTTCTAAGCTGACCTTTTACAGCCGTTATTTACAACCTTTATGAAAACACATCTGGTGATGCGATTTCAATCCAACTATGTCGTAGACCCCCAGTCATGCCGGAAATCATGGAAAAACATCCGAAAGGGTAGAAGGCAAATGGACTTCCTTTTTTGAATGCTGGTGGGAGTTTCAGCCAAAATGGGCTTTCTAAATTCCTGTTGAGACGTTCAAACATTTACAAAGTACAGTTAGCAGATCTACGTTTTTCTTGATATGCGTTTGATAAAAGGGGAAGAAAAAAGGTTATCGTCACTCGCAGGGAAATAAAACCTCAATGCAACACCAACCGTTTTCTAATAAATCTCTTGATGTCAGCAAATCTCTGTCTCGTTTACAACCTTCACCAAAACGGTGCAACACGAAGCAAAACTTATCGCAACTGAACTGAGGTGTCGCACAAATGAAACTAGATGCGTTAATAATTATACTCAAGACACAGGAGCATCCACGTTCATGCCAACATGTCTCACAACCAAACAGCTCTTCCTGTTCTTGCTGAATGTTGAGTGCCACTGGTCTAAAGACGCTCCCTCTTCTTTTACCTCAGGATTCCTTCAAGGTCACAGCAGGCATGCATCTGGCCAACCATCTGTCTTCAGGCTTCCCATGAGGTCCCCTGTCAATGCCGCTCCTTGGCCCCGTCCTCTGCTGTCCACACTTAAACTCACTCGGAAAATTCTCAACCAAACAAAGGAGCTTTTCAGAGATTTTCAATTTCTGATTCATCTCTGTAATTCAATGCCCAGTCACTGCCTAGCAGCCCTACGACCACGCTTGAACCCCTGAAGACAGTCAAACTTGACTGACTAGCAGAGATTTAAAGAGGCTTGGCAGCACGTTTTCATAACAACACTGATTATCATTGTTTATTTTGAGGTCCGTTTTAATTTGTCAACCCTGTTACACCCCATCAAGTACTATGAAAAGGAGTTTTTGGCCTTAACAAATAAAAGCATCATATCCAGAATAGTGGGCACAGCGTTGCGCCTCACCCAACCTTTTCCCCTCCCAACCTACCTACGCATCCAGAGCATCCAGAGCATCCAGTCTCTGAGCAAAGTGTGAAAAACCCAAGCATTTAGCACAAATTCACGTGAAAATCCCAGACTTATTCCTGCATTTCCACTGAGCATCCATTAATTAAGCAGTTTCTGTGGATCTCTCTCTGTTGCAGCATATTCATGTTAATCTAATCTTCAACTTTTAATTATACACCATCCATTTTAGACAGAAATAGCATTCCTTACCTCACAGTTTTCAAACAAACAGTCTGCTGACTACAGCAATCCACCATGCAAGTGTACCAGGCTGGAATAGACTGCAGCTGCAGGGCTGACTGGAAAAAAGGGAGAGGAAAGAAAGAAGTCATACATGTGTAATTCCTGACAGAACAGCTAACACGAATGCCACCTGTACAAAATAAAAATAAAACAGTCAGCGTCATGTTGCATTTCCATTAAAGGACACAGTCAAAAACATGAACAATATAACGCTGTAAAGACTTATTAGAAAAATGCCAACAAGTGTCATGCAGATGTAAATTTATGTGGACATTTTTTTTAAATGCAAATATTCTGCATTTGTAAAAAAAAAAAAAAAAAAAAAAAAAAAAAAAAATTGGACAAATTTCAGAACTCAAACTTGCAAAACACATTGATAGTATTTCAGCTCACAAAATGTGCACAGGAAAAAAAGAAAAAGTTCTCCACCAACACTCACGTCAGGATAAAATCTAAAAAACAGCAACTGCAAAATGTAAAACGTCTGTTTAACAAAAAAAAAAAAAAAAAAAAAAAACTGCTTCAAAAAAGGAGGCAAGCATAAAATCAAAAGGGAAAAAAAATTCTGTTCCCCAAATTGAGATAAAATCATTTTCGGTCACAGAGATGAAACACAAAATAAAGAACTTTTGGACTGGACTGATGTGCGGTGGTCAGCACATAAGCGAAGGTGCCGCATGTCCACATGGCTCGATATCACTCGCGAGAGAGCAGGCAGGAGCGATAATCCCGTCTTCTCCTTTTGTATGTCGGAGTAATTAAAAGCACAAAACTCGGCCGCCATGAGTAATTATTCAATTATTCAAGTATAGGAGTTAGATTAACGAGATTAAAAATGTCTGCCCCTTTGCATTAAGCTCTCTGGAGGCGTTATGACATGTAATAACCTGCAAAGACCAATTCTGACAGATGAGGAAGGTTTTGACCCAACACGTGTCATGTAACGATGGCCCAACAAGACTTGCAGAGACAACCTCGTGCTGATGATGGTTAGTTAGGTTATGGTAAAGCCAGTATATTATTCTGCTCCCATCTCAGGTTCTTTGTTTTGACATGAGACGGAAAGAATAATTGTGTTTTGTGCATTAGTCCCAGGTAGTGTGGTCATCTTTGGGCTGTCGTCTTCTTGTTTCAGTGGTACAGAATGAAACCGTGACCACTTATACCAACATACAAAAAGAGGCATTTGGAAATAAATAAATCAATAAAACACCATAGAGAAGATAAGACATAAGGAAAACAAAGATTCCAGACCAGTTTTCCTGAAGCAGCTGAAATCACACGACTTGCTCTTAAATGCATACAGAGGAACCCCAAAGATTGTGTTTGTTCCTAATAAACACACACACCTAAGACAATTGGAGGAGGTCAGGCCATCTAGTGCAAAAAAGCCAACAGTTTTACAAAAGATGCCAAAAATCAGAAACAAGTGCTGACGAAATGTGTAAACAGAATCCTACTATGGACAATGAACAATAACAAAACCACAGCCTGGACCCACAACTGACGGAGTAATCAAATCAGTACTTGGCCTCTGCAGCGCCGGACCGATGTTCTACGGCTTGTCTGCTTGCTTGGACCACCTTGAGCCTTCAGCTTTCGCAATCTGCCGAATCCATTATGGATGCATTGACTCTTCAAACCTCACTCTTGTGAAATGATTCGTCTATTGATTGTAGTAAATTCAGGACAATTATTTGAAAGAAACCACGCCGCTTTGGCAGTTTCCATTAACAATGGACAAGCAAACAACGTGGTCTGAGGAACGCCGGGAAGGAATGATGAGCCCTGTGTAAGGCAGAACTTTTAATGGCTATTTGAATAAACTAAAAGCAGCAGCTTGGTGGGGTTGGGATGGCAAACAGAGCTAAAGGAATCTGCATACACACACACGGGAGGCATTGTGTTGCTGCAGAAACAAGGGCAGGCTTCTAATTCATAATTCCAACTGGCTTATGGCAAAGCATGAAAATTTGATTACCGTGAGCCCGAATGTTTGTTACTCAAATGCAGAAATAACTTATATATTCCTGCACAGACGATGTGTATAGGGACAGTATTTTATCCCACCAACTGCATCCAGTCAGAGTTCTATTACTACTGTGCATATATACGTTTGATCTAAAGCTACCTACTCAAGTTAAATCTTAAAAAAAAAAAAAAACTGTTTAGTAGCCACCAAGTCAAATTACAGTTACATTAAAAAGGTTAGCATGGTCCTATCTGGCACGCCGTTTGGCCTCCGAACTATTTTTCTGTTATCTTACAACAACGTAGTTTATAGTTCGACTTAGTTGGCTCATCGACGAACGATCCGCTCGTCATCCCAGCTATAATTCTGTTGATCTGTCCGGCATCGACCATCATACCACCTACACCATTTAAGTCCAAACTATAATATTTCCAAAAATCCTGATCTCAACTTTTTATGGAAAGTTTAAGGAAAATTTTTTTCCCAGCGCTTTTCAACCTTGGAAATTACAACCCTGTGAAATGTAAATAATCAACACTATGGATGAAAGTAGAACAGTTTTTTTCCGCTTCATCTCAGTCCGTGTGAGGATGTTAATTCCCTCGACGCACAGAACGCAGCACTGCATCTGGATCCTGTACCGACTTTGTTTTTACTGTATCACTGTATTTTAAAAGGAAATGTGCACCATATGTCCAATTATCTTGGTTCTGGCCACATTTCTGATGGGTATGGTTATAAAAAAATAAATAAAATTGTGTGTGTGTGTGTGTGTGTGTGTATATATATATATATATATATATATATATATATATATAAAAAATAAAAATAAAAGTCTTGAAAGGCAATGATTCCCAGATTCAGCGTGCGTACACACACACACACACACACACACACACACACACACACACACACCCCTCAACAAATTGCTTAACAAAAAAAAAAAAAAAGATACGCGACTAAAACTAGGCTCTGATTCATCGTAATGTTTCCTGATAATGGGATTCCCATTAACCCTGCATGTCACCTTTCAAGCACTTCAAACTGCACTAATTGAATGATGAAGAAAATTGTCAATGGCCAGCATGGTCATGCATGTGAACAACTAATAAATCTTGCAGGGAAACTAGGAAGTGTGGCGTCTTCTGTCTTCCACTAAATGACAACCAGCCCACACTCATGCCCTCGTTCCACGCAGCTGTCTGTTAAGGGGAAACATGTGGTCTCGTGTCTTGTTTCAGGGGAAAAAGAAAAACACATGCAGAGGATCACAGTACAGCAGAGAAGTCAAAGTAGTTGAGAGTTGAGTGTTTCCCTTCTGTACCAAATTCACTTATTTCATGTCTCCGCGTTGGCACAGATGCTTTACCCCCTCTCTTTCATCACTAAGCAAGACCCCTCCCTTGATACATACTTAGGAAAAATTAATCAGCATCCGGGGTCATGCCACAGCCTTTAACGAGACCTCTGACCCCTGCAGGGTTCATACCGGAGAGCGTGAAAGGGATTTGTCTTGCTGCCCGTGTGCTCTGTGTCTGACACTAACAAAGTTTTCGTGTTGGGGGAGGCGTGAAGCCTGACCCTGTCCATATTCAACAATAAATCCAGCTGAGGAGTTGAAGGTGGCCTGACCAGCATCTGACCCCGTCTCTGGAAACACAGCAACAAGCTCCAGCTGAGCCTTTCCTCCCACGCATCCCTCAGATAAGGGGAGAAGCTGAGGATGTGCTCAAGTTTCGTGGCCACTGCCAGTGCGTAAATGAACGCATTTACTCTCTCAAATTTCACCTCTTTGGAAAACCAGTTGGAAAACCTTCTTCCCGTCATGGCAACTGCATTCACTGGGGGTGGGGGGGATTAGCATAGCGTAATTACACCAGGGAAACATCCAGGCTCCAAGGAACAAGACATAACCTGTAATTTGCCATTGTACTCCCTGTGCAATTGACAGTTATTCTACGATACTGGAGATAAACGTCGGATTTCAGGCTGTTAGTTTAACTGATGGCACATTCAGTACGATAATAACCACGGCCTTGCATACATTGAATCTGCAATGGCTCTCCCCCATTTTCTCTGCACTCTGAGGTATTATGATGCTAATCTAAAAGAGACAAAAAAATACATTTTAGTGAATTAAGATTTAAAAAAAAAAAAAAAAAAAAAAAAAAAAAAAAAAAAAGGTGCAGCAGGGACCTCTGGAGCTCTGAGGAGACAAAAGGGTGTTTTTGCCCAACTCGGCCTGAGCTTAGCAGGGTGACAAATGGACACAGACATCATGCTGGTTGGTTAATTAAAAGAACACGGCCTAATTAAAAAGGGTCTTCCTACTGAATAGACCATCTTAATGCAGTAAGTGACCGGTGTTTGCTCTCTGTCCAAAACATGTGGGGAGAGTCGGTCTTTCTTCTTTTTTCTATACATATTCAATTTTCACATCAGAAGGGTTTAGATTGAAGAGTGGAAACTGCAAGTGTGGAGAGTTGCAGAAAGTGTGCCTGCAACAACTCAGTTTCTACACATCGTTTTTCCAACGTTGTTCTGTCACTTGATGTCCTTTGGATTTGATCAATTAGTGATGTACGTAAGTTTAAGAGACTCAGTGATACGCAAGTGACTGATAATACAGTAACTTCTAAAAGTTTGGTTCCAACTCTGGTTGCAGAAAGTAGGCGTGACCCTGACGACCTGAGGGTTCTGGTTGGATCATAATAGGCCGAAACACATCTCTGATCTCCTGGTCAGACCATTCAGACATTTATAAATCAACAGCAGCATTTTAACATCGATTCTGTGACAGACAGGAAGCCCGTGTAAAGATCTAAGACCTGGAGCTCTATGGTCCAGTCCCTTGGTCCTAGTGAGGAGTCAGGCAGCGGTGTTCTGGACTAACTGCAGCTGTTTGAATGATTTTTTTTTTTTTTTTAGGGAGACCCAAACAGCCTTACAGTCGTCCAGCCAGCCTACTAAAGATAAAAGCATTGACCCGGTACTCTAAGTCCTGCTGAAACACCAGTCCTTTCATTCTTGACTTGTTCTATAGGTGATAACAGGCCGACTTCACTACTGTCTTAATGTGGCTGTTAAAGTTCAGGTTCCAGTTCAGAACCACTCCTAGATTCAGAGTACTGACTTTTATTATTTCTAACTTAAATACTATTTCTGTTTTGTCTTAATTTAACTGAAGAAAGGGTTAGGTCATTGTTCTTTGTCACAGTTTAAGCGAATGGGAGCATATAGGAGTGAATAGATGCCCCAGAATTGAACCTTGGGGAACTCCATTTTATTTTTCTTGGCTCCAATTTGTATTAACCTAAATACAGTAAATAATTCCCATCTTTTAGACTTTAGGACTCCAACTGGGTAATTGCTGTGCCACAAAGTCGCCCCCCATTCTTCAACCGGTCTATCGAGATGTTGTGGTAATCTGTGCAGCACTGAGGTCCAGTAAGACCAAAACTGAAATGTTCCCACTATCCATAGCGGAGCGGATTTCATGAAGGACCTTAACTAGAGCCATCTCGGTGCTGTGGTGAGTCTGGAAACCTGACTGGAAGACATCAAAACCAGTCATATGCTGTCAGGAGGTTGTACAGCTGATGAAAAGCAGCTTTTTCTATGATTTTTTTTCCATTACCATTATTGTCAGTATGTACATCGTGCATAATAAGAGAAGAGAAGAGACTATATCTGTTCATGAGTGACCTTTTTTTTTTTTTTTTTAAAAGTGGCTTAATGATAGCCGTTTAGGCACTGTGGAAAGATACCTGAAAGTAGAAGATCTGAGGCAATATAATGTGCAAAACATTTAAAAAAAAAAAAACCCCTGTTGGCCAAGTCAGCAAGCGGTGGATTTAGGTGATGCAGGTCATCCAGCTTCTCTCGAGTGATTGGACAAAACAACCCTAACCCATGTTTCTTTCAGTAAGACAGAATCAGGTTTATTCACCAAGTACTTACATGTACTAGCAATTCTTTGCCAAAAGTTTTCATCTTTCAATTGAACTAACTTAAAATGTTTAAAAAAAAGACTTGATGCAAAAATATACAATTATATCATCAATACCAACAGCAACATCCAGTATAAATGGTGTAAAGACTTTTGTCAGTTGGTGAGAAACCAAAATGAATCCTGAACACCGACCCTACATTTGCCTATTTAAGGAATTATTTTAATTTAAATCCATTTCAAAATTACAAAGTGAGTCTTTAAGATTTCAAGAAAACAGCCTGATATATTCTGTATACTTAAGACCTGACTACTGTACATATAGGTATGTGAATTTTAAATAATATGCTATCAACTGAACAAAAAGTAATAAATTAACCTCGATTTGTATGTCTTCTTATTTCCTCATGTTACAATAAACATGTGCAATCTGCCTTTTCCTTTACCCAATAGCCTTAATTCTTGGCGAATACTGGCAATAAAGCGGGCGCATCAGTTGCTGGGGGGTGGAGGGGAGCAGTACTGGATCCGACTGCAGAGATGCGGTAAGAAGGAATTACTGGAATGGGAATGTGGGGACCTCGTCAAAGCCGCGCAGAAGACAATGGATGGTAGAAATAAGTGTTTGAGTGACAGAATGTGCGTCTGTAATGTTCGTCCCCCAAAAATGTATTCAGAGGTCCGACTCAGGGGTCCGACTCAGGGGTCCGACTCAGGGGTCCGACTCAGGGGTCCGACTCAGGGGTCCGACTCAGGGGTCCGACTCAGGGGTCCGACTCAGGGGTCCGACTCACAGGTCCGCCTGTACATTCTTATTGCTGGTGCATTGTGCTAATTTGACTGAAAACCTCATTAATTAGCACGAACAAAGCTGAGCCTTCGTGACTTGTCATGCTGTACGCAGTAGTGAATTCTCCGTGTCCCCGCCTTCAGCCCCGACCCTCCAGACACCCGCCGTCCGGGTACCTACCTGCAGCTGCAGTCCAACACTAATGCAAACCATGTTTTGCTGGAGGGCTGCTGTCAGCCTCAGACATGGCCGAGTGTGAAAGTGTGTTTTACCTGTGCTCATTCCTGTCACATCTTCCTGCCACTCAGTTGTGACATTAAAGCAACAGTGTGGTCTGGTTTTTGTTTTCTCAGACAGTTTTCATGCCACCAGTCCCCAGAAACTGTCCCTCCGGGAGAGACGATGGAGGCAGGGAGGAAGCAGTGAGGTGAGGGATCAAACGAGTCCTGCCTTAGAAACTGCGAGCGGCGTGTGACCGAGTGGGAGGAGTTTTGTTGTGTTTTTGCTTCGCTCTCCCACCGACCGCCTCTCCCTCTCTGTGTAGAAATAAGTTTACAGGCGCCGAGTAAATTAATGAACATGTTTCACCGCCTGAAGCACTGATCCACGTCATTGCAGGGCACGCGCACCAATGCAAACGCAGACACTTACAGACGCCGACTCGTCTTCCGTGAAGAACGTGACCCTTTTATCTTCCGCAGTTATAAATTTGGGAACATAATTCTCCTTCAGTAACTTCCGTATACTTTTTCAACGAGCACAGCCACTAAAGCCCAAACACCCAAACACAAGGTCAGTTCCTTTTTTTTTTTTTAAACAATACATTTTAAATTAAAATTCAGAGACGCACAACTGCTAAACTGATCAGTTTCCTTTTCAACCAGACACACAGTATTTATACAGTATATAAATTAACCTCCTCAAACTGTAAATATTCAAACTTCCTTTTAACTTGGTGGTTTTACCAATTACAGTTATTCAGGTTCCATATTTAAAGTATCAACGTTTGCCGTTTTGCCACTTCGCCTACAACAGTAATCCAAAAATGACGGTGATCAAGAAAAGCTCGCAATGCTTTTAGGCAAATATGTAACAGTAAATCTTTACCGTCAAGACGTCACAGCTGGTCAAAACCAGACTTATATACAGCTAATTTACAAATGCAAGTCTCCAAAACACACGTTTTTTTTTTTTAAAAAGACCACTCTAAAAGATATTAAAAAAAATTAATACGTTTTGTAAAAATGTCTTTGCATCAGTTATTAAATATTTAAGACACCCCTGCTGCATCTATAAAGAATTCATTTTCCTTAACACACACACACACACACACACACACACACACACACACACACACACACACACCCTCCACTCCACTAACGAGTGTAACGGGTGGGTGGGGGGCTGTACTCACCTTGGACTAATGCCCAGCAGAGCTTCATATAACGTTAACACCCCCTCCCCTCTGCTCTCCCCACAACCTCCTCTCAGACTGCTTTAAAAATAGTCCCAACTTGATGGAAACAAGCCTGGAGTTCTGAGAAATGGAGGTAAATGACCAAGCAAGTGTAGGCGGGCAGACTTATCTCACAATGTCCAAGCCAAATATTCGCTGCACATATGGCGACCACTAAAACATACACAAATAATCGCGTGAGAGATTAAGTGCCGCCTGAAATCAGCCCATATTTGGCTTGAAAAGCTCACGCAGGTAAAACACTTCATGCACACAGGGGGATTCACAACCCAGTCTAAGTTTAACACATTCCAGATTTAAGCAAGAATGTATGCAGAGTGTTGGCAGAAAATCAGCAGCAATTGCGAGAGGTTGCGTTTAAACGGAGATCCTGTACAGATCCAAACTGCTTCAGAATCCAGTCCGAGTAAACCATCACTGACCGTTTTAACCAAACCTGAACCTCTGCTGTCCAGTAAAAGAGTGAAGAGGGCAGACGGATCAGGGAGCAACTATTCCAAACTTCAACAGTTCTGCCAGTTTGGAAATAATATGCAGTTGTGAAGCTCACGGAAAGTAGACCGGCCGTCACCCAGCCGGCCGGAGGGTCAGAGCCATTTCCCTTTCAAAACGGACGTGACCACTACAGGGGGCTCAAACGTGTTCTGTTACTGCGCATTGGTAAGGTAATACATACAGGTAAATCAAGCAGCTTTGAACAAAACAGAAAAATAAAAATGTTTTTCAAACTTTTATTTTAAATTTAAAAGAGGTTAAAAAGAGTTACAGAAAGTTGTGAACTTAAATTATATTTAAACCCCATTTGGTATCAATGCTTGTTTCACTTGTTTGTCTTTAAACTAGTTTATATAAAACTAGAATATTTGTCTTCAATGCAGACAAATTAATGCAGAGAACCAAAAATAATGAATTTAAAAAATGCAGGAGGACATCCGAAAAGCAGCTAAACAGTCCGACACCTGCTTCTGCCACTTAAATTATGAAAGTTTGCAGTAAAACAGGTTCTGACCAGGTCAGATCTAAGATCTTACAAGTACTTTGTCTCCTCTTATAATTAAATCATCACTAAAAGCGGCAACTAAAAACCAGATTTGTCCATTACGCACTGGCACAGGCTGGATTTTACTGGTGACCTCCACAACCACACTTAAGAAAAACAAGTCTGTTTATCATCTTTCCCAGAGTTCATTCCAGCAGTCATTTACAATATTACTAATCTTATTTACACAGTAGCGCCTCTTGGTACCAGCCAAATCAGACACCAGCCAGATGTATGATGTTAAAACCTCCATAAAGCAGATGAGGGCGGTCCGATGAAGCAACACTTTGCTTCCATCCAGAGTTGACCCAACATGACGACATAAGCAGATACCGTTTGTACAAACCACATGACATTGTGGAGTAAGTAGTAAAAAAACAAACAACACAGGTACAAAGGCATTGCTACAAACATCAAAATCAGCTGCTTAATGAGACGCAACATTTCAACACGCAAAGAAATTCACTGCCAAAAAAAAAAAAAAAAAAAAAAAAAAAAAAAAAAAAGAAGGAGGTGGTATAGATTTTCAATACTTGGACACACGCACACACGCACGCACGCACGCGCACACATATTCATCTGCTATATGACTCAATGTACAGCTGTTCATAAAATCATGCAAATTAAACCAGGAGACGCATCTCCTCGTCTGCTCAAGAAGCAGAAAGCGGCAGGTCGGACACGTTCTTCACCTGCTTTCTCATCAGAAAACAAGTGAAGAACGATGGTGGTGAATTACTGAATCATTATTTCCAAATCTGCTGTGTAGGTGAGTATGTGTGTTTGGGTATCAAGTTCTTATATTAGGTTAAAAAACCTTTTGGGGAGAAAGAAAAACAAAAAACACTATCACAACCACAGAAATGGTCAGAAGTTTGGGGGGGAGAGAGAAAAAAAAAAAAAAAAAGTTATGGAAAGAAAGTGGATCTTCAGAAGCCTGTTAGAGACGAGGGCCAACACTTCATCTAGGCTTATTAAGATATTTGTTACGTCAGCAGAAAATGACTTCTTTTTAAAAATGCAGCACACTCCAGTTCAGCAGATCTTTGGAGAAAAAAAAACAAAACACTTATTTCAAAAAGGCCGAGGAGACGTAATGTGTGTTATTAACAAACTGTCCAGCTTTAATATGAAACCTAAACAGCAGCAAACATTTACAAATAGCCAGCAGGGAAACTTCAAATGCATTTCCTCTGTATAATTTATGAACTTTGTGTGTCGTCTATATTTAGCTTTTATTCCAGTTCTTATTTAATAAAATATCTAATTTTCTACCACAAGAAAGCTGCTCCCAGTAACCAAAGGCCCGCTGCTGGGATGTCACAGACAAATATGATGCACATGTAGCCTGACAATAAATCATTAATTGCCGAATTGTCATGCCTTCTCATTTCTGAATTTAATACTCCCCATTCGATCCTGCTGCCAGCACAAAGCAGCACAAATTATGTTAGCTGATAAATGAAAGGCTTCCAACGAACCGAGTGATATCTGCAGGTCATGCCCCGACAACGGCAATCAGCCCCGGAAATCCTCAACGGAGCACTTCTTTTCTCAAGAAACGCACATTTATGTCTTTACTACTAATACAAAAAAAAGCAAAACACCACACATACACCAAACTAAGTTAACGTAAGCTAAATTTGCCCGTCATTAATCGTTTGTGCAATTTTGTTAAAGGAAGCTGCAATTATCCATGCAAAGTCTCCATTCATGAAGAAGGCAGAGTCCACTTGACAACTACAGCAAAACGTTGACAGAAATCTGGAGACTCGGTTCATTTTTGGAGCGAATTCAGGTTTTCTGTGACAAAACAATATCAAAGAAACCGAACAACAAACCGAAGGACAACGATTACTTCTCCCACTCCAAGTCTGTGCGTCACAACGTTTTCTTAATATTGTTTATGAGTCAGAGGACATCTTTCCTGCAGCACGTTGAAGACCTTTTCTATCCATCAAGTAGAAATCTAAAAATAAAAGTGATCCAGGGTACCAGATAGAGGTTTTTGCACATTGAGTGGTAGCAGCACACCAGAGAAGGCTCTGCTGAAACAAGACGCCTGGTGTATAAGAATAGATGGTTAATTTGTTCAGTTATCATGTATATCCGAGTCTGTGGGAGAAATCCAATGCTGTCAACACACTTTAGGACCCTTCCACTGACAGCTTCCAACAAAATCCATCAAACAGGAGATCCCTTCCCTGAAATTACTGAAGCCGTTTGTGTATTTTTGGGGGTTTTTTTGTTCTTAAGTAAAAAAAAAAAAAAATTGTTTTTCACCTGGCAACCCTCCCCCCCGAAAAGCCAAACGTGTTCAGTGTTTTCATGATTGCACCATCATGAAGTGATGACCACGTTAGCTGGGACACATGCAGCTCTTGAAGTCTCCCGATCCCTCCGAGTGAGGCGCCGTCCGACCTTGGAATCAACTCGTGGACATGATTGGCAACCGTCTCAAGTGTTTCCACTTGGGAATAATCCGTCTTATGTGAAATGATGGACCTTACTTTTTTTTTTGTTTTTAAATGGGCTCGTAAACCTTCTCAACCTGAGGGGCAGCATCTATCACGTCTAAGACCCCAACAAGCCGAGCGCTGATGATCAGCCCTCACTTCCTCTTCATTCCCATAGAAGCAGAAAGGATGTTGGCGTTTTTCATACGCTGCTTCTACTTTTAAATCTGTGAGCTTTTTTAAATTCAATAAAATGGCGCAGTTTATTGTATCACATGTCATTCCATCTCAGGCTGTAACATAATTTTAAGATCTATGAGAACCAGATTTTTGTGTTAATTATATTTTGATTTGAGAAATCGTAGAACTGAAACAAGACTTATTTTCCATGCTTGGCTGTGACTGCATCAGCTTTGTTTTCTCTCAGTTTCATCATTCCATCTGTTGGAAAGTTTCAGTCTCTGTCACTTCAGGCTGCATGTGTGATGACACACTAATGAGACACGGCCAAATGTGACAACCACCTTTTGTTTCTTTTAAAGCACAGACATGCTCCAAACCACGACCACATGCATAACCATCAGAATCAGCGACTCGTCGTCATTGTGCACACGTGGCAGTACAATGGATATCGAACTTCATACCAATGAATAAATGCACATACAATCACAAAACAGCTCTCATAATATGCATGAGATGCAGCAAGTGTAAAATAAAAAAAAGGTGCCAGTCAGTAACAGCTTCTTCTGTTGAAAAGGAAACAAAAGTCACCTCTACAAACTGTTAGAGCGTACACCAAGTCAAGGAGGGACAGTGAACGGCTCTGGTTGTCTTGTAGGACTTTCCAGGGAAATGACTTCTGGCACGAAGATGGATGGTTGCATTTCCCCCAGAAGAAACAGCCGCTGGTTTGGAGGAAATGGGAGCGTAACTGGGCTGCTACAAGCGGTGATTGACGCTGTGGCTGAACAGGCAAAGAAATGTCTTCGCCAACTGAAACAAAAACTTCTCAAATTGGAAATCCAAGTGAAAAGATCATTACGGCGCTGCCCACACTGTCCGAGTGAAAGCCAGTCTCTGTGAAATGAAGCACAAGACGGCACCACGAAATAAGCTGAAAATCTGACGCCATTAACAATTAAACAAACCGCGCCGATGCGGGACTGCTCGTAGTGAACCTGTCAAACCAGAGTCGGAGGATATTGATAAACGTAAAAGGCACTCGTAAAGAAGGCGTCACAGTAAAGACCACTGCCCGAAACTAGTCGGAGAGCGAGAACTGGTTAACTGGTTAGTTCTGGTTACCCCAGTACTGCTAAGCTCCCTGACTAATAGCAGTGCTACTGCTACTGGTCCACTAATGTGGTGTTCGTTTGTTTACACCGTGCCCGTCACTAATCAGGACCAAAGGAAACTCCAAACAGAAGCTAAGCCGACAACAAAACGACTAAAGGCTGAGAGCTTGAACGCAACGCGTCTGCAGGCCTCATCGCAGGACTCAGAGGAGTTTTAGGCGTTTCTCATCTGTTTTTGAGCTCTGATGGGGCGAGTAAAATGCTGATCATCATATACTGCAAGTCGAGAACAGCTGCAGTCTCATTTATTCTGGCAGATCTGCAGACCCTCAGCCCGTGTGTGAACACCGCGCGGCAGCCGCCACGACTGCAGGTAGCTGGTCATCCGTACCGCTTAGATTAATGCTACAATTATCGTCACTTGTGCCTGAAATACTTAGTTGTACTTGACAGGCTCAGGTCTGCTTGTGTACTACAGAAAAGACCTACATGCACCTCTATTTTCACAAAAAAACAAACAACAAAAATATACACAAACACTTCAGCACAAGACGATGTGCTGAACATTGAAATGCTTTCAACAACTCACATAAAAGGCGTCAGTCTCTATGAACAGACAAGAGCAAAGTATAGTGAGCAACAGTCGCTGCAGATCTGAGTTCAGTAGTTGAAAAACAAAAAGTCGTGAGTCACTGGAAATTTCAAACCACAAGTTTGGACATATTTACACGCAACATTTTGAGCCTCGTCATAACCTGCCACAATTTCTTTTAGCTTTGTATTGTTCTGTGTTAAATTTAGTGAAGGGCAGGTCCTATTAAACATTTATTCCTTGTACCAGATCTTCCTCTTCTTCTCTTTTTTTTTTTGTTGTTCAGTCTGGGCACCAACATCGATTTGCATTCCTAAAAACAGCTGAATGGAACAACGGTGACTAAACTTCTTGTGGCAATGAACCCTCACAAAGAACGCAGCCACACACCGGCTGGCTCTTCGTACCGGGCGCAGACTGAAGGAGTCATTTGCTGACCACGCCAGCGTCCGGATAAATATTCCAGTTAGGCTTGCAAGGAGATGGAACAGTGCTCGAAAAGTTAAAGTTTGGAAACTTTCCAGTTTGAAATCAAATGGTGTATGCTGAATAGTTCTGTAGAATAAGATCAGGAAAAATAAAAATACACATTTTACTTATAGTCTCTTTATTTTATATTAAAATTAAACTATAACCTACATTCTTCTATGACAAAAGAAAACTGGTAAGCAAGAGACAGGAAAAAAAGAAAAAAAGAAATTGTGTTGTTTTGCCCTACACGGTGGGAAAGTAGTCTGATGTCTCTAAAGTCTCGTGCACTTTGTCCATGCTACTGGGTGTGAGGCGGTTCAACATAAGCAGGGTTCTGAGGGTTGTTGGCGTGCTGTTGAAAGGGAGTTCTGGAGAATCTTGGTGGTTTGTCATTAGATAATCCTTTAAAACGATGAAAACCCTTCCACATGCAAGGCCATGCTAGTCACTTGATCACTTGAAATGTGCATGAAAAATAACGAGGCTTCATACATAGATGATTCATTTTCTTTCAAAACAGATCCTTTTGTTGTTCATGCCACTTGCAAGCTGCCCTGCGGGTAGCATGCAGAGCATCCATGTCGCACAAATTAAATGTGTGCGTGTCAGACGCTGCATAAAAGGATAAATATTCTGTACTCCAACTATAAGGACAACAAATGTACAAGTATTACTCAGACTGCAGCAGTTTCAGTGCAAAACCACGACGCACCGTTAAACCTTAATGCATTTCTTGCATGTAACAAACAAAAAAACCTTGAACGTTATATGCAAGTATAGTCATTAATAATAATAATAATAATAAAACATTTTTATTGGCATCTTCTGTCAAGGTCTAAGTTATATATATATATATATATATGTATATGTATAAGGTCAAGGTCACTTCAAGTTGAAATATTAAAAACAGGTTTAATACTTCAGGATTCTTTCATGGGACATTACCACCTCTGAGAAGACAATCAGCTGATTTTGGATGTGAATGTGATATAGTCCCCTCTGATTGCTGGACACCTCCCCCTGGACTCCACGAAGCACATTATCAAAGCGCTGCGCGGGGCTGCTGCGCTGCTTGTGGCCGTGGCGGATTAGCACGCCAAGCCCGAAGTCTCTGTTCGACAAGGGGTTAACGTTTATGAAGAACAGCTCTGCAAAGCCACAAGAAGACAGCCAGTCTGGATGAGCGGACCAAAGCCTGTAACGGGTCCAGTTTGTGGTCCCTCGCCTCCTCCTTCCTCTTGCCTGCAGCCTTTCACTGAACTCTAAGGTTTACCTCCCGAAATTTACACGCTCATCAACATGGCTGTAATTTCCAGTGCTGGACTAACCACACTGGGACCACAGGAGGGATACGACTGCACGCCTGTTTTTGGAATCAAACCTAATTACAAGTCTGCCAAGGATTCACATTGGGCCAGTGTGAAGAAAGGCCGTCAGCACTGCATTCACCCAACTTCCAGCAAGCTGCACAAATAAAAGGTAAAATAGATGCAACAAAATTGACACCATCGATTACATCTGTGCCACAGGCAATTTATAAAACTTTAAAACCATGCAGGGTCTAATACCTGGAAGAATCAGAGCATTGACTGAGGAAAAATTATGAGCAAAAACATTTCTTCGAAACAGTAAGAAGTTGTTTGTTCTGTTTCTTCTATTGTGTGTGTGTGTGTGTGTGGGGGGGGGCACTTGTCATGCTGCAGAAGGGACAAGCCAGGTCTGCTTGACGTGCTTAACCTCTGCATTCTGAATGCTTCGTGAAACATGTTTACGTGATTTCTTAATGCTTTGGCCAAACGGGGTCAGACCTGAGGCCAAGCTCTGGTGGTCTCAGCAGATAGCCTGGCCTGGCTTGTGCTGCGTCTGTCCAGCATTATGGATGGCAGGGAGTCTGTAGGGCTGACAGGTAATAATTCACTCCCCAGGGGTCCCACACCCTTCACTGGTTACAATTCAACCAGCCAGGAATGAGTGGGGGCACAGGGAGAAAGAGCCTTGGAGCTCACATCCTCATAACCCCCACCCACCCACCTTCCATCATGCCCTTCAAGAAGCAAGACTCTGGCTGCCTCCACAGTTGCCACGGGAAACCAGCCATTATCAAAATGAAATATGAGGTGCCACAGGCCGCTGCCGCTCTCAGGTGCAGGGCCAAACAAAGTCCCGTACGTCGCAGGCGAGGAGGGGAGATTAACTGTTGCTTCCTGAGGCATGGTGCTGCACATGCACGTTCGTTAGACATCAGCAGTTGAAAGTGTGCTTGAAATCTCAAACACTTCAGACAAATCAGTGCTGTCAAGGTGGCACAACAATAGCCCAAGATATATCAAGTGCCATAAAGTTGTACTGAGTTCCCAATGACGGGAAATGAGCATGACACAGCAATTCAGCAACTTTAAACGCACCTCGGCATTTAATTTAAAGTATCTTCATTTGTTCCACTGAAATTCCACTTTTTTTCCTCCTCGACAATCCAAGCTGCAAAATAACCCTGTGTGTATGGACTTTATACATAACTATGTTCAGATATTGAGCACTTTATCTTGATGATGAAAATGGAAATAGGCAAGCTGAATGTCCCCTAAGGGCCACAGCCCTCAGCCTCTGGTTAGAAACCTATTTCAACCATCATTACCCTGAGGACCATTAGGAGGATGCCATCTGCACACGCGGGGCCCCTTCCATCGGGCCCCCTTGTCATTTCAAACTAAAAGCAAATGGCAAAATGGAAATAGGAAATAAAATTACACACTGGGCTAAATGCACCATTAACCACGCTAACAAAGCGACAGACCTATCGGGGCATGAGAGTGAGAGCAGGACGAAAAGAACCGTTTTCAGCAGTGATGACAAATTAATGCATTCTCGATGTTTTGCTCTGCCTCACATTTATGACTGTAACTCAGCCGTCAGCAGAATGACTTTCCTAATGGTTATGAGTAAAACCGAGGAAGAGCTGGTTGATTCGGAGCGTGGGCAACCACCACAAAAGGAGGGCCGAATGCAGATTTGTATGCACTATTCATGGCAGTGCGAGTACAGACAAGAATCAGGCTACACAGGAGCATCCCACTTGTCCTGCATGGACGCAGCACCTACCCTTGTCAGCAACCCAGTTACATGTCAAACTGAATCACCTGAAACCCCTCTGCAATATCCTCTGAGCAGCAAAGAGTGCCAAGTCACTGTACAACTGCGGTAAGAAACCACAAGCCATTAGTACCCCCCCCCCCCCCCCCCCCCTCCTATGATATCACTGCAGCAGCTGAGAGGAGCAGAGACAAAGCAAAACCAAAGAAAGTCACAAGATCTGACCACACTGTCTCCACTTAAACATCTGACTGTTTGGACCACAGAGTGCATGATGCTTCGCTCTAAACAAAACAAGAAGTGCATTCTGAATCTGTAAATACGTCTGTTCATCCAGGGCCAAGCTGGACATACATTTTCTCAAAGGCCTGCAAAACTGTTGCAAGTTTGTGGTTAAATAGGAGCAAAAAGAAAACAGGGTCCGGGGGGCTTGTGGTTAGGCAAGAGGGCACATGAGCATGAGTTTGCAAGAGGCCAAAAAAAAAAATAAAAAAAACACAGAAACTAGTGGTGTAGTCTTGTCTCCGTTTGTGCATTGGCGAGATTTATTTACTGTTGAAATTTTCGTAGCCTCAACTGAAACTGAACACCCGCTGAGGGAGACGAGGGAGCTAATGCACAACAGGCTGAGACAAATCATAGACCCATATTTCTACAGAGAAAGGGGCTCAAGAGCAGCTCGGAGCATCCATTTCAACATAAATAACCACCAGCGGCTCTCCAGCAGGAATCTTCGGGGAGAAAAAACAGGTTTCAAATCTCTGCGCACGGCAGCGTGAACCAATGCAGGCGGCCGTGAAACTCTGCGTACAGAAGCACAAACCTGTTAGAACAATGAGCTCATCTTTTCTTTCTGCCATTTTCTGTCTCAGAGTTTGGCTCTAAGACAAAGATGCATTTTAAGTAGACATGATTTAGGAGGCAAAAGGCAAATCAAGGTGGGAGGAAAATGTTCAGTGTGACAGAAGTCACGCAATTATTGTTTTATATTAGATGTATTTGTCTCATCTGCTTGTGACAACTGTTTGCTGCATTTTTCACAAGAATACATCTAATGTAAATAAGTTTAATGGATTATTAAAAAAAAAAAAAAGCATCTAAAACCAATCAATGTTGGCAAATCGCCACTCAACGCTGGTCCGTTTTAAGTTGGGGGGAAATAACGACGTCCGATGTAATTAAGCATTAACTACTGACTCCAAATACATATCGTAAAACATCGTTCGTTAAAACAAAGTGGGAAATCAGCTGGTAGCTTTTAATTTCTGCTTTTTATGCACAGTGTCTCAGTCTCAAACACAACCGTGGCAATGGAAAAGCAGGGGTTTCTCTGGAGCCAAGATACAACTTGGCGAGAGTTCCGCATCCATTTAACTCATTAAACGTGTCACCCGTGTTTTTAAGCGAACAGCAGCTTTGACGCGCTGAAGAAATCTCTCCAGTGTGTCAAAGTTACGGCGTCAGACGTGTGATGAGCAAAGTGAACCCAGCTGCGACGGCGCAGCTCCGTCTGCAACAAACAAACCAATCCTTCCTTACCTCGCTCTTTGCCTCCGCGCAACTTCCACTATGGAAAATACACTTCGTTGTCTTTTTGGTGGGGTTTAATGTAGCGCAGACGAGTCACACAAAAAAGTGAAATGTGGAGTTGTTAGTTTCAGGCTTATTCCCAGGGCGCCAGCGGAGAGGAAGGGCGCCCGTCGCTGCCGTGACGGGACTGGAACCAGTCCGACTGAAAATCACAACACTTCGGCAGCCGCGAGGGCCACGCCCCCGCGCTGGAAATGGGCAGCTTTTTCAACCAATCATACAGTAAAAAGAGAATACACTTGCTTCCGATTGGCTAATGCTTTCAATATGCTCCACCTAACACGGCTCACTTTTCTTCCAGATGTTAAATGCCTGAACAATAAAGCCCCTGCAAATCCAGCTGACCAATCAGAGCGCAGGACGGGGATTTAAACACGCTCACAGATCGACTTTATCGAAGAAATCTGATCTTTTTAAACGACTATCAACCTGCACCAGGCACATTATTCTCTTATAAATCATTGTGTGTATACCACGTAAACGAATCAATGGTTCATCTGTAATTATTTTACATTTTTGGGCAAATTATAAGAAAAACTATACAAAATGAGAAGGTAATGCTTTGAAAATGTAAAAGCAAAAACAAACAAAACATGTATTCAAAATACAACAATGTACACAAATATCAAATACTTAAAATGAGACATTTTGCCATTTCATTTTTTTAACCTCATTTTAAATTTGGTGGCAGCAACACATCTCAAAACGATATAAAATTAGGGAACATGTGCTACAACAATTTAAAAAAAGCATCTGATCATATTCCAATAAATTGTTAACAGGGAGGTAAAAATGGGCAGAGGTCCACTAACGGTTGAAAAACTGAATTACCAAATTAAGAAATTACTTTAGGAGAATGTTCGTAGGCAGCACGGTGGCTTAGTGGTCAGCACGGTTGCCTCACAGCAAGAAGGTTCGATTCTCGGCCCTGGGTCTTTCTGTGTGGAGTTTACATGCAGCCATCCAAAAACATGCAGGGTAAGTTAAATGATCATTCTAAATTGCCCGTAGGTGTGAATGTGAGTGCGCATGTTTGTCTGTCTTGTATGTGGCCCTGCGATGGACTGGCGCCCTGTCCAGGTGGACCCCTGCCTTCCGCCTACAATGAGTCAGGATAGGCTCGTACAAACCCCCGTGACCCGGAGACGGAGTAAGCGGGAATAGATAATGGATGGATGAATGTTCTCAAACATAAAGTTTCATATTTCATCACATGTTATTCATAATATTATGAAAAGAATGTGAAGAACAATGCCTGGGACAAAGCGGATAATTAGTACTGGATGCCAATGATTTTCAGGCCCTTGCGGTGGCTTCCTTCCTGTTTGCCACACAATTAAGTCGCATACTTTGAAACTTTGCTGCCTTTATGTGCAATTTCATTGGCGAGCACTTACTATGTAGCCACAATTTGATTAGCTGATGTTCACAATTAAGTAGAAAAACTGTTATTTCAATAGAAGCCATGCTCCCTCCATGATGCACAGAACCCACAATTCAGTGCACCAATGCCTGACATCACCTCATTCAAATTGAATGCATAGCAACGCTCAGGATGATTTTTGAGCTTATATGTGAGCCCACGGTTAGGCTGCACTGCTTTGAAAGCCGATATCATTCTGTAGTGGAAATTGTTCTATGGTGTTAGGAACACTTTTACAAATTGCTGTTTAGGTTTGCACAACTTAGAAGGTGTCATCTTCTCTGGACCAAAGTTGAATCTGAGGTAAATTCTTTTTGGAAACCACTGGAGCCACATCCTCCAGATTACAGACGAGAGGAACGAAAAGCTTCTTCGACGAACTCAGTTTAGCAGTCTGCATCTTTGATGGTGTGGGGTGAATTAACATTGATGGAATGGGTAGTTTGCACATCTGGACATAAAACATCAATGCTGAAATGTATGTTGAGGCTTTAGAGCAGCATATGCTCCCATGTGATAATGGCTGTTTCAGAGAGAACCTTCCATCTTTCAGATGGACGTTGCTAAACTCAATACTGCATCCATTGCAAAGACTTGGTGCTGAGTTCACCATCCAGACACTTTACAAGTTTAAAACATTTGTGGTGCATTTTGAACTAAAAAACAAGGGAGACCCAAGACTGTTGAGCAGCTCAAAATCAGAATGCTACTCACTTGTACTCTGAATGTCCTTCAAAAAGCAAGGATTAAGTGCCCTGACAAGGTTTAATGGGTCGTTGTTGATGAAAGTAATTCACTGCCAGAAACACTACTATGACACCTGTGCATGATGCAAGATGGCCGCGCACAAACATTTGGTCTGACTGCATCTGTGTTTGACGATAATCTAATAGATGGCTATGATCTCCCTGACTCATTCATTCTAAGCCTTCATCTAATGCATTTCCATTTCAGTCAATCTCTCTTGTCAAAACACTCCTTAGTTATCCACAGAACAACAGTTCAAGCCGCCTCCGCAATAATTATGATGCATATACCACCACGATCATAGTCAGATAAATGAGGAGGTCTCCTGTCAGGTCAGGCTTGTTCATTGCATTTCTTTTTGGCCTCAAGCAGCAAAAAAGAAAAAAAAATCTCGTGTTCTGAGTTAGCTCTTAGTCAACACCAGTACATCTACTCTGGTCCTTTCTTTTGGCAGCACGATGATGCCTTTTGTGCTGAAGCACTTTTGAGTGGAGGGAGGGGACTCAAACACAGAGGGTAATCATTTGTATGGATTTGATAAATCTTTTCCAGCCTCAGCTCACCACAACAATCTTCAGAGGTTTATGTGGTAAACAGACTCGATAAAGTGCCAAGATGTTCTCCTTTTGATTTCCATGACTTTAGAGATTATTTTTCATTCTCAGGTTAAAACTTAGATGCAAATATGTTTATAGCTTGGGGCTGTGTGGCTCTCTCAACTCTGATCATGCTGAGTAAATGCAAAGCAGCACAGATAAAATGATCACTGAACTGAATTTTAAGAGTTCAGCTTTGAAAAAACAGAAATTTGAAGGAAACTTGTGCCATTGTTCATCTCCACTGTCAAATGGGTAATTATTTTGTAATATTATTTTATAAGCGGCACATCTGCTTTATTTTGTGACGTTTACTAAACAAAAGGGATTGAACCTCTTGTCTCTTGCCCTTGTATCTCACAAAACCACACTTCAAAGAAAAACAATAGGAGTGTTGAGAAATTTGTAGACAATAATTGCTTTGAAAAGGGCAGCAGTGCTGTTGGCTGTCATCGTCATTCACCAAGGTGCTTACGTCTTTCCATAGGAACATAGTGTTATTAGTGTCCGTACACTAAACCTGCATCATACTGGCACTAATAACACTAAATGCGCAACTAACAGTGAAACACATTTGAAGAACTTACTAGTGAAATTGGCACTTATTTTGCAAAACAGATGTATAATTAAATAAACTTTTTTCTTTTTGTATATGACACCACTATATTGGGTGTTTTTTTTTTGTTTTTTTTTACATTATTACTGACCGTTTTTATCCTGCATATGACATTGTTGTTTTGCACTCCTTATTTTACAGTCCCTTGTAATCAGTTCAATTAAAACCTTTACACATTTTCTTTAAGTTAATTTTTGAAGTTTACCATTTGTACACTGAAAGCAAGTTAACCAAAGGCAACTCTTTGTTGGTGTATGTAAACCTGGCCAATAAGGTTTATTCTGGTTGTGATTTGTAGTCTTGTAGAGAGAAACAAGAAGGAAGTTGCTACAGTAAACAAAGAGGTTTAGGCAAATCACCCTATGAAACATGACATACAATAATAGTGAGTATTCTACTCTCTTTCTAAGTTTTCTTTTTTTTAATTAAAGCTACTCTGTGTAGCAATATCACCTCTGACCATACGAGAACATATATATCTGCTGCAATGACAAAAGAAACTGACAATGCTGTTTTAATGAAAGAATACAGTCCAGCGTGTCTTGTATTACCACTTTGCCCCATTAGAGATGCACTTCGCTGTATGTAGACCTCAGGGCTGACCAAGTGCCAACATTCCAACTTCCAGGTCAAAACATGCAGGGAACTATGAAAAATTGCAGTTCATCAACTGGCCACTGGGGGCTGGCTGCAAAAGTGAGTCAGTCTCCACTGACCCCAAGATAAAATGTCCAATTATCAGCAGAAATACACGTGTTTACAGCCTGGTTTTAAATAGAAACATTTGTCGCCTCCATAGTTAAATTTCACATGCATGGCAACTGCACAGAGAGGTAAATCTTTTTGTATTATATCAAGTAAAATTATATAAAGCAACACATTTTTGTATGGATTAGGGCCGGAGTTTGGATTAACTGCCAGCTCAGCCAATGTCCAGCTATCATAACTATTGATACTTAGTGATTAGAACCCTATCTGAGCATAGCTTCTGAACAGTGAATGAAAACCTAACTGCTTATTCACATTTTAAGATAAATGCTGTGGCTTTTCCAAAAAGGGTCATGGAACAAACTTTAGCAAAGTGCAGGCAGCGTGTGCTAGCCAAGTATTGACTGAATACAGCAGTTATTTATGATTTAACCACTGAACCAACATTTGAAAAGAGAGGTCCAAACGTTCACTGGCAGTTCCCCAGTTGGATTAGCTGAAGGAGATGGGAGACATGGTGGATCCTTTCAGGACCGAGTGGAAGCCGCTGGGACCAGCAGTCAACCAGGCTGCCACTGGTTTTATCCAACTACAACAGATCTAGCCCTGTTAGCAGCAGGTCAGGTGACCACGGGTCCGAACTGAGGCCTGCTTGTCCTTGTTTCGGCTCTGGCAGCATTCATTTTTGATATTGTTTTGGTAGTGATACTTGATACTTTGGATGTTTTACACATTTTAATAGCTCTTTAAAACTAATTCATTTATAAAACAGTCAATAAATGTGTGTTACGTACTGTTCAACTAAAATGCTACAGATGCATTCACTGGACAAACCCCTGAAATGCTTGCATCAATATTATTGCACCTCTTCGCACAGGCCCTGTAGCCCAAATAGCGAATGTTTTAACAAATACAAGATGTTCTTGTGACCACAAATGCATTTAAACCTCCTTCTGCAACCTATTTGAGTCAGGACTGACAATCATGCAGAACATCAGCAAATGCCTGTACTGATACCATACAAGCACAATGGTTGAATTCAGACAACCTGTTCTAGATTCTGCACAAACAACTTGAAGACTTCACCTTAAACCCCAATAAAAGAAACATGCAGAAGCTATATTCTTATGTTTAGCTCTAAGGGTCTCTGAGCAAGCAGACTCACCAAAAGCTGTAGAACAGAGAATTAATATATGTTGACTATTAATGCTGCATAATGCTATAATTTTTCCATAAAGATTTGGTGTATCACCTGCTCAAAGGGCTGCCTGTAAACATCATGGAATATTTGTGTTTATCTGTGGGTTGGATCATTAATACAGGCAGATGTATTTGTGATATTCCAGTGAGATAGTGGTATAAGAGCAGACCTGAACTGATGTTCTTTAAAAGGTATTGATACACTGAATGGAGAATTGTTTGTGGTGTTCCCCAGGGGTCAGTATTGGGACCTAAACTCTTTATTTTATATATAAATGACATATATAGTCTGAAAAGTATTACAATTTATTTTGCTTGCTGATGATACAAATATTTTTTTGTATGGGGGAGAATTTATGACAGCGTATGAAGGAGGAACAATGATTTAAAAATTGTGATAGAGGGTGTACATATAGACAGAGTTAATGCAATTAAGTTTCTGGTTCGACTGACACCCAGTCACATGGACCTCCTGTATCACTATTATTGCTCCTGAACCTGTTTGGCTCGAGTCACTCTAATCACGGAGTAAGGATCCCAGGATGCTGGTGTGGGTGTGGGCACCTTTTAATCCTCATAGTAATCTCCATTTTGGGGCAATCACGGTGGCCCTTGGTCTCCTTGATGTCCTTACATCATGCTTTCCTCCCCCACTGCCCCCTCTCTGCTAGGGGCTCAGGAATCAGATGTGCGGATTCATTCTCCAAATTGAAGTAAGATGCTAAAAATATCCATCTGTCTATTTACTACTCCTTATCCCAGACCAAGTCACAGGGGCAAATACTCAAGCAGAGATCTCCAGACTTCTTTTAAACTTTTCTACCTCTTCTACTTATAAAGGGGCTAGAAATCTCTCTAACAAGCACCTAGTCTGCCCCGAAGCGTCCTTATAATGTGATGTCCCAACGTCCCTTCTCTGGGAGGTGCATGAGATGCAAAGCAGGTATCCAGTCCAGTGCCTAAAGCAAATGGCTTCTTTTGGTGCCAGGGAGGAGGGACTGAATCCCTCTTTAGAGAACTGAACTCTTCACCTTATTCTTCAAGGTAATGTGAACAAGCTCATTTCAGAAGCCTGTACTTGTCATCTCATTTTTCTGGTCATGATGGACTGGTAATGAAACTTCATGAGCATGGGTGAGGGTTAAAATGAGAACTAGATGGTAAACTGATAGCTTTGCTTTTCAGGTCAAGTTTCTCCTCATCATAACAGATTAATAATAATTTGCATTTTTGTTGCTATGGATGCTGCCCCAATCCATCTTTCAATCTGCTGCTATGTACTATAACCAGTGATAAACAAGATCCCGAGATATTTGAACTCCTCCAGCAGAGTATGCAATTAATTCATGGCCCAAAGTAGGCAATCCACCCTTTTCCAACTGAAGACCATGGACTCACATTTGGAGGTTCTGGGTATCATCTTAGCTATGACTCAACTGCAAAGCACCTACGTTACTACTGGAGGTCTCTGCTCAAACACAAAACCAACAGGGTCACGTTATCTTTAAACAGCAACAATGCCATCCTAAGATAACTGGTCTAGAAAGCCTCCAACCCCTTGTTCAACATGAAAATTCTGTTCATAAAAGTTATAAATGAAATTGCTGACAAAGAGCGACCTTTGCACCACCCACCAGAAATGGGTTTGAATCACACCGGCAAGTCATTGCCCAGGATACAGAGGAGCCATATAGCTGATCCTTATGTCTCCTCAAAGTCCACAAAATAGATGGTGACTGCTTTGGCAAAGTTCCAGGCACCCTCTAATATCTTTATGAGGACAAGGGAATGGTGTTCCAGCGTTCCATATCTCAAATGTGGGTTGCAGAAACCTTGTTAAATAAAATATGGATACTGGTTGTTTGATGATGAAGCTTGTATGATAAGACAAATGGAGAAATGAAACATCTTCAAAGGCAAACATGGTCCATCATTCCTCTTCATCATCTAAAGTCTCCTATGAAGCTAAACCTCTTATGTAGGCTTCTGCTATTTTGAATTTCTAATATCTACATTTTATTATATTTTTTAACCTGCATTATGCATTATTAGTCACTGTTTACCTGATGTTATTACTTTCACTAAAACGTAAAAAGGGGAGGTTTGCATCACAGCAGGGAGGTTCCTGGTTTGACTCCTAGCAGGGATCTTTCTGTGCAGAGTTTGCATGTTGTAGTGGTATTCTGGCTTCCTCCCACAGCCCAAAGGCATTTATGGTAGGCTAATTGGTGCTTTTAAATGGTCTGTGAGTGGTTGTTTATCTTTGTGTGGCCCTTCAATGGACTGGTAACATGTCCAAATTTACCTCTGCCTCTCACTCCAAGAAAGCTAGGATAGGATTCCTTGAATAGGAACAAGTGGGAAGATAATGGATGGATGGATGGATGTCTATAATTATGACTCAATTAAGAGCATGGGTAATTTCAAAAAGTTTATGCTTTCTTGAAATTGTATCTATCCTCCCAGTAAACTTAAAAAAAATTGGAAATGATCAAAGATAAAAACGTGTTCAGAATTACTTCAAAAGATAATATTTTTGCACACTATCTGAAGATTGTTGATTAGATAATTTTAGCCCATATTTCATCTGAATTGGCAGTGTGAGTAAAAAACATGATTCATCTTGTAATAAAAGCCTAGATCTTTTCTGTTTGACCACCCCCTCGCAACCAACCAAGTTACACAGGCAGCCTGCTGTCACATGGAACACCACAGTAATACATCACTGCAGAAAGGAGATGTGCTGAAGTACTCGTGCCTGTGCATTACAACAGTAAACATTATTTATTTATTTATTTTTTACAATAATGCCTCCATTTGCTCTGATTAGAATGTCATAAAAGCCTTTTGTTGCAAACATCTTACACATCTTCATTTACGATGTATATCACATATGTATATCTCATGACTATTGCACATTTTACCATGAAATTGTTTGTAGTGTCAATGTGTCACAAGACCAAAAATCGTGATGTGTGTGTGTGTGTACTTGTGTTTATCACTTCATGGGGCCCACGGAGCCCACCAACAGTGAGGGGCCCAAAATGCCCCACACAACGGTCCTCAGGAGCGAAGACAGTGACAGTGAAGACAAACATCAACACCTGCGTGTGTAGAAGAGCTAAAATCTTACTTTGAATGTGGTCCTCATATGTCCACATATATCTTGAATGTAGTTCACATATATATTGGCTTTAATGTAGTTGTTTGACTTTAATTGCAGGTGAGAAAAGTAGAGTTTCCAGCTGCAGGAGTGAAGACTTCTACATCTCTGACGGAGGAGATTTCAAGGGACCAGGATGGCACTATACAGGTAACGTAGCTGTTTGTAGTCCCAATATGAACATTAAAACTGTTAAACTGTCACTCTACAACGGTTTTTAAAGCTGCAGTAGTTTGCAGTAAAGTGTGCAACCTGTTTCTGAATAGTCCAGTAACACTGACAGGTGTGTTTCCAGCTTTTTGTTTTGCTTTCATAAATCAGCCCAATGAATTTGAAATAAAACAATTTGATAAAAGTGTCCATGCTCAGATATAATTTAAGAGCTTTTAAAAATATGTTATCTTACTATTTATGAATTACAGCTATTTTAAAAGCACATTTTTTAATTTTAATGGGCTGAAAAGTATTTCCAGAAAAGTTTGGACAGGAAGCAGCAGCTCATGATCCACAGGCCCAGCATGGTTGGAGTTTTATTGTGATCCCTGTCCCGAGGTGGCAAGTTGTCAAACCTATGATGTGGTGTTTTTATGCCCCAAGGTAAAAAAAACTGTACTTAAACAATCTTGGACGCCAGAGGAAAGTGCTGCTGTCAACAAATATCTGAGGCAGTTCATAGTCATGAACCCAGTTCCAGGTAAGGAGGACGGTGAGCGCTGCATCGCTGCAGAGCCCGACGAGAACCTGAGGCTGCAAAGAAGTTAAGAACTATATTAAAAACAGAATCACTGCCATTGGACAACAACTGCAGTGAACACGGTTCTGACAAGGAATCAAAGTGAATGACTGTATTTTATTTGTTGTTTTTTTTGTTCTGCACATTAGTAGCCATAACTTTTTTCCCTTTGTTTTGTTTGACAGCCCACTCTCTCTCCACTATTTTGGAGGTGAAAATACACTAGACTTTTTTGGACTGTGTCTCAATATCTTACACATCACTTAGTGTTTATAATTAACATTTAGGAGTTATTAACACAGATAACAGGACAAGCTTTCAAAAGCAAAGAAACTGCAACCAGTCCCATGTTGTAAAAAAATAAAATAAAATAATAAATACAAAAAAATAAAATAAAATTAGGTAAACATAAAATATTTTTTCATGTTTGATAATAAAGTCCAGAGTAGATGACCAAAAATCCAGAAAAAATATTTTTACATGTTTATCTTGTAGACTGACCCACAATATAAATGCATGTGCAAAGCCAGTTGTTTGTTTACTGTATAAAATAAAAACTCTTAATTTAAATTCCATCAAATGTCTTTATTTCATGAAAAAATGAACATGTCAGCAGATTTTCACTGTGATTGTACAAAATCAATTAAAATGTCATTGATTGTTAGGTCAAACATTTTTTTGGCTAAAAAAAAGTAAAGATAAAAAATGTGGGAGAAACTCGGAGCCCCCGGAGAAAACCCACTCAACGCAGAGGCCACGTTCAGCAGCAGTCGGTACATCCAAACCTTTAACTGCCACTGTTTGTGAAAACTAAACCTCTGCGCTGCCCTTTGACCGGTTACAGTTCGCTGTTCTTATTCCTGATCTTGTATTTGTCGCTTGTGTTTATATTGGCGTTTATGTTGGGCTGTGATCCATTTCTTAAATTGCCTCCACAGAGAAGGTTGTATAATTGTTGGGGGTTCCCATCAGGAAAGGCCTCCTCCGACTGTAGGACCTCCGACTGTAGGACCAATGGTCTCCGAGTGGTTTGGAATCACATCAATCACTAATATTTTACCATTCTTCCTTGGACGCTTCTGTGGTGGTGTTTTCTTTTTTCTTTGTTGAACGACGTCTTCTGGTTTGGAGACGATTTCTGCATCAACAGTGGCCACCAGATCAGAAACCAGATCTGGTTCGGACTCCTCCGTTTCTGCAACCGGGTCCTTGTGAATCATCTGTGCCTCCGGTTTCTCATTCCTTTCATTAGCTAGAAGACAACTATTGTCATGCAGCCTGTTTTTCATCATCTGCTACTGATTTCTCAGATAGTAAATATCCTCATCCTTCTCTGATGGTTGAAAGTTGTCCTGGTTTGCATCTCTATTTCAAAGACTAAGTGGTGGAGCTTGTGGGACCTCACCCCATCTTGTGTCCTCCCGTTGTTCTGTTCAATTTCATTTTCAAAATCATTATCTTCCACCATGTCACCCCAAAGAAGTTTAGGTGGAGACGGTTCAGTTAAATTCCCCTCATGTGGTTGAGGGGCCTCTTCAGTAATCTCACACTGGTTGCTGTTGATTAAAGGGATTTCTTCTTCTTTCTTCCTGCATCTATTATTCTTCTTATTTTTTTCCTTCAAAGAGCAGCTCAGAGGTACAGTCTGGTTCTGAAGTCTTTGTTTTTGTGATCGGTTTGTCTGAATTTTCATGAATCGTGGTCTGAATAAAGTCACGTGATTCCAAAACTTCACTGAGGACATCAAGCTGATGGCTTGAGAAGTCATTTGGTTTGGAGACGTTTTCAGAAACCAAATCATCAGTTTGAGTGGAGAAGTCGATTTTTACAACAGTCATTAGTTGTTGAGCTTTTTCTGTGGCAGAGAACTCCTGTAAATCAGCACTCGGCTGCGATACCTGGACGTTGAGCTCTGCCACCTTCAAACCAAGACTTTCTATCAACTTGTCCTTTCAGTTCAGAGGTGAGTTCAAAAATATTACTGTCCCTTTCTTGTAACTCCATTTTCAACTTATTCAGCTCATTAACTTTCAATACACTTTAGATTTGACCAAAAAAATGAAATATTTTTTTAAATTATACAATTATTTATTGTAAACAATAAATAATGATTACTTATGCGTGACTGTGTCTTGACGTTGAAGCAGAATAAGTGTGTGTGTGTGTGTGTGTATGTGTGTGTGTGTGTGTGCTTGTATCTGGAACCTTCTGCATTTTTACAAGATTGTCAGAATGAGTTCTGCATTATTTATCGCGTATAGATATAAAATAATTATTTCCTTAATTGTTTCTTTTCAAATGAAATATGCTTAAATCCAGAGCCAAAATTTTTGAATCATGTTGTGCTGTAGATGACAACACGGGTAGTTGAAGGCAGCACTTTCCCATAAAGAGTGAAAATAGATTGTACTAATGGCTCCTTTGTGCATCTGGTCTAAACGTCAGTTTTGATGCATTTATTGCTCACACTGAGAGTGGAGATGTGGAGGATGGAAACAGCTATTTGTTGTATTAGTGGTCAGCTGCGTGTATCTGTGTATGAGGGATCTTAATCCAATATTGGAAGTTGTAATCCCTTAGCGCCAGATGTTCAAAATTTAATCATAATCAGAACTATCTGTATGTGCAAATCCCTTGTTACACTGTTCAGGACTTGATAATTCATTCTGGTTTTGTGCCATTATCAAGAAACATTGGACTGGAGCACCCTAATCCACACACAATCTTTTAAAGATTACTAAATGTGAATTTCACTGCTCAAAATGGACAACACATGACACATTATAAACTACTGACTTGATGTACAGAACAAGCCAGAGCTGATTTCATGAAATCAACTCAGTGGTTTGACTGTTGCTACATTTAGAACATATTATTGCACAACATTTGTCCGTTATGCACACATTTATGACCCAGTAAAGAAAAGAATCAAGAGTTTCATTTTTCAGATGAACCAGTTTATGACATTATTTTTAGGTTTATGCAATGTTCTGAACTGTTAATGAAACGTCTGCACATAGTTTGGTGAAAGATTTACAGAAATAAAATGCAGCTGAAGCCAAAGGTGCATTTTGAAACTCACCTGTGAGCCCTTTGACTCCAGATACCCTTCAGATTTATAGCACAACTGTTCACAGCACAAATATAAATTTGAACATTTATGCTAAGTTTGAAATTTTACGCTGAGTAACTGAAGCATGTAATTGCTGTATGAAGGATGCATTACCGATCCGGAGGTGTAACTCCAGTGCAGACGCCAAACTGAACTCTCACTAGCGTTTCAGTCTTAAACAATACTTTACCCTCAAAGACCATTTTTATTTACATCTCTTTTATTAGTAAAATCTAAAATACTGTACAATGTTGCAAATTAAGTAATTTGTTGTATCTAAAAAATAAAAAGCCTTCAGTTTTCTTTTATACTGCCAGAGTCTTGGAGATGTAGATAAATGTTAGAGTTGGAAACTGTTATGTATGACAGCAATACACTTTATTTGGGTTCTTTTGTCTTGTTAAATTGAAAACCTTTGTAATAATGTTTATTTACTTGGCGCGTGTAATGGTTACGTTTTGGTTTGGATTTTGTTCACTGGTTTTTGGATTGTTATGTTTTGAGAGTAAATTTCACTTCGTTTTCTCTTTTTGAAATTGGTTCTTGTGTTTATTCCGTTTCGTTTTATTTGTCACGCGTGCGTCACGTCAAGTTTCTGTTTTTGATTAGCGCTCACCTGTTTCTTGTGAGTAGTTGTGTATTCCTTCAACTCTACACTACCTGGTTTTCTTATAGGCCTGCTTTCATGCCAAAACATTGCCTTCCACCCATTAGGCTCAGTTCTGCTCGTTTCCTCTGGGTTTGGTAATTTTAGAGTTCTGTTTTGTGGACGTTCTTTCTTCTGGTGTTCTTGGCCTACAGCACCTTTACTTTTATTCTGTCAGTAGGTTATTAAAGTTCATCCTTTGTTCTTTGTGCAGCTGCCTTCTGAGTGTTGCTGCACTTGGGTTCTCTTTGAACCATACACCGTGACACAGGGTCATCGCACAGATTACTGAATGTGCTTCATAGCGGTGGAGCTTCATCATCTGAGACAAAGATACTTCAACAGAGCAGACAGCTGCTGACACTTCGGTTTGAACTTTAGTCATATGGCTGCTTAATCACAATTCCACCAAAACAACAACATGTGATTAACATCCATGCCAGTAAAAGCATCACAAAGAACCTGCTGACTTTCACAACTAAGGCTTTTGATCACATGTTAGTATTTGACATGTTGGTTCCCAAAATTCAAAACAGAATATGGCCTAGGCTGCAAAATTCTGGAAATGTCCTTTAACACATATCCTGCAGCTTTATGTATCATTTTCACATACCTGGTATTAGTCTTTGGTAAACTAGGTATGATAGTGTTAAACGCCCCAAACAACAACTGCTATAGAGCGCTTCAGTAAATGTAACAAGCAACAGCCTTTAAGATTCTCTATGGCCCCTGTTTTTTACTATTTTTAATGAACAGGTATATAAAACAAATGTATGTGCTGTATTCATGAGTATTTTTTTTATCTTCACTGAAAGGAACAATGTCCGAATATCCCTTTTTCTGAAGTGCACCACCCTTTTTCCACTAGTTATACTGTGGTAGGATAATAGTATTCAAAAACTATACTGTACTAGCTTTTTCTGTATGGCATACTTTCACCAGAGGTTTTCCCCTCTTTTTTTATTCATCTATTTTAATTTACAGTAGACCTTAGGTTGACGAATTCCTGTGAAACCCTCAGCACAATGAACTTCACCTCTGACATTTGAATCTTGAGAATATGACTTTTAGGTCAACAAATGAAGTAAATCACAACACCTTTGTTAATACCTTAATAGAACGGTCATTCCACTATTAGAAAAACCCTGCAGTTGTAAGTAAGAAGAGCAAAGCCAAGGGAACATTCACAAGAAAAATGGGTGGATAGAAGTTAAAGGTTGATCCTAAATTTGCATTCATACCAGTTTCTTTTCCCGCGAAGTAAACATTTTGTAAAAGGTACAAGTGAATTAAACAAGTTATCCTCTGCCCTGTAAGTATTTCAGTTAATAGAGGTCTGCTGTATGTGGAGTCGAGCTCTGGAGCGTTCATTTATACACAAACCCAGGTACTTGTAAAGTAGCTGGAGGAGTTGTGGACCTGGTGAAGTTGGGGAAAGTCACTTGACTCAAAAGAGAAACTATACTTTGCAAGTACCTTTTGGATAGGCAAGGTGTTTTTTCTTTTTTTTTAAATTAGCGTGGTCAAAAAGCTTGTAGTTTGGAATCAGGAGTCAGGAGTCTGACTTATTCAGTGGTCGTTCCAGCCTTTCAGGTGTTGTCTCCGTTACAGTGATGGACCTAGTAGGACCCACTTGAGCCACAGACTTAGCCCTCCATATCACATGATGACAGTAGTGCACCACTTTCACTATTTGCCAATCACAAACAAAAAAGACGAGTAAGAATTAAAATGAGGAAAGACAAACTAAAATAATGAGAGAGAAAATGAGCTGGTTGCTGCATTTCTGTTTCCATACACTGGATACGAAGAAGGAACTTGAGTGAATGAGTGAAAACACTAACAGACACAGAATTACGATAACGAACCGTGGCATCTACGGGTCAGGCATACGTATACGTCCTCATTAATGTACATGTGTTACCATACTGTTCCCAAGCTCACCTCTTCCAGCTGTGCCAGAGATCATGAATCTTACTTGAGCGTGAAACAGAACACCCAGACTAGTGAAATGAACCAGACTTTAGGGGTCAAGTGAACCTCTGCAGGCTATGGAAATCCAAATGAGCCTGTCGCCCAAACAGTCAATCTTTGTCTTTAGGAAGCACTGTGAGCAAATGGGTTTGATGATATTTGCTACTTTGGAGTCTTTTCTTTCTGCCTTTGCACTGTTTAACATACTGACACCTATGACACTGATGCACCGAAGTCCGCAGTCTCACTTCTGGTCCTTTGAAGGTGGCCTGAACTTTAAATAAAGCTTTTCCTCTCATGCTGTAGAGTCATCTTTTTTATATTGTGCATATGTGAATGAGCAGGTCCATGCACATGGAGAGAAATGTGAGAAAATGACTGTAGTCACATTTCCATCTTCATTTTTGGTGCCCATGTTGAAATTGTACACAAGAAATGGCTGATGGTAATGAGGGGGAAAAACACCTTAATTTAAAACGAAAGACGTGAGGTGGTTTTTGCACATATGGGAACAATGAATGCAAATCAGCAGCACATTACTCACATAAACCGATCGCACAACTGTTCCCAGTGGAAAAAATAACATGGGGAAAACTGAGAGATGAAAGAATAATTACTATAAAAACAGCTGGAAAGAAATATTCAATATCTAGCTCCATTTTTCCATATTTAATTGTTCACTCACTGTTTCTGCATTTTGGCTTGGACTTAAAATGTGTTTTGTTAATTTCCTTTGTATTTTATACCATATTTATTGTATATTGTATTTACCTCCTTTCTTAACCATTTCCTGGTGAAACTTTAGGATTCCCAGAATTTAGTTTTTTCACATCATTGTAAAAGTAACAGGAAACAATCAAATTCAAAATATATTTTTGTTAAAATCTCTCTGGAGCAAAATTGTAAATCTGTGATCCAAGTCCTCACTAGAACAGAACTTTGCTTTACTGCAGTTATTTAAGATATTATTGCACTAAAACTGATAGTATCAGTATATATGGGATTTGTTGCAGCCTCTTAAAGATATGATCCATGAAACAAGTTAGTGTAAGCTCGTCATCATCGTCATCATCATCATTCCAAAATACAGTATGCTGCACATCCCATTTCCAGTGCCATCCTCACCCTTTTGTAGTTGATGAAGCATTAAAAGCACTGCCTGGAAGGCATCCTGAATATTATGAGCAATCATCATCTTCCAAACATCCACCTTGTGCAGTTTCCTTAAGTCTTTTGACAATTGTTGGCAGAGCTTCAATTTCATAAGACTGTAAAGGGGCAAGTTCAGGAAAAGAAGTCAATTCTGTATAAAGATCACAATCTTTTTTCTTTTCTTTTTTCACAATCTTTATTGTAGAAAAAGCAAGACACAAAATGCAAAAATGACAACATGAAAGGAGATGAAATAGGGGATAAGATGGGAAGCGAGTGGTGAATTTTGAAGGCGAGTGTTTCTCAACAGCACTTCAGAGAACTGTCATCTTGGCAGTCGAAGGGCCCAATTTACAGAAGAGAGGATTACACCGACAGATTATCGGAGCAGATTTACCGAGGCAGCCCTCCCAAACAGCATCATTACACATCTGAAAGAAACATGTTGCTAAAGAGGAGAGGATGGAAGAAAAGGAGCTGCTATCTTCACATTCCCTCCCTTATTCTGTTATGTTAACCCACCTGATAGTTTACAGGATTTTAGGGATTATCTTTTAGGGAAATGCTTAAGTTTACGTCTGCTTATAGATGATCTTTAACAAAAATCTATTACCTTTACACTTTGCACAAACGATCTTTTCAAACCACATGCATGCACATACACATACACGTCCCAATTCCAATAACTGTCGCAGTCTTTACTGGATGGGTGATTTTCAGTATTCAGGCCACATCATGCCATTCAGGATTTAAAATGGCGACATTTCATGGCAAAATCAATTAAATGCAATGGCACTGAGGATTTGTTTAAAGAGCACACTTAATCTGTGCAAATGCTCCATCCAGAGTTGAACTTCTGTGAACTTTAAAAAGCAAATTTGAGTCACTGGCCAGCAGTAAGAGGAAGTACTGTAGCAGGGGCTCGGTTTTAAACGATTAAAAGGCAGCTATCCAAGCTTTTTGTTGTGCTGATTCGTTCTCTAAACAAACGGATCTATGACGGGGAGGGACAGCTCATGGACACAAACGCTTAACTAAGCTGGTGAGCTAAGATGTCTCCAAAATTACCATTACATGAAAAATACAGCCAGGACTGATGTTTTAAAGGTTCTCTGCTTTCCTATTTGTATTAAAAATAAACCAGACTCTCTTCTTTTACTAAATAACAAAATGTGGGACAACAGCCTAACTTATGGGTAAGGTTATTATCCTACATTTCAGTGACCAGTGCTTGTGCATCTTTACTATTTAAGCTCAACATAAGTCAGTGGTGACTCATTTGAGACTTGCAGCATCCACCAGATGCTCAGTACAGATTGAAAAATAAGCCAGAATGTGCTGATCCAGGGACATGATGTGATCAAACTGCTACTTTAGTGGAATACTGATGCCAAAAACAGAGGAGAACATTTACTGACCACCCCAGTCACTCAAGAATAGTTGCTAATTTCAACAAATCCAGTCACTGTGACGCTTTGTAAGAAACATGAGTTTTAGACTGTACCTAAAGCCCAATAATCTTTTTGGGACCATAACCAAAGCCTATCTAACTTTTTATGCCTCAAGGAGACAAAAATAAAGTGAAAAATGTCTAATTTCACGTTCAATATGAAGTCACGCATCCTCTCCAGATATAGAGAGCTGTCACTGGAACAACTTCCTCCCAACCTGCCACCTTTTTAAAAAGCACCTTATGTGTCCGACAGAGATAACAGCTAAGATACCTTAACAAAACATCACTATTTAGGCCCCAAGACAGAAATTGATTTAGTTTTATCTCCACCTTTTGAAACTGTCTTCTATTAACTCCCTTCTCTGACTTTGCATCACACTGTCATCTGCAAATATAATCCAGATCAGCCTGTCAATCACTGCCAGTTAGCCCAGCCTCTGTGTAATAAATATCACACTATTAATTTTATAAATATAGTTATTTAAATCATTTTGGCCGAGTATACTGTCTACCTGACAAACAGATGCATTTTTAGACTGAAAAGTTGTGTGTCTGACGCAGTAAATAGCACCACAGGAGTGCTGCAGGGCACTGTACTCACACCACTCCTTTCCACTCCGTACACCTCAGACCTCCACTACAAGTCGGAGACCTGAGACTGAGTACAGAGAACTACTGAACTGTTTTGTGGCATGGTGTGGGAACAATCACCTCATCTTGATTGAGACCAAGGCAAAGGAGATGGTTGTGGATTTTGGGAAATTCAAGATTACTTTTTTTTTTTTTTTTTTTTTTTTTTTTTTTTTTTTTTTTTTTTTTTTTTTTTTTTTTTGCCCTTGTTTGCACATATATTTATGATTGATACCATGTTGGTATAACCGGAGTTGTATATATGCATTTTAATCTAGTAACCAAGGGTGTTTTGTATGTGTGGGTGTGTGCAAGTGTGCTACCTTCACCAGCCCTCATAACAGTCAAACTATATTTTTATTGATCCCTGGAGAAATCAAACAAGATAAAAGTAAAGGGAGAGTCAGAAAGAGGGATATAAATATTCTGCAGAGGAGGGCTAGAGTCACCGGGTGTGGAGGGTGAGGAGAGAGAGAGCAGGAGAGAGAGACGAGACAGTGGTGGTGCAGTCTGGTGTCTGTGTTGTAATATGCATCAAGAAGAGTTTATAATGTGTTGTTTAAAGAGTAAAAAGTGGACACAAGACAATCAGGTGTTATAAGCAAAAAAGAAAACAGAGAAAAGGGGGGAGGAGCTTTCTATTTACAATCACATCATTTGAGCGTTTGGGGGGGGTTGGAGGCAGTATTGAAAAGTCATATATATAATAGGCATAGAAGTATTTAAATAGTCATACATGTCCACATATATCAAAATAAAGTTATAAACATAGAAGATAGATAAATAATCCATACACACACACACACACACACACACACACACACACACACACACACACACACACACACACACACACACACACACACACACACACACACACACACACACACACACATATTCATACAATCAATGAAAATAAACCGTGGATTAATGTGTGGACATCTAAGAGTTTTGCTATGCATAGGTGTAAAATACATATGCACATGTACATGATTATACATACATACAAATATACATTGATACATGCTGTACAGGTGTGCCTAATTGAAGTACACACATATATATATATATATATATATACATACATACACACATACATACCTATATATATACATATATATATACGATATACGACAAGATTACATCAGATAGTTTTCCAATCATGGGAGAAGAAGTGGAGGAGTATAAATACCTCAACACTGATGTTGTTTATAAGAAACGGCAGAGCAAAGGACAGACTATACTTCTTCCTACATGTCTAAGGAATCATTTTCTAACATTGACACTACAAGGCTTTTACTACAACAAAAGAATCCAGCTCAAATTGTTGCTCTTCTTAGTGTTACAACAGCAACTTAAATACATTAACTTCAAGGGTTAATGTTATTGTGCTGTTATCAGGTTTTCCTTGTGAAAATGTGGCTGTTGTCTCTGAAGTCCATTTCTTGATTGCATGGTAGATCACTTGCACCAACAAGCTGTAGCTCATATCTCAGTCCTACCTTATACTGCTGTTGTATTACACCACCATCCGTGACTGTACATAGGTTTTCTTTCCAAGAGCGTCTCTCTATGGGGTTTTACAGTCTTTTTTTTTTTATTTTAAATTTTGAATAATTATAGTTCTTTTTTCTTTGTTTTTCTGTGGGTATTGTACTAATAGCAAATTGACAATTAAAAAAGGCTTTATGGTCATACTTGTATAATTAAGTATGACCTAGATAAGTCATAAGATGACAAAAACAAATCTTTACTGGTAAATTCATAGTGGTCTATATCATGTTCATCAGAAATATTGCCACATGAAAACTGACAAATCAAAGTCCGAAGTACTTCGAAGTTCTTCTAATAGCTCTTGACTTGTTTCTTTTCTTCCATCTTCTTGTGGGGCTAAATGCTTCTGAATTTCTTTAATTCCCTTCCATAATGTCACCAATCATTATATCCAATATAGAGCCTATAATTATATAATATGATATAATTTCCTTTTGGGGATTAATGGAGTAATATTGAGTTGGATTGAATGTAAAGCAGGACAACAGAAAATTGACCTGTTCAGAGGTATTTTGTCTCCACAGGATCTTTGTAGCTGTTGGTTTATTGTTTTACCTAATAAATTATTTATTTCATGGTCATGGGTGTTTCTTTCTTGACTGGAAATGTGTAGTCCTCTTTGTGTAGTCATGATAAATCCACCAGGAAAGAGGCAGAAAATAGCAAAGGAAGCAAATATACCTGTGCAGTTTAAATGTATCCCATGGGACCTATCCCATCCATACAACCATTTTCTGTACCCGTTTAATCCGGTACAGGGTCACAGGGGTCTGCTGGAGCCTATCCCAACTCATTACAGGTGAGACGCAGGGGCCATGGGACCTATATTTGCTGAACTATGGTAAGTTATTTTTGTGCAGCCCGTTCGTGCTGCTTGTACCACGTGTATGGACGCTCTTTTCAGTGCAGTACATTTCTAAAATAAATTTTGTCACCAAATCGTTCAGTACTTGATCGGACCTCTGATCAGACTCCCTGAAAAAAGTCTTTATGGTTCTTGATTTGGCATGAGGATTCTTAGCACCAGTTACTTTAACAAACACACCAGGCTCCTCTTAAAGATCTTCACGTTATACATGTCCCCTCTCCGAATGTTGGACATGAACACTGGTGTTTTCAGTATTACTCCTGGACTTGTTGAGCCTGATTCTGGCAGTTCAAGCCACAGATTATCACTAGACATTTGCATTCACTGATTGAGTATATTAGGTTGTATTTTTTTATTTTTTTTTATGTGTAAAGTGAATGAAGCACTGATCCTTCGCAGCTGCACCGATGTGATTCTTCTCTTCCTCGTAGTACGGGCCAGTCTAACTATTTCATTTGGTTTCAGTTAGGAAAGTCTGTTAAAACATCAGGGAACCAGACTGTGTGTGTGTTAAGAACTTTGTAAGTTTCATCATCTTGCGAGAAGTCCAGTCCTCCAACTACATTACTCATTAGCTCAGGGGACGCGGGAATACTGGTTCACCAGGCATTTGTTTGCAGAGATACAATCACGCTTGCTTAGCCCCCTGCCGTCTCTGGCCGCCGCCTCCATCACAACTAAGCTGTGACGTGAGCAGCTTGTTTCTGGAAGGAGTTCCATTGAGATTATTTACTGAAAAGGTTTTGTCATGATTTGTGATCCACTCACTGTGGGTCGCCACATTCCTTTAAAAATGTTGCTGTGATGCAACATTATGAGCAAATCAGAGTAGCAGCACGGCCGGCCTATCAGCCCAACAGCGAGAGCAGAAGCGATATTTACGTGCGCAAATTAAGACTCAAGCTGTTAGTGCATTTAATCCTTGGCCCAGTCTGGTTTGATAAGAATCAGAAAAACTTTATTGTCCGTTAAACACAGTTAGCTTGGCTCCCATCTGAATCCCTTCTTCTGACTACTTTCTAATGTAAGTGAGACACTAGCTGCTCTTAAATATATAATACAATCTATACACTGATTTGATCATGTTTAAATATTATAAAATCAGATACAGACAGCTGCCAATAAATGTAAGAGCAAAACATTGCCCTTTGTGATGATGTGGCTGAGCAGACGGCGGTCGGCGAGTTATCCACAGAGGAGCAATGTGTCAAAGCTTTTCAGTTCCTCCTCTTTTGCCAACACAGTGCGAGTGCAGCATGAATACAAAGCAAAATCTGCACAGAGCTGCAGGGTTGGGGTTTTTTTAATTCCTTGTTCGGCTCTATGTTCAAACCATTCACACCATTCTGACTCATATCATTGTTTGCAAATATTACAAAATGTGCTTCATGCAGGTTTAAGTGCTGCCCTTGTTTCTGTTTTTTCCCTCATTTTTTTTCCTTCATGCATGTTTTCAAAAGAAAAAAAAATCTAGCATTTCTTTATAGGTAAATATTGAACTGCCATCCATGCATGATTATTCTAAAAAGGGTTTGATCCTGCATCTCATTTTTAATTCCTCCTTTATCTTTTCAGTTTGCTATCATTTCTAGTCACTTTTTCATCACTTGTCCCATGCCGATTCTCATAATTAAAACCCATAATTAAAGAGTAAGGATATGTCTATGCAGATACACACAGCACATAGGGCGAACTCCTTATTATTGCTGCTGTGGTATTATATGAGAAAATATATGTACTGTTACAACTGTGATTAAATGAGCTCTGACCAGAGGAGTCACACAGAGGGCAACAGTCAAGAGGACGGAGTAGGAGGAAGTCATCGAGGAGGAGGTGGTTCTGTCTGTTGAATATGTGCTGAGTGAAATCACAGAAATCTGCTGGTCTAATTAAGACATTCAGAACCTTCCTAGATGTGCTGCTCTCAGAGGGGACTGCAGTCACAGCCTCCACCACTGTCAACACTCACCACTTTTATCAATTAGAGGCATGCATCAAATATATCTGACACTGTTTTTAATGGCATTTATTTATTATATACCCGCATGGTTATTAACTCACTTCTGAGTTTTAACAGAAGGAAATAGTCCAACCATAACTAGCTGGATGGTGACAATGTTTTAATTTCAAATAAATCTGTGGAGGTGTTTTATCACAAACAGGGATCAGGCTGATAGTCGTCACTATTCGGATGTTGGTGATTTCATGTGTGATTGAAGTTGAACTCAAATCTGTTACTAAAAATGATTTTTAATTTATCCACTGCAGAGGGGAGATGAAAATTAAAGTGTCTAATTGTCTTTGTATCTTTTTTTTTAGTTTATAAGCACATTTTAGCTATTTTTCATTCAGTGTGCACGTTGCAGTGTGCAAGTTTTTTATTGTGTCAAATTAAAATTATGCAGTAATTATATTGTGATTACTGGCGTGTATCATGGTATAATATTATATCAATGATAACGTCTAAAAGCCATGTTGATAACACCTCCAAGTTTTTTCTCAATTACTAATAAATGTAAATGAAATATTAAACAGCTATAAAGGTGTATTATTAGTAAATGTATAATAAAACCCAAGTTGCATTCTCAGCTCTGAAACATATAATTTACTTTTATTTCTTCTAACATTTATTCTTATTCTTTGCTCTCGACTTACTCTTACAATGACCTTTCTCTTTTTAAAGTTGCTTTTTTTACTTAAACGAGACAAAGAGCTGAGTTCAGAGGCCGTAAAACCGTAAAGCCTCCGAGACTGCAGCCAGGATCTGCTCCTAACGCAGCTGATTATGAGCGAGTGCTGACAGTACAACCTTTGTTGTTGTTTTTTAATTTCTAAAAAACTGTTTAGTGTAGTTAACAAGGGAAAGAAATATGTGTGATTCTGAAGCAGTTCCACGTGTGCTGAACGTGACCTTTGTAAAGAGGTTGAAAAGAGAGGCTTTTAACAAAAAGAGTGTCGTTAGTGTCGGGTTCAGGAAACTTCTCAGTGATTCATGGGCTGTGCTTTTTCTGAGCTTTTCACCAGCCAGCTGAGATGTTCTTCAGGGAGATGTTCAGATCTTCAGGGAGACTCCTCTGAGACACTCGGCTTCGCTTCTTACTTTGATGAAACTGTTGATTAGCTGAGAGTTGTCTGTGACTTGGACTTGAGCTGAACTTAATGCCAACCACACACTTGATGACTCCAGAACACCTTGGAGAGATTTCTAGAAGAGTAACGTATGATAACGTGTCACATCTCAGAACTATAAACCTATAAAGAGTCACAGACTGAAGATCTTGCAGGGTCATAACTGACACCATTAAAACTGGACAACAAGGCTCTTAATTGTTTGCTGACACAAACTGCATCATGGACAGACACACGGTCTGCATGAACAATATTACAGACTTGTGATTGCATTAAACATGTTTTGTTTCACTTTGTCAAGTTGAGGAGAAGACCAATTTACTTTGATCGCCACCTGATGACAGAGACCAGGGTAGCTCAGCCCATCTCACGTAAGACTTCATGGAATTTGTCCGTGACCTTGAAATCGCTTGTGAAATTGTCGTGTCAGGTCGAGATAGGTCTCACATCCTCGAGACTTAACACTTGACCTGAACTCGTCCTCCAACTGGAGAGCCGCCCGGACCCGTGACTTGAAACATGGTCACAAGCACTTTGTCGTATTTCACTTTTTCCACTGTGATTTCCTCACTCTCTGAATTCCCATTCCCTTTTCCCACATCGTCAGACAGAACCTTATAAATGAAAAATAGAGCTGCCAAGTGCAATGTGTCAGCTGAAGACTCATGGATGCTGGATTAACCACTTTAATTTGATATAACACTTCAAAACCCATCCAGTGAACTCCATCATTAGATAGTTCTCAGCTATAATGAGCTTTACCCTGTTACCAAACTTTACTGTGATAGCCAGCTTTGTTGCAAAGGGAGGTGATTTTTATTCATTTTTGTTAACATTTTTATTAAATTTGATAATACAACTTTGCCTGTGGGTGTGAATTATACTGTTGTGACACCTCCCAGTTGAAAACAAACAGAAAACATCACCGGCAGCCAACAGGAACCTGAACACCACCATTTTTGTAAAAATAACACGTTATACATCTTGTCTCTCAGCTAATACACCAAAACGCCCGTCAGAGCTTTTCTCAGTACTGCATTCAAACTAAAGTCATGCTTGGCTGTTTTTCTGTGGGATGATGTTCAGTCTTAAGTTCAGTCATTTCTGCTAAGACTTTAATCCACTCCGTTGCCTCTGAACTGGGCTCTTCCATTTACCTAAAACAAGTTTAACTGCTGTAATAAAACCTGTCACAGGAAGATTCATTTGAATAGACCAGTGTTCATTGAAATCTTTCAGAAGATGAATGATTATCTGTGTGACACTTGTTCACATAAAGTTTTATGGTGACAATAGCATAATGTGTAGTCTAATTAATCCTCTTCACCTAAACCATCTGCTACCTGCTGGCACTAACCGAGAGAAAGACCGGATATCATTAACAATGTTTACAGGAAGGTTTCATATTTATTGATGTTCATGTAATGTTATGGTTCCCATTACACTGTGTTCAGACGCAGGAGCGATAATAATTAGAATAGAAGATTTCATCAGGGAGGATACATCAACAACGTTTCACACGGCAGTGCTGAAGCTGACGGGATCACACGCAGGACAGCCATGAGAGACTCCGTTTACTTGGATTTATGACCAAACACTACAAAAGTCACTTGGACTTGCTACTCAAAGACTGAGACGGCTTTGAACATACAGTTGTCACCTCTGCAGTTATTAAATACTTCATTTTGAAATGGATAAAAGCTGCACAGAACTTTACAAACTTGTGCTCTCAATATTCTTCCATTTGTAAAAGAAAACAGTTTATTGTCATTGATGGACATGTCAAGAACCATGAGAGGTCAACTGTCAGGAGTTTGTCGCCTGCAGCTGTATGGAAGCAAACAGCTTCATGACTGTGAAAACGGCAAACATAAGTTCTTTCTTTATCAGCGTTGGGGAGGAAACAGCCTTGGAAACATGCTAAACATTCGGATGAAAGGCAAACGAGTCCAATATCTGGCAGGAGGAGTTTGGCGAGTTCTTATCTGAAAAGATTTTTGCCATGCCTCCAGTCTGACCTTTGACAGACATGATTCATGGCTTTTTAGACGCAGCGCCTGCTTTGTTCACGTTGTGTTCTGTGAACACAAAGTAAAACTCTGAAAACTAATTTGGCTTTATTTCTGTGGCCTTTGTGTGTTACTTTGGGGTCATGAGTATTAATACAAAAAAACCAAACTGAAAAGCTTGTTTGTGTCCCACTGTTGGTGATTTTAGTTCTCTTTGGCAGAATCAGGTTGTTTGTTTCTTTTAGAGGGGACGAGAACCGAGTGGAGGAAACACTCTCACACGGTAAATAACAGCAAAACTAATTATCAATACTTTGACAAGGAAATTATTAAAAAAATAAAACTTACCTGTATCAGATGCATCTGATTACTTTACTTTAATTCTAAGTAAAATATATGGATTCACTTAAGTTCAATTAAAAAATACTTAATAAATCCCCAAATGGAAATTAATTAAAGATGTTTGTTTAATGATTTTTCACATGTATAGTGGATATATTTTCTAATGTGTACAATTTATGTATTTTTGCATGCTGTTCCTTACTTGCTTTGTAAATGTTAAACAACATGAAACAATGTGAATTTTCTCACTGTGGGGTGTGTAAAGTCTATCTCATCTCATCTCATCTCATCTCATCTCATCTCATCTCATCTCATCTCATCTCATCTCATCTCATCTCATCTCATCTCATCTCATCTCATCTCATCTTATCTTAACCCTCCATAACACCAGTGCCATCGTGTTAAACCCCCATTAGACTTTCTTATGTCACATGGGGGTTCAACAACAGCTTAAACTAAATCTTAATAAAACTAGCTAAGATCAGCTATTGCTGCTCAAAACCTTTATTGGCTTATAAAAAAAGTGGAAATAAACTTCACCAATTGAAGGTGTGCTGACAGCAGTTTTGCAACCTTCTCCTATGGTTTGTGATGGAGCACTGGTTGATTGACTTAACGCAGCACGGCGGCTTGTCGGCACGGCTGGAAGGTTTCCGGTTTGAATCCCAGCTTCTGTTTTTCTGTTTGTGTTCTCGCCCTGCTTGCATGGGTTTTCTCAAAATACACAAGTATGTCCCCACACAGTCCTGAAACGTCTTTGGTGGTCTCACAGGTGAGTCCAAAATGACTTTTCAAATGAAGAGCTGGTTTGACTATATGGATGGATGGATGGATGGATGGATGGATGGATGGATGGACGGATGAGCGGATGGACGGGTGGGCGGATGGATGGATGGATGGATGGATGGATGGGTGGACGGATGGATGGATGGATGGAATTTAATGGCAGTCATAATGAAAAACTTTGCATGATTAATCCATTCATGACAAAGACAACAATGAGGTTTTTAGATTGCATTTGTTGACTTGGTGTGCTCATTAGTTGTTATAGACACCATAAACCACCATAAACAAATCACATAAATGTCGGAGTCACAAACTTGGTTATTGCTAGACGAAAGTGTAAAAGCTTCCACATGATGCTCACACTGTTTGACTGACAGGTGGTCTTAGGAAGAAAGCGGTGCAGAGATACTGCCGCAGTGAGAGCTCAGCAAGAGAAATTGAGACAAAATGGAAAATAAAAAGTAAAAGAGGATGCCACGCATTTTCTCCTCATAAAGGATTCTCATTTCCAACACATCCATTCTCATCAGTGGGAGGGCTGCTGGTGTCATGGTGCCAAAGACTGTCTGCACAAATAAAGGTAATAAAAAAAAAGTTCAAAATTAAAAAGACAAGAACAGTTGAGGACACACAATATGCTTCAGCCACATCATCTTTCTGCCATCACTGCTCTTCCTGTGGTGGTGTTTTGTTTATCTGCTGTTTTTTCTGCAGCCCGAGGACAGAGTCAAGCTGTCGCGATGCGTCAGTGTTTCCGTCACATCAAGGTGCTGCTGGGGGAGGGTGGGCAGTAACGGGCTAAAGCAGGGCGGGGGACGTCACATGTAGTACTGCATTAATTGGTGTCACTTCACCATGGGTGGGGGCGAGCTGTCTTACAACCTTCTTTCTTTCTTTCTTTCTTTCTGACAGTCTAATTACTTATTCTGAGTTGCAAATACACAGTGTGTTCAAACATGTTTGCCGGTCGGCCTGTGTGTCTGGGCTGAGGGCTTATAAACAGCTACGCAGGGTCAGGAAGGACAGGGGGTTGTATGGGGGGGCGTTGAAGATACGGGCACGTGACATATTCCCTGATGAGTTATGGGTCATCAACGCGCTCACTACTGCTAATCAGCTCGTGTTTTCATGCCCCCTGCCACGCCACCACCACTGCGCCCTGGCACTCTGCTGGGTCCTAAAGACAGCTGGGATTGTTCTAATTAGTGACCACTTCCATCATATTAGCCCGTTCAGTTAAACCTGATCCACATCCACACTGGTGTTTCCAGTCTGCTTCAGAAAAAGATCTTTGTCTATTGTAAACCACCATAAACACAGATAAGAGGACCTCTGTGTTGATGACAGCACATTGAAATAAATTAATGTCCTCTGAGTGCTGGTATATTACGTGTTTGCATAATCTAATTTCGCTCCAAACCCCAGAGACAGATATTACACATCTACCATAACACTCTCGTACAAAATGTTAGGTCTGATCCATCTCAACCAAACACAACTCTAAAACCAGGCTTTTACATTGAAGGAGTGCTGAGTAGGATTCAATGACACATCAAGTTACATTGAAAATGGAGTTTTATCTAAACTTTAATAACTGTTACTCTTATCAAGGTTCCAGTTCCAGGACAAAGCAGAAAAGGTTTGTATTGACCCTGGTGGGATTTCTGTAGTTATTTTGCTTTGCTTTCTTTTTTTTTCTACAAAAAACTTGTCCAAGCTCAGGTGGTTTAAAGGACATTTAAAACCCAAACCCAGCCTCCCTCTAAGGGAAATGAAAGCAGCAACTGTCAGTCTGTTATTAGTAACATGGTAGACATGTAATTATACTCTGGATAAAAATTATGCTCAATGCCTTTATGCATTTTTTTAAACCGTGTCAGAGAATAATATTAACTGAGAGCTCACACAGCACACACAAAACTAATGACAAAAAGAGGTGACTTGCACTCTACCTTTGCTGCTGGCTGAGGAGGTTCGAACATCACGCTCAAAAACTACCAGCAAGTTGCTGGACTGATCAAAACCCACCGTAACTAATCCAATACGTCATAACAGCTGGATAAAACCGGGACTTCACTGTAAGGATTTCATTTCCCCTCTGTTTTTTTATTTTATCTTTAGAGGTGAACTATTGTTAATTTATGATTCACAAATGTTTACAAGTTTGTTTTTTGTAAAGCCAGCATTCATTGCTGTGCAACTGATTTATTAAATATTAATCTGAACTAAAGACTGGGAAAGAAAAAAAAGTTATCGAAGAGCAGTTGAGGGTTTGTAAACTTCAAGACAAAAGTTGCTTATTAAAAGATGGTGACAAACCATTTTAATTGTCAATGGTCCTAAAAGCACCATGTCATTTTCTGTTTTTAATATTTAGCTGGTTTGCAGCAAGAATGGAGGCTTCTGTCAGCACCTAAGGGAAAAGTTACTGATGCCAGAAGATTAGATCTTTAAGAACAAAGCTGATTTTTGACTCCAGAGTTTGTATTGTATATTACAGAACATTGTCAGTCAAAAACAAAAGTTGAAATAAAAAAAAAGTGGTTACCACTCTAGAGTCATAGCAGACAGAAACAGTAAAAGATTTGAAAACGGCTTTTTAAAAACAGAGATTTATTCACTCAACTCCCTGAAAAGCTGCAAATTGTGCGATCTGATCTGTTTAAAATACCGTCCCTGAGCTGCTTGGGGCAAGACAGCTCTTCTGGCTTGTTATGTAACAAGACTTGCAGTTTAACTGCCCACCAGTGAGGCAGAGTGCAGCAGAGCCAGCAGGCAGGGGAAGGTCAGCCCAATGTGAGCTCAGAGACTGGCTGGTAAACATCCCTGGGGAGAGCTGTACGAGGGCACTTACCCAGCCTTGACCTGAAGCCCACAGGGCGCAGCTCTGCAGATAAGGCTGGGGCCGTGCACTGAACAACCCAGCACTCCCACCAACCTCCCCACTCCTACTAGATATCATTCTCATGTGGTATTCCCATGCCCTTAAGGGCCCAGAGCCTGTCTATCGTGTCTGTAAGACGCATCTGACTGTGGAGCTGGTGGGTGGATGCGTATGAGTTAATGTCTCTCTTTGAGGGACCTTCCTTCACCTTTGTTCAGAGATAGATGAACTTGTTATACTCATAACAAAAGTGTTTCCAGCATCAAAAAGACCTTTTATTTCCCTGCATGAACTTGAGAGGTCAGCGGTATCATTTGCCGCTACAAAAATTAGAAAGATATGCTTGTGTTTCTCTGTGTGCTGTTTCTGCAATAGTTAACATGAGTTTGATGGATATGACGCCACAGTCCTCATGACACACAGACTCCTGCCGTGAACCAAGGGCAGCGCCTCATGCTCACCCTCCTCGCTCGCATGGCCGGGTTAAGACCAAACCGTGATGAAGAACACATGATGAAGATGCTGGAAAACATTGTCTAGACTCTTTGAGACCTATGGGCAACATGAATAAGGGCCTTTGTTTAGTCACATGAGGAAAAATTGCTGCATCAAACTGCAAAACAAAAAGTCTGCACTGTGATTGTTTCAAGAAATACAAGTGCAAAGTACAAGTACCAACCTTTTAACAGTGTGCAACATGTCCTCATGATACAAATTTAAATAAGCACAGGATTAAAATGATTTTATTCCTGGTGAAAACCTTTTTAATGACACCAATGGTAGCATTCAAATGAAGCTATTTAAATGAGGACTTTGCAAGTATGCATTTGCTTGGTCAGAATCGCTTTGGCGTCACTTTTCAGTGTCTTTTGGTGCAAACATGGAGACGTTTTCAACTGGATCTTGTAGGGTTCCTTCTGCTGGGAACCTAACCTAACTAAGGCACCAGCAGTACTAATACCAATGCTCCAATACTCTGGAGAAGCTACACGTGTGTGTGTGTGTGTGTGTGTGTGTGTGTGTGTGTGTGTGTGTGTGTGTGTGTGTGTTTGTGTGTGTGTGTGTGTGTGTGTGTGTGTGTGTGTGTGCATTGATGTACAAATTAATTATTGTGTTTCTGTGCTTACAATGTATATGAATATGTATTAGATAAGTGCATATATGTCTCCTTACCCCTATATATATATATATATATATATATATATATATATGAACATGCATGAGTACTTAAATACTTCGATGCATATTATTACATAGATAACTTTTTAAATACTGCCCCCACACCCTCAAAAACCCAGGTATGTAATAGAGAACAGAAACCTCCTCCCCCTTTCCTCTGTCTTCTCTTTAATTAACACCCTATTGTCTTGTGTCCACTTGAAACACCACATTACTACCCCTATTTCTTTCTCTTTTTTTTTTACACACACTACAACATAGGCACCACACTGCACCACCACTGTCTCGTCTCTCTCTCTTTCTATTTCTTTTTCTGGTCTGATCACATACCACACCTGGTGAGTTTAGCCCTCTCTGGCAGAATTTAGTTACTTATTTATTTATTTATTTTTACTTTTTTTTATTTTATTTTTTCTCTTTCTTTTCTTTTTTGTTTGTACTTCATCCTACTTAGGGATTAATAAAAGAAATAATTAGACTCTCATTAGGGCCGGTGAAGGGTACACATCTGCACACACACTGCACACACACACACACACACACACACAAAAGAAAAACACAAAAAAACCTTGATTACAGATTAAAATGCATATATATATATTTTTTTTTGGGTCCTATTAATTTGGTATCAATCAATAATATATGTGCTAACAAGGGGAAAAAAAAAATCTCTGGAGAAGGTAGATGTGTCATTGACAAACCATCACAAATGTCCTCATGTATGTAAATACAGTGGATTTACAATGCAGTGCAAACTACTGCTAACCTTTAACAACTGAAGCGCCATCTTAGACTTTGCCAGAAAAAAGAAAAAAAAGTCTTCCTTGTGCTGGAATGAGATTCTTTGGACAGATGAAACCAATTTAAACATATATCAGCATGATGGGAGAAGAAAAGTGTGGAGAAGGAAAGGAACAGCTCATGACCAAGGCCTCCTACATCAACGTGCCAAACATGGTGAAGGTATTGTTACAACATGAGCATGTATGGCTGCCAATGAAACTGCTCACTGGTGTTTATTGATGATATGGCTTCTGACAAAAGAAAAAACATGAGTTTTGAGGTATACATGGCTTTACCTCTGCTCCCATTCAGCCAAATGCTACAAACAGAATGAATGCACTTTACAGTGAAGATAAAATTGACAGTAAAGATAGTGCAAAAGCAGTTTTTCTTCAGTGTCCAAGTCAGCAGCCTGATCTTAACCCAATAGAGCGTGCTTCTCAGGGAAGGAAGTCAAATCTGAAGGTAGAAAAGCTCACAAACAGGCAGTTAACAAAAGTGGCTGCAATGAAGGCCTGTCAAAAATCTTCAGGGTGGAAACTAGTGATATCCATCCATATCTGACTACAAATGACTTCTGTCCAAGTACTGAAAATTACAGTTACAAAAATGGCTCTTAGTCCAAATACACAAATAATTTGTTGATTTCGTAATGTTGTCAGAGCATACAGTAATGTTTAACTCTCTTCACCCACTGCATTAAAAACTGATGCAAAAGCCTTCAATCTGCTTTCAGCTGTAGTGTATCAGCACGTTTATCAGATTGGGAAGGGGCTGTGTTTGAGTGATGGGACAACTGGTTAACAGACTTTCGTATACACGATCCGAGTACGAGATTGATGTTTTTCCTTCATCTTGAACACTGCAGCTCTAGTCTCCTTGCAGCACAGCGTGCACCTAAGCTTCATTTTAATGCAAGAAAAGGTTCATGGTTTGGCTTAAAATGCACCTATTCACAAAGATTTGCCTGTGCATTGAAATGTCTCGCAAAAGTATACCCGGTGCATTATAAAATACAAAACCCTGGTCAGGGGCAGATAAGGTCCCAGCGAGAGTGAAAGGAAAGCTTTATACAATGGCTATATTTGATTTTTTGGGGACATATCCTTTGATAAAAACACAAGAAAAGGAGTTGGAGGTGTCTAAGTTAAAGATCCTAAGATTTAGGCTGAAAGGGATGAGGATGGACAGGATTAGAAATGAGTATATCCAACGGAGTGAACAATGCTAAGTGTATTGAGAGAGGGATGCTTCAGATGGAGCTGCCAGGCGGGAAGAAAAGAAGATTTATGGATGGTGTATGGATGCAGGTAGTTGGTGTGACAAACAAAGATGCAGTAGATAGGGAGTGATGGAAACAGATTATCTGCAGTGGTGACCCTAACACAAGCAGGTGATGGAAGAACAGGAACAACAATTTACATTGATGTGCTGGTGCTTTGTGATCAATTTGTTGACATTTCTGCTGTTCTTCTTGTTTGTATCCCTTGTACATTACAATAAAACACAGTAACTACAGACTCTACAGATGATTCACACAGCTCTCAACAAACTCACAGAAAAAGAGTCGAACATACTGCATTTAAAAATCTTGTCTCAGGCGATAGTGTATGCCAAAATTGATGAAAGAAGAGAAAATAATGAAGTTGAATTCATTAGGCAGAAAGAAACATAACAATTGACAAAGTTTGTGACTTCATGTCTGACAGTAAAGTTATGAAAACCTTTCCAGCTTTAGGTTAGATCCTCCTGAATTTGTAAAATAACACTAGAGACAGGACTTCCTAGAGAATGTGTATTACGTTCCTAAACATCAGAGGTTCATATGCATTTGGTTATGGTATTTTGAATTGGCTTTGAACTGTTAAATTTGGCTCAAACTTGGCTGATGGATATGAATCAATTTCCTGATGCCTTAACAGTGTGGCCCACACATTTTCTATGGGATTCATGTCAGGACTATGTGATGGCCACGCTAAATAAAACCACCTTCTAACTAATTTGGAGGTATGTTTGGGGTCATAGTCCATTAGGGACACCCATCTGCCCAACTTAAGCGTGAACCTTTCTTGCTGACCTGCAGTTCCACCTCTGACCATCCCAGTGTCTGCCTCCACCTGTCTGTGTGGATGTCTGTTGGATACTTGCTGACATCCCGACCTGCAGTCCTCATCCCCTTGTATCACCGTCTATCCATATATCACCCATA